>JAJJWX010002650.1:0-429004 GCA_023529315.1 Papaver bracteatum | reverse complement strand
GGGCGTGGGCGTGGGCGTGGGCGTGGGAGTGGGAGTGGGTGTGGGTTTATCCGAACCTTTTTTTTCTTGAAATTTCCACTCGTTTCTCCCACACATGTAAAGAATTTTATTCTTTGCCTTCTCGGTTTTGACATCCGATGCAGCCTCGAGAAGCATCTTTTTCCACGCGTGTAACAAGTGTTCTTGACACACGCACATGCGCTTTCCTCGAAGAATCTCGAAAATTTTGAACGCGTTTCACTGTTCTTTAACGCGATTTTTTACCTTACCTTTTGTAACGTTCGAGACGCGTGTTTCACGGATCTTGTCGTGCGTGGATTCAATTGTTTTTCGAACGTTTTTTAAATATTCTTTTCTTGTGCTATAAATACTTAGATGAATTTTTCGTTTCCAACTTGCATCGAACAAACATTTTTTTTGTTCTCTTTCTTCTTCTTCTCTACTGCTTTCAGAAATAATTAAGTTCTTATTTTACGTTTCTTTTATATCACAGAAAAGTGATTTCTTCACTAAAACAAGTTGTAGTTTACGAAACATAATTTTGTAACCTTTATTTCTTTGTTTACAAACAATCATAGTTTACGAAACATAAATTAGTTTTACATTTCTAAAGAAACTGTTTGAGTTCGACTTGTATTTTTGTTTTCATTTCTACTGCCAAGTTCTAAGGGTTCTCTGTGTATGCTACACATAGAGGAGAACTAACGATAGTTGTATCTGGAGGTAATTTGTTAATTGCTAGCATCTCGAGGAGTAGCGGTAATATTACCTTTAGCTCGGCGTATCTCATACGTGCCTCTACTAAGTTTATTGAGTTATTTGTTACTACTATCAATGTAATCTAAGTATTATTTCCCATTTGCATTGATTATTGTAATTAATTCCAAACAAGTAGATGACGTGAATTGCCGTTCATCACACATTACCCTTTTTACTGAGACTCAAAATGGCGATGCAAATAGCTATTATTGCATTGGGAACCCACATTTCCTAAGAATGGTAATGTCTATTTGCAGAGTTGAGGAGTGTAAGAAACGTGCCATGGGGCTCATGAATTGAAACACACTACATTCTACCAATTGTTATGCCAAGCCATGAGAGCTCAAGGTGGAATGTGCAAGTTTGCTACGTTTTATGAATTTTCAATACGACCGGGTGCGCGCAGATGGTATATTTCCTGGTCTGGAATTCAAGGTAATTGTTGATTTAGCTTTGAAATGCATACGATCTTGCCTATTGCTTATATTTGTTTCTAACATATCCTTTTCATATTATAACCTTGGATTTGTTTTCCAGGTTGCAATGGAAGAATCTTCCAGAGTGGGAGCAAGATGTTTCTACATCGATCAAGATATTAATGTCTGATCCTTAACTTTTTCTTATTGCTCTTTGGTTCATCATTTTCAACTAAAATTAATAGATTTATAACTTTATTTGCGGGTTACGCTTCAACGGTTTTCTAAAGTATCCTCTTTTTACTGGCTTGGGTTCATCATACCTGATAGGATAAAGTCGAATATACAAGATCCTCTGTGCAGGAAATTCAGAACACTTCTGAAAAAAACTTCGTCCGGATCTTGTAAGTTTCTGCGGTCACTCTTGAAGTTTCACGAGATACATTATATATAGTTGAATTATACCATGAATAGGCATCCAGCAAGAAAGAAACACAAGTTTTTGCTTGCATTATGATATACAGTACTTTGTGTTCGACTTTTTCCTCTTGAAAAGATATAACTATACTAAATTGCTGAATCTACTTTGAATGGCTCAGTTTAAGGTGATGGTTGAAGATAGAGACAAGTTTATGTTTACGAAGCTTAGAAATTTTCAAGGAAAAGTTGTGGCAGTGGTTGGGATGGGTCACATGGATGGAATTGAACTATTGTGGAGGCGAGCGGAGGAGGATGACAATAGCAGCGTCTTTATAACTGTAATTGAGGGTTGCCACGGTACTTTCGCTTTCACTCTATTTAATTTATTCTTACTTTGAATAGTTTGCACTTTGCAGTATGCTCCATATATCACTTGACTGGTAGACACAAACGGATCTCTTCGCTTTTTCTTAGTCAGTTTGGTACTTTAAATAAATTGCATATGAAGATTGGGAACGATTGCAGACTAATAGAAAACCTATCCTTGAGGCCTTATGTTTAATAGAACCATTGGATCCCACAAGTCGTGTTTGCTAATCCATTTTTGACAGTGTTAATGAACCCATGCCTTCACTTGTACTGGTTTTTTTGTTTTAAAAATGAGTTCTGCTCGTGTATTGAATTTGAAACAACTAATGGAAAGTTGTGAATTTTGTTTGGCGAACTACCATCGAGAATGGATAACAAAGACGATATCATTCAGTGATGCTGAACTCTCTACTGTCTAAAATCCTATAAATCACAATACTTTCTACATGATTTTGTTAGATATGGAATATTCTAGTTTTAACTGGGAAAGACGATTTATGGTCCTCATATATTTAGTAGGATACTCTTAGAAAAATGAATGGACCAAATGCCTTCTAATTTCTGTGTTCTGTGGGTAAACAACCCTGCTATATTGTAGTGTATCAGCTTGTATCCTGTAATGGAAATTGATTAAAAATCAGAGCTGCTGAAATTGGTGTTTGCATAAATGTATTAGTACTTATATATTGTTTTGATTTTATTGACAGGACATTCAGAGTAGGGAGAAGACAAATTGTTTGGGGAAGTTTCAGTCTTATGGTGTTTTGAATTGGAATTTCGTAAACAAGGTTGGTTTTATTAGGTCAGCTATAACAATCCAGAATGATATGGTCATTAATGAGACTCGGAATAAGTTGTGGGTGTAAGTATTGTTATGTTATTTCGCAAAGCTGTTCTACTGCCTAATGTGGCTTATATGAGTAAACAATTTCAGTTTGATCTTAGTCTGTATTTTCTACCTAGTTTCTGTTCAAAGGTTGAGCGTTGGAATGGTCCAATCCTTAGTCACCAGGAACTCCTAGGGTATGTGCGTTTTTCAGTGAAAAGCGCGTTTTTGCGTACCTCAGTGAGGAACGCGTTGGGAACTCGTTCCTAGCAAGGGAGGAACCTTGTTATAAATTTAACAAATAAAAAAGATATCCTGCATATACCAAAGAAGAAGAAAATATCTATTTTTGTAAAGATATAGCAAGAAAATTTTTTTCTAGATTTATTTGTTCCTTTTTTTAGACATATTTCTTCTAACAACAGATAAATAAATATACAAATAACTCTTTCTCCTCCTTCTAACCTTTATACCCAGTGCCTTCTATCTATCATATTACAATGAGTGATTCTGATTTACCTATAAACATAGATGACGAAGATGATAACCATGTTGATGAACCATCATCTACTTTTCATTATTAGAAAAAGTAAAAGTATCATTAATATATCTATGAAATATAATTTATATATGATTTATATTTTACGTTCCCGACACGTTCCTCGTTCCTCATTTTTGAGAATGTTACGTATTTTCGTTTGGGTACTCGTGCCCGTTCCCGTTCCTGGTGACTAAGGTCCAATCTTCTGGACTTCATATAATAGAATAACTTTGTGACTCTGTTGTAGAGGGAGGATTGGAATTCGGAAACATGGCTAACATTTACCTGTGTAATGTGGAATGTTTGTCTGTACTTTTGACCTCATCCTTGCATCGGTAGTAAAATCTTTCCTCCTTGCAAGATATATTTGAAACTCAGGAGGATAACTCTTGTTTCTAGATTGTTGGGGGTAATGAGAGTTTGTGAACAAACTGAATTACTAGTATGCAGAATGTGATGTCCGAGAACGGCCGTTCACGGTAGCTAGTAATAACAGTAGTTTTGTGGTTTAAGAATCAAGAAAATAGATTACAAAAAGTCTTTATTATTACTTTTACTTATTTGAGTTTTGTGATTTGAAAAGACTAGACGATGGCGATAATTTCAACAAAAAGAGTGCACTGTTACTTATATAAATCAATCACACTAGCTTGACTACTAGTTAGGCCGACAGACCGAAGGGCCCGTAGGGAGGGAGTCTCTTTTATGACCATTTTTTTGTTAAACGAAGAGTAACGTAAATGTTCAATTTCATAAAAAGATTGAGAAAGAATATTCCTTGCAAATTCCCGTCACATTTTCACTAGACAAGGTAAATCCAATTACTCTTTGTGTATCCTACTTTTTCAGGGGTATAATTGGAAAGCCAACTTTAATATAACATATATAAAAATCCGTGCCTTAGAATTTTACAAATTTTTATCTAATTGGAAAGGTTGTAAAAAATCTACGCAATGATTATCAAATTTAAAACTCCATCTTCAGATTCTTTTTCGATCGGCCCTTTCACCGTGGCAACGGTTATACTAGTAATAAGCTGGAGAGAGTAATGTTGAACCAATTCTTTATTTCTTCTGCTAAACTTGTATCTTCACTTGGTTGTCTTTGAAGTGAGCGTAGCATACAAAGTTGATGTTGCAGATTCCTTTGGTGTCGTAGCATACAAAGTTGTGATCAAAACCGCGTAAACTTTTTTCACGGGCCCACCAATGTCTACTGGCATTTTGAATGGGCCCACCGAACTCCTCTCTCCTGCTCTTCATTTTCTCTTTTTCCCTGTTTCAGGAGTATCACCAGTGTGCAGGCAGGGGATTAAAACGCATATACATTTCTCGCCAAAATTGATAAACTGACAAACAACACAAAATCAGCCGAACTTTAAAGGGATGGCGAAGAAGAAGAGGATGATAAACAGTGGGTTTTCAATCTCAGAAAATTGCAACCGTGTCTTCCACTTACAATAAGCTACTTAGGGTTTTTAAAAAGAAATCCAGAAAAAGCCATGAACAACCATCTTCATCTTCTGCACAAGATCATTACCAACATGGTATTCCTGGGATCCCAACTGATGGTAAAGTTGTTCTGCTCAACAATTCCAGCAATGGGGCTCAAGTCTATCTTATTGGAACTGTTCATGGTTCTAACCAGGAAGAAACCGTCAAGAAGGTAAATTTGATTTTTCTTTTTCTTTTTGAAGGTTAGGGGTTTGTTTTGGTTCTGTTAAATGTTCTTGTTAGCAAAACGGGGAAACCCCCTTTTTTTTTCCACTTGAAATTGATGTACAAATGTAATATGTCTGTGTTGAACTGCACTCATCTGAGTAGTCTCTGATCAAGGAACAAGTACCTAAGCTATGGTTACAAAAGCTTGTTCTGCTATATGTGTATCTGTGTTTGTGTTCTCTTGTATGTACATGAGTTTCGAGCTTATGTCCCGGTGTTATTTGTGCTCTTTCATTAAAACACAACACCATTGACCTTAATGACAATTGTTCCCCCTTGTGAAGCTGATCAACTCTCTTGAGTTCCCTATTTTACATTATTGCTTCTTCTAATGTCTTCAAATGCTATTTGCTAATCCATTTATTATTTTGCAATGTAGGTGATCGATTATGTTTTGATTAGTTCCATTCATAATATTCTTGCCTGATGGAATCTTGGATCTTTATAAAGTTGAAAGCGGTAGGTAAATGCCATACTACAGTCTCAATCAATAAGTTCCCTTTACTGTTACAAATAACTGTGATTGCATTTGAAACCCACATTTCTATCAATCATGTTTTGATTAGTTCCATTCATAATATTCTTGTTGAAAGAGTTTGGCTTTTAGTGTTGCTCGTTCACTCGGTTTTGTTTGGGCTATTTCAATTGGAATCTTGGATCTTTATAAAGTTGAAAGTAGATATGACATTTGACACTCTAGATTATTTGTTTGTTCTACCTCTTACAAATTACATGTAAAAATTTGTAGATGGCATGAATTGCCAACAGTGTCTCCACTACAGTCTCAATCAATAAGTTCCCTTTACTTTAGAAGACTCAAAATGGCGAGACAAATAACTGTGATTGCATTTGAAACCCAAATTTCCTAAGAACTATCATATCATTTCCAGCATCCTTCAATCGAATTGGGTGATAACATCTAACCAATTGGGTTCACCTGTATGGAAACTTTAACGGAAGGCCTTGTAAGAAGGGACATGATGCTAATCCACGTTCTCCACGGTCAAGGAAGCATCGTTCTGTTCCATTAGGTACTAATATCCAGGGAAGTAACTCAAATTGTCTCAACATGCCTTTTAGTTCCTTTCCATGTTACCTAGATTTATGATTTCCAGTTTGAGTTTCCAGGTGCCGTTCACCATTACAATTTGAAGACTTTAACAAAAGTTCTATCTGCTACAGTCTAGTTTTTTTATTGAGAGTCTCTACTTAAATAAGAATCGTGGTCGAGCTTATACATTGCCCTAAGTTTCAGCAAAGGAACAGTATGGTGGACTTATTCTACTTGTGTCTTGTAAGAATTTCTTACTGCACACAATCAAGCTTATAACTTGTTTGATTTATTAAAGGAACAGAACCCCAGTGTCTATTTGCAGGCTGAGCTGTGTGAGAAACGTGCGGAGGCCATGAATAAGCAACCTGATACCTGGTACAAGTTGTTCCGCGAATCCATGATAGCTCCAGGTGGACTGTGCATGAAGATTTATATCTTTATGGTGAATCGTCGTAGGCGCCGGTTGCACGCATATGGTATATTTCCAGGCCTGGAGTTCAAGGTAAGCATTGGATAAGCTTTGAAATGCATATGAACTTGTTGATTTCTTAAATTTGTTTTATATGTATGCTCCGCATGTCGTCATATTATGACCCTGGCTTTGTTTCCCAGGTTGCTATCGAAGAATCTTCAAGAGTGGGAGCAAGTTGTTTCTACATTGATCAAGACATCAATGTACTAATCCTTACTTTCTTTGTTTTCGCTTTATCTTTTCTACATCAGGAATTATAAATTTATAACTTCGTTTGCAGGTTACGTATCAACAGTAGCAAATCGTCCGTTAAATCTGAAATTGAGGGTTAGCCACGGTAATTTCGCTTTCATACTCCTTGATTTATTTTTAGGTTGAATAGTTTGCACTTTGCAATATGCTGCGTATATCAGCTGATAGATACTAGACACAAATAGACCTCTCTGCTGTCCTTTAGTTTCAGGGTATACCTTCTTTTTTCTAGTCAGTTTGGTACTTTAGATAAATACCATTGGAAGATTGGAAGCACTATAAACCTATCCATCATGCCTTGTATTTCATATGTCGTCATACTGGATACAACAGAGCCAGTGATCTGACAACTTGAATTTGTTTATTCATTCTTGATTACTTTAGTAAATCCCATCTCATCATTTCAATGTAAATGAGGTTTGCTTGTGTAATTGGTAAAATACACTTCAAAACAACCAATCGAAGTTGTGGATTTTGGTTGTCTTACAACAGTCGAGAATGAGGAACAAAGACGATATCAGTCGGCCATGCTGAACTCTATTGTCTAAGATCCAATAAATCGCCTTACTTTTTCATGATTTACTACAAGGCTACAACACAGAACATGCTAGTTTTAGCCCCAAGACAAGGGAAAATTGGGAATCTATCCCATTTTCACTAATTGGTTTGGGGATCTATCCCATAACTGAAAAAATTAGTGAATCTATCCCAAAGAGAGAAAAAATCTGTTAAGTGGGTGATATCCCACATGTGTAAGCCCACACATGTGAATGTATGACATTTCTACCCTTGTCACTTTCAAACTCGAGGACTCCCATAGTCATCAGTTGAAATGTAAATGCTGTGAAGAACAGTATGATATAGTACTTGGTCTTCCCAAGTTCGTACTCATTTGCTTCTCTATGTATAGCCTGTGAAATGAATCAGAATTTTAAATCTAATCAAATTCCAAAAACGGCATATAGAAACGAAAGAAAATTATGTAAAGTTGGCTACTCGGAAGCCGTTTGAGCTAGAAACATCAAAGCTTATGCTTGGCTTGTTTCTTTTCAAAGCAGTTATGCCACCACCCAAAGGTGATAAATATGGAGGTGGTTTAGAGTGGAGATGGTTTAGAGTTCCTGAGAGAGTTGTATATGCATTTTTATAGTTAGCGGTACATACCTGAAAGTCCCTGTTTGTAAACACCCCGATGATGTTCAAGGCATTTGCAAATATGGCAAGAGTGATTTGGAACTGCAACAAAGTAGTATAAGTAATATTTCTGGTTGCTTTACTGAAAGCAAGCTGAACCATAGGCATGATAAGGCCACTTAAAGCAGCAGAACCCAACGTCATAAGAAATCCTATCAAGTACTGAGCTTTTGATACCCCAACTGGTCGATCACCGTCGCTGTTAATACTCAGTAAGACCGATCCAAGCGTCATTATAACTATTGCATTTATAATAAATGTTGTAAATTTTTGTTTCACAATCAACCATGCAAAAAAGGCATTGAAACACAGTTGTGTTGCACAAAGAATAGATGAAGTTGATACAGGAATATAAGATAACCCCAAGGCATACATGAAATTAACAACACCATACAGAAATCCGATTGCAGCACTCGAAAGGAACAAACGTGGTTCCATTAAGAAAGGCGAAACGTGATAATTTTTTCGTGTTGCGAATAATTCAGACCGAATGTAAAGAAAAATGATAGAAGTATGAGAACTGGGAAACCAGCCGTTTGAATCCAACTGCTAAGCCACTTACGGTTGCCACCATGAAGAAAGTATAGTATCAGCAAGAGAGGACTTCCTATTACACCACAAAAAACTATGGCACAATTAATACAGATTATTGGCAGCAACATCAGTTACTTGTGGCGTCGAACCTGAGCTCAACTGAGGACTCTTTGCAGTTTGTTGGATAGTTTTCTGTTGACCAAATTGCTGCAGCTGTGAGGACATATGTTGCAACAGTCGCGACTGATTTGCAGTTGGGGAACTAACCAGAGGAGATGAAACAACTGCTTGTAATGGAAATCCTATTTGTTGTTGTTCCAGATTGAGCTCCCCCTAACGTGTTTATTTGGTTGTGAAGCATATTTAGTTTTGCTTCCATTGCATCATCTTGAGCTTAAAAAAAAAAAAAGACTACAGCTGGGTGGCAACAGATTGTTTGGGACACTTCCTCTTTGTGCAACCTTAAAATGCTCAGAGCACTAATATATACTTGATAATAAATAGCTTCACAGGCAATGGAAATCTTATAAGGTTTTTATACTAGGATGCTAGTAGTCAACCACTCTTTTCTTCCATCTCGATTACTACAGTCACTGCCCACTCGAGTTCTTCTAACCACTGCCAGACTCGAGTTTCATTCTCATTCATGGAAGCAACCATTTTCCCCTGAATCAACTCGAACTGCAATCATTCTTTTCTTCTGAGAACATCACAAATCATTGGACCTACCCACTCGATCACAGACTTCACCATCCGACCACAGCAACGCCCCTCATCGTCTACTGCCGGTAATGACAGCAGCAAACCAAAACTATCGCCATTAATGGCAGCAACCAACTCCGAACCTTAATTGATTTCGACTCATCACTGCCAAACACCATTAATTCTTCAAGTGGCCATCTCCAGTTGAAATTCACAGCACCATCTTCTATATCAATCATTTCCGAGCCATGTACTGCACAGACTCCTCCTCCGTCGATCATCCTCAAGGGTAGAAATGTCATACATTCACATGTGTGGGCTTACACATGTGGGATATCACTCACTTAACAGATTTTTTCTCTCTCTAGGATAGATTCACTAATTTTTTCAGTTATGGGATAGATCCCCAAACCAATTAGTGAAAATGGGATAGATTCCCAATTTTCCCAAGACAATTTATGGTGCTGGTATGAGAGATTCATAGAAAAGATGAAACAAAAAAGTGCCTTCAATTTCTGTGTCAAATGGGTTAAATAAAACCTGCTTATAATGTATTGGCTTGCATATTGTCTACTGGGTGATAGATATTTTTCATAAAAAGCTGCTGGAATCTGTATTCGCGTATTTATCAGTACCTAATTTGTCTTGATCTTTTATTGACAGGACATTCAGTGTAGGGTGGATACAAATTGTCTAGGGAAATCTACAGCCAAATGTTTCTTCAAACATGAATTTTGTAGAATCTTTCGAACCTTATACGGTATCATATATGATATATATGTTCTTTTGTAGAAGCTTTTATGGAATTCCGTTACCCCCTGTAGCAGGTTGTCCACAACGGATATTGATTTGGATTCTGGAAACATATATGTTTGGTTATCAGATTGCATACAAAATGCATTCAAGTAGAACACCTTATAAAGCTATAATTCAAGTTCTTTCAATAATTCAAGTATTTTACTCGCGTTATGTATGTTTGGATCGGTCTGACACAGTCCCATGCTTTGCCTGCGAAATTTGGGGTTAAGCAAAATTTCATTCCACGTAATCAAAATGTTTTACAAACTCATGACATTACAATATATAGCTTACAATAACGCTAGAAGCAAACAAAAGGTAAATGGACTCTAGAAGCAGTGATGGAGCCTATCAGACATTACAATAGCTTTCCATAACCAAGTTATGCAACAACAATTCCTAATGCAATTTGAATAAAATCCTTTTAACCAAGTTATACACATTCCTCCCATTTGGATGATTCTCCAGCTCGCCGGAACATTTGCACAGGACGTCAACTAGTTGGCGCAGTGCCTTTCCCTTTGAAAGCTTAAGTGCCTTTTGGATGACATAGTTGCCAAACTTATCTTGAGCTAGTTCAACAAGTTGTTTACAATCAGAGAGGAGGAGTTTCGAGACTACAACATGGGTTGCATTCGATTCGATACATTTTTCTACAACATTACTGCCATACTTATCCTTAGAAAGTTGTAATAAGTGTCCCCTAAGCTCATTGCATACAAGGTTTGCTGTATTAGTATGGCGCTCTAGAACATGTTGCACCACAAAATTCCCGTATCTGTGTTTAGAAAGGTACACGGCTTCGCCTATGATGATTGATAGCAGCTGAGATTTGAGAGGCTCGTCTATGGATTCAATAACAGCTTTGAGAGAGAAACATCCTTGTTCTGTAGTAGCAAGCTTATCGCAGTTTATCACTGCTATTTCGTATAGATCCCCCAAGTAGATACTTTGCACATGTTTGCAAAGTTTTTGAACTAGCTGGCTCCCATTCTGGTTGGACATGACAGAAAATAGGCTAGGCTTGATAAACCGCAACACGTAAACGTTCAACGTAGGATTTCCCATGAGCAGTTTGATCATGAGACTTTCCATTGCGCGAGACCCGGATTTCGTATTAACTTGGCTGGCGATAACATATACGACTGCTTTGAACAAATCTACCGAGCTGCATAGTAACCTGGTCAGTCGCGGTGCTTCACCTTCATAAGATATAGTTTTCATCAAGTACTTGCAACCTAACTTATGGCTTCCCAACATGTATATATCATCTGAATTCAGTTCATAAATAAGACTTGGGTCCTCGTTAACAATTTTCATAATCCGATCATCATTCCAACCTTGCACCTTCAAAGAGAAGAAAGGGTCATGTTGGGAATTAACAAAAGAATTCTCAGCATAACCTTGACTGATCATATTAGGAATAATAGTACTTGAATGTTGGTAACTCTGGTACTTCAAAGAAGAAGAAGCCCAACCATTATTCATAAGATTAGAGTTCATAGTTCCATTGGTGAAACTATGAGTACTGAGATGGCTTGGAGACCTTAATATAGAGTTTGATGCACCATTTGCAGAATGCATATCATCATACAGATTCTGTTCTTCAAATGATAATCTTTGAATAGAAGAGAGCAGTTCATCTTCAGTTGGGAGGGCATTATAATCTGGAGAAGGAGCAGGAGATGTAGCATATAGTTTCTGTTCATCAACTGGGAATCTGTGTATTGAAGAGAGGACTTCATCTTCAGCTGGGATGGTATTACAAGTTGGAGAAGGAGCAGGAGAATTAGGCTGATAATGGGTTTGACGATCTGCCATTGAATGAATATCGAGTGAAGGTTAGAACTAATTAAGGAGAAACGCTAGCTAGAATAGTGTGTGTCATGCCAATGTTTAGCTTCCTACTTATATAGGCTTCGACAAGATCAGTAATAGTAATTGCAGCGGGACTAGGAAGTGTTTCCATACTTTGCAAAGTCTGTCGCGGAATAGAAATGCTTTCCTAAATACGGAATTTGAGAAGTCGTTGAGTTTATAGAAATGCTTTCCTCATTTTTCATGTCTGTCGATATTCGGACACGCATCTGAATTCCATTATCACGATTCCGGTTCGGGAGACACGGCGAAAAATTCGATCCTACTCAAAAATTCCGGTTATCCACAAATATTTTTTGGACGACAGCACAGCCCACTAAGAGGCCAGCCCTCCACGCTGTGTGTTGTGTCGTGCCATAAATTAAGGCGTGCCATGCCGTGCTCTGGTGCGTGTTGTGCTTTGCCTGGCACATCTATTTCACATTTTTCAAAATAAATATTTTCAACATATTTAAGTATTATACATGTATTATCATTGAAATAATTCGACAAAACGAAGATAAAATATCAAAAAATAGTTACAATAAACATTCTTTTGTGAAATATACAAAATAATTATATTCTACCGTATGTATAATGCTTTAAACGTATTTTGGCGTCCTTTGTTAGCGTGTTGCACCACGTGCTTATATATATGTTCTTTTTGTAGAAACTTTGCAGAGTTCAAACAGTTACAATTCAAAATGATATGATCGGCAATGAAACCCAGGTACCAGGATAAGTCATGTTTCAAGATTGTGCGGGTATTGTTAATTTTTCACAAAATTGGTCAAAAAGACCAAAAAAAAACATTTTATGGGTGAAATGGACAGCTAGGTTTAGATACTGTTTATATAGCCAAAAAACAGAAAAATACTGTTCATTTAGCCAAAATAGATATTTGACCCAGAATATCTTTAATTTATTAACCTGAAGAGACAAATATGTCCCTATCTTCTACAAATCTTTACTGTTTATGTTTCTGGGTAAAAACATAGTACTGTTTATGGATATATAAAAACAGTAATCGTTTCATTCAGATATGGATATTTAAAAACAGTACCTTGTTTCTAGGTAATTAAAAAAAAAGAATTCTACACAACAGATCCTACTAGAGCTTTAACTCCATCTTCTCCACCTACTTCCACGATAACCATTGCTTCATGAATAACAACAACACCAACTTCTAATTGAAATCGATCTCTACAAAAAAGAAGATATGAAGTTACATAAAACAGAGTAATCTCAGCAAAAACAGAGTAATCTTAGCAATATGAAACAGAGTCACATAAAACAGGTCAATCTCATAGAACATAAAACTCATGAAGCAATGGTTATCGTAAAACATAGTAGTCTCATAAAAGAAGAATTGGTACCTTGGGTTAGAGCTGGAAGTGCAAGATCTGGAGTTGGCTTGCAGAGATGTTGTAATATGCAGCTTCAGTTGGTGTTGTGACGATGTTGCTGCCGTAATGAGATGTTGTTGCTTGATTGCAGTCGCTGAAATGGTGAGCTCTATATTGCAGTTCAGTTGCAGGCATGGATAACTGCCAAGGAATGAATGCAATGGCTTGGGTTGTGTTGAACCTGCAACTATCATATGTATGTTTATGAATTGAAACAACTGGAGAGTGGTAAGGCAAGTTTGTGTGCAGTGAACTTAATATATAGATTAAAAAATCAAGCAAATCTATTTCACTTATTGAACTTAATATATAGATTAAAAAATAATAATTTAGAATAAACAGGGAAATTTAGGAAATCAAACAGCAACTTGAGCAGGTTTAAGATTTGGAATTTTAATCTCTGGGATTACAGCTATCTTGGGTTGTTGTTGTTGTTGTTATTGCTGCTGCTGTTGTCTCAAATCCATTGCTCCTCCTCCCACAAGTCCTTTATTGGTTATAGTCTGATAGGATGATGGCGGCATTACACCACCAGGTGACAGCGGTGGCGATGCAACATACAATACTTGTCTCTCAGCACTATCATACCCCACTTGTGCATAATTGCGATCTGCCAACATCACAATTCTAGGATGAACTTGTTGATGTTGCTATTGTGGTTGCAGGGGCGCAACATTGTAAACCGGATTTTCCCTATAAACAGGTGGCGGAGGAGCGTAATACCCTTGACCAGACACTTGCAATACGCTTTGTGGAGGCGGCACTTGAGTTTGATAGTAACCAGTGGGTGTCGGTATCGAATAATCTTGATGATCAACACTGGAAAGTGGTGGTGGAGCAATATTCCTTTCTTTCCAATACCATGTAGCTGTGGGTAACGCAGTTAGTAATCTAGTAATGAAAATCCAGGTATACCACGCTTCAAAACGAGATGAAACTGATTTTCATCCAGCATATTCCGATGAAAATACAATTATATCATAGTTTATAACTAGATGAAACTAGTTTTCATCCTACATATTTTGACAAAAAAAATAAAAATTATAGTCCATAACTAGATGAAAATGGGTTTCATCCTGAGTATTCTGATGAAAATTGAGTTATATCAATGTGTAAACTAGATGAAACTGATTTTCATCCAGCATATTCCGATGAAAATACAATTATATCATAATTTATAACTAGATGAAACTAGTTTTCATCCTACATATTTTGACAAAAAAAATAAAAATTACAGTCCACAACTAGATGAAAATGGGTTTCATCCTGAGTATTCTGATGAAAATTGAGCTATATCAATGTGTAAACTAAATGAAACTGATTTTCATCCTGCACATTTGGAGAAAATATAGCTATATGAAAGTTTACAACTAGATGAAATTGGTTTCTAGTTGAGTATTCTGACGAAAGTTGTATATCAATGAATAACTATATGAAACTAGTTTTCATTCTTAGAAAGGATTAAACTGGTTTCATCCTAGTTTCATCTTAATTAAGCAGGATGAAACTAGTTTCATCTTATTTTAAACTTGTATAAAAAAAAATTCAAAAGGGATGAAATCAGTTTCATCACCATCAAGCATGGATGAAAGCAAATTGAACTAAACCTAAAACATGATGAAACCTATTTTGAATAAAATATTACTTTTTCTTCTCTTTAGTGCATCTAGGTATATGAATTCAATCAATTTTTTAAAATGTAATGTATACAGAGGCAATATTCTTATTGAAACAAGTTTCATCCTACTTTAAATCAGCTGAAACTGTAGATTAAACCCGGATGAAGCCGGTTTCATCCTGGAATCAACATAATTTCACATCATAGAAACCAATTTCGCAGCATACACGCTGATTTCTTAACAAATTTCTCATTGACAACAATTTTGACCAAATTTAATTGAACCTAGATGGATGATTCCAGCTTCATCCAATTTTAAATGGGTAATAAGTAAAATTGCCCTAATCTTGAGAATGGGATAAGATTAGGGAGAAATTATGAAGTAGGTGAATCCGATTTCAAAATCAGTAAAAAAATGAAACGAAAGAAAACCTAAAATTAGTAAATAGAACAAATCAGAGTTAGGGTTTCAAATCTTACGAGTTCTAGGAGACATTCTGTGGGTAGCTTGAAACCCTGATTCTTCAAATACACTGAACTGATCAATTGATTGAAAACCCTATAAAATTATCATTCTGTAGTGTATTGTTGATGGTGTTTTGCAGAATACAGTGTTGATGTTGAGCAAATACTGTTGATGAAACTGATTTCTTTTAATGATGATTGTTAGGAGACGGTGGATGAAATCGTTAGTACTGTTGGTGGTGGCAGATGTGGTTATAGTTGATGATGGTGGTGGTGGAGAAAGGGGAGATCGACAGTAGCAGAAGAAAGCAATGGAAATTGGAGAAGAATAAATCAGATCTGGTTTCTCGAAATCTCTTATCTACGAAGAATATGAGAAGAAACGAGGGCAGTAACGTCTTTCCGCATTAAAAGATTCTGACTGAAACATTACATGTCCATTTGACCCAGGAAACACTCAATTTTGGTTATATAGCCCATTTTCTGTTAATTTTTAGCCAAGCAACCGGCTGTGCTACTATTATATCTGGCTTTTATGAATTAGAAATTTCAACCCATCGCCATGGCTAGTTGTGGTTGTGATGCAAACCTATCTTTCTTATTAAACTGATTTAGCATGCAAATATGATGTACGAGGAGGGTCGTCCCAGTAGTCTAATGCGGTTTTAAAATTGCTCTGATTCAGCACGCAAATGTGGTTCGTCAGGGACTCAAAAATGAACGGAAAATGCTACCTTGAACTAGAAAAAATTCCACACTTTAATCCCGCAACAAACAGATGTTGGGACCCACTTTCCCCTTTTTCTAATCCTGATGTTAAGACGCTTTTCTTGGACCGTCAGATCCCCTATCGGGATAAAGTTTGGGAAAAAGAATCGATGAGTGTATCACTGCTCAAAATGAACAAGGAATAGCTCTGATTCTTCTTAATGGTCTTGTAAAAAGACTCAAAACACAATCATCCTACCCCCACATAGGAAGGTATCAATTGTCTAGACTCCATCTGTGAAAAAAACATTTTTTGACTACATTTGGTTTTCACCGCCCAAACACGGTGACTTTACTTTTTTGTAGGACTAATTACTTGTCTATGTGACTTGGTCTCACACTCGGTTCGAGTTAGATGTTAGATATTTTTTTTGCTTCATTTTTTTGTTGCTTGACTCAAGGTATGACTCGATTTATGCTTTTGACTCCTAACTATTCAACTTGGGTATCATTTTATACTTGATTTATTGGGTACATATCCAACTAGTTTCAAAATAAGATCGCATCTCTTTTAATTTCAACAGAAAACCATTACGGTCATTATTTTCGTTTATAAAGTTGATTCATTATTTCTAACCAAATTTTCAATGGCCACCTATAAGAGAAATGAAAAAAATCCGATTTCGAGATAATTTTTTTATGAAGGTGCAGTGAACACTGAAATATGAAGAAAAACTCGTAATGGATAATGATTCGGTGACACTTAATGAATAACGATTTGGCGTTGGCCACTGTATAAAGTAAAAACTATTTACTTTTTTTTTCCCACTGTCACTTGTGTTTGGCACTTTCTTTTTACTGTCTAAGACACGGTAATTTATTAATGTGGGTCTCCGACTCTCCGATGTCACTAATGGGATTTGGTGTGGGCCTGCGGATCTCACCTTTCCTACTTCACTACCGAGTAACGGCAGTTCGTGGAAATGTTATTGTTGTTGTATTTCCTCGTCCTTTCCTCTTCCATTTTCCTCTGTTTTTTCCCTCTTTAAGCACTAAAAGCATATGCATTTCATTACCAAAACGGATTAACAGACAAATAACACAAAAGAATCTTAAATTAAATGATGGAGAAGAAGAAGATGGTATACTGTAGTGGGTTTTCAATCTCAGATTATTGCAAGCATGATTTTCATTTGCAATTATCTATTTAGGGTTTTCATTACAAATTTGGGAAGTATTTTTCATCGACGACCATATTCATCTGCACAAGATGAAACCCATTATCAACATGGTATTCCTATTGATGGTAAAGTTGTTCTACTCGAGAATTCCAGCAATGGGGATCTACTCTATCTAATTGGAACTGTTCATGGTTCTGAACACAGTGCTGAAATCGTACAAATTTCCTCAAGTGTCTATTTTATTTTAAGTATTACCAAAAATGTTATATATTACCAAAAATATTTTCAACAGTGTTTCTCTTAAGAAATTGGACAAAGTTTACTATATATTTACAATCATGCCATACTTTTGGAAATGTGTACACAATGGAATAACAGTTTACACGGACGCTGAAAAAGCCCTGTTGGGCACGTTCCGAGAAACTGGTCCTTTACTTGACATCCCCCGGAGCGGAGGAAACTCATGGAGAAGCAATTTTGTCATGCAAAAAAAGTAGCCGGATCAGAATTGTTGAGGACCAGCAATTCAAAATGTATTTGGTCAGTCGAACCTATCTCAGCGACTAAAGTAGCCACGACCCGTTCAGAAGAGAGAGTCTGAGATTTTAATTTGTATCCAACGGTGAAACTCCAACATCGACCAGAAGGTTACAAAATCACAAATCGGAGCTACAATGAAAAGAAGCAGTTTTTCAATCACCACGATCAGTAGCATACCATAGGATTAAAATGATTTTTGCTTCGTTTTGTTGAAATGTCTAGTTTCATAGATAAGAAATAAAAATAGCTCAAACAATTAACCACAAATCTTGGGTGAACGGTTCTAGTGAATTCTGTATGCACGCAAAATGAATGTAATAGGAGATTGGTCCAATGTAATCTCTATTTTTAAATGAAATTCACGTTTCACCAAAAGTATAAGTAATATTATTTGCTTGATTTTAATGATATCAGTTCTCTTTTACAAAGCTAGGCTTCTTTTATTGCAGTATGAAAGAAAACAAACTAAAATTAATCAGACTCCATTTGGTTGTCAGACTTCAAATTCGAGCCCATGAGCGTCATCGCTAGTAGTATAAACACTTCGAATATCAGCATGATCTTGATCGACAGCTTTCCCTCAACCATGTTTTGGCACAATATATATGGTTTCTTCGGGAACATCAGTCTTATCCATTTTTCTCAACATCATCAGTGATGATTTCTTAATCCAGGTATCTGTTACACATTACCACAACCAAAATTTAACCATAAAACTATAACACTCAGATGAATTTACTATAAACTATAAACTACACTACTCAGATGAAACTAAAGAGTCATTCATCTTTAGTTGTTTCAAACTAAATGATGATCCAAAATTTTAGCACAATTTTAGTTACTATGAAATATTGGCAGGGGAATGAAAATGGTAAATTAAAGATAACCAACAATAATGACTTACCCCAAACTTCGTAGTTCTAAGTAGGAGCTTCTGCTTTGCTTCTTTAAGTACATAAATACATCAGGCTCTGTGAGTTGACAAAATTAACTTTATTAATTTCAGGTGCTAAAGAAATAAATCAATTGAAAAAGAATAACAATCTGTTTGACATTTCCACAAACAGTAAAAGTTCATAAACTTATTTGTGTGATGAAAAGATGAAAGCATGTGTAACAACAAACCCAATATTAGGGGAGACTTCATTTACAATGTGTAACTAATCTCTGGGTTGGTAGCCCAACATACCAGTTGAAGGATTGACTTGGTGCAGCATTATATGTATCCAACTAAGGAACAAAATCAGTGGGAAGATTTGAATTGGACAAAAAAAAAGAACAGAAGGAAAAAGACCTAAAATATAAATTCCAAGTCCATATCAAATTTCTGTTTGAATCCGAGTAAGAACGACAACCTCACTTCGATTTTCCAAATTCTAGGTTTCACATTCCCCTTAACTGACCTAAATCAAAGCAGATGAAAAAAGTAGAAAGCCCTAAAATACAAATTCGAAATCAAAACCAAAATTTCAGTGTGATATGTTGAAGAAAAACCCACCTTCTTCAACTTCTTCACCAGTCGTTGGGTTGATTATGTGAACAGTTGATGTGATTTTTGCTCCTTTGAATCGACAATGAATTGGATTAATGAGCCGAAAAAATAATTTAGGGGTTTTGTGGAGCTGAACCAATAATGAATTCAATTCTACATATGTTGTTTCCCTGAATCAATCTAGGACCTTTGCCTCTCTTCGTCAAATACTGATTCTGATACAGAGAAGAGATCATATTTGGGAACTTTGGTCGATTTCTGATCTCTGAATCAACTGTAATTAAACACACAACATCAAACAGAGAAAAACGATATTGAAATAAAAAATCTAATCAACTACAAAATCGACCCTACAAAATAATAATTATTTATTGTGTACACAATGTATTACAATGGATACACAATGCGAAGAGGATAATGATTGTTGTATATATTGCACACACAATGTGAAAAAATAGGTACACATTCAATACATTGGATACACAATGCAAAACAATGGGTACACAATGCGAAAAGTGTAATGATTTTGTATATATTGCACACACAATGTGAAACAATGGGTACACAATGCGAAAAGTGTAATGATTTTTGTATATATTGCAAACACAATGTGAAACAATGGGTACACATTCAATACAATGGATACACAATGTAAAACAATGGGTACACAATGCGAAAAGTGTAATGATTTTTGTATATATTGCACACACAATGTGAAACAATGGGTACACATTCAATACATTGGATACACAATGTGAAACAATGGGTACACATTCAATACATTGGGTACATAAAGGGAAACAATGGGTACACATTCAATACATTGGATACACAATGTGAAACAATGGGTACACATTATTATTATTCATCAAATAAAAAATGATTATTATTTATTGTGTACACAATGTATAACAATGGGTACACAATGGGAAGAGGATAATGATTTTTTATATATTGCACACACAATGTGAAACAATGGGTACACATTCGGTACATTAAAGTATTAATAAAAAAAATAAAAAAAAGTTGTTTAGAAAATAATAAAAAATTATAATGTGTAGGACTTAGATGTCATAACAATAATAATCAAGGGTAAAATAGACCAAAAAAATTGATAAAACATTTTTGGTAATTTTGAAAAAACTAGATATTTTTGGGAAAAATGTCTTCCAAAAAGACATTTTTGATCATTGGTCCAAAAAAACTAGACATGTTTTCTACTCGATTTACCTGTTCAACTGGATGCTCATTCCATTGAGCCCATCTCCAAGGTTCAAATTTTGCGTATTTGAAACTGATTGTGCCTTTCTTTTTTTGTTTTTCAATACAATGTCTGACAGGGTCTTTCACAATTCAAAGATATTGAATTGTGCGAGGACAATGACATTTGTGAAGGCTTCAACATTGCGGATGTTGATTTAAGTTTTGATGGGGATAATCTATTTGGATGTGCACAAAGTAATCACAAGTTCATTCCAGGAATGGATTGCTTTAACTTGGACAAAGATATCCAAGTTGTTTATTCATTGCATCTTCATGAGAACGACATAGAGGTTGGCGCCAACACTATCAAACTTTATATTCATCTTTCCTTGCAAATAAACATTATAAGCATATGAAGTTACCTGGTTTTCTGCAAAGCATAATGCTTAAATTGATGCTCTTCTATCCTCGCCATAACTTCACCATCAATCATGATGCTATGCTTTGTCACTTTGCAATGTAACTTGTGTGTATTGTTTTCATTTCAGTTTTGCGTCTGCAAATGCTGATAGTATTTCGTATCTAGGCAATGCACATCTTCACTTAGGGATAAGTAGATCGCTTTGGAAAAATAACAGGGCTAATTCATGATTTCCTGACAAGTGTAGTGTTGAATGTACATCAGGTTCGCTCAAGTTCACTTCTCATGCTAACATTGATGATACATAACCTTTCTGAATTGCACGTTTAATCTATCTCTGATTGCCTCTACATTGTCTGATTTTCAGTGCCCAAGTCTTATAAACTGATGGAGTCCTTGAAGACCAGACTGAACCAGAGTCTATCTTTGATTGCCTCTACATTGTCTGATGCTCACAGATGCAGGTGAACCAGAGTCTTATGAAGAAGCTCTTAGTGTTCCTGAAAGTCAGAAGTGGTTGAAATCCATGAAAGAAGAGGTTGGCTCTTTAGATGAGAATGACACTTTTGATTTGGTTGACAAGCCTGAGAACCAGAAAATTCTAAAGAACAAGTGGGTGTATAGAATCAAGACTGAAGATGGTAACTCACAACCAAGGTACAAAGCACGCTTAGTTGTGAAGGGTTATGAGCAGATAAAGGGTGTTGACTTTGACGAGATTTTCTCACCGGTGGTGAGATTTTCTTCTATTCGGGTTGTCTTGGCAATAGCCGCTAGTTTGGATCTTGAGATAGAACAACTAGATGTCAAGACAGCATTTCTTCACGGTGAGTTGGAGGAAGATGTGTATATGGCACAACCTGAGGGTTTTGAAGTCAAAGGCAAAGAGCACATGGTGTGCAAGCTGAAGAAGAGTCTATATGGTTTGAAGCAAGCTCCAAGAAGATGGTACAAGAAGTTTGAATCGTTCATGAAGGAACATGGGTACAAGAGGACGGCTTCAGATCATTGTGTATTCATTCAAAAATTTGATGATGGTGATTTTCTTACTCTTTTGCTATATGTTGATGACATGCTTATTGTTGGCAAAGATAAGAAAAAGATTGACAGGTTGAAGTCAGATCTGAGCAAGTCTTTTGCTATGAAAGACTTGGGGGAAGCAAAGCGTATTCTTGGAATGGAGATCACTCGTGATAGGAATGCGAGGAAGTTGTGGCTATCACAAGAAAGCTACATTGAGAAGGTGTGGCAAAGATTCAATATGGACAAGGCTGAGCCGGTAAGTTGTCCACTTGCAAACCATTTTAAGTTATCTCGTGATCAATGTCCTGTGAATGATGTTGAGAAACGGAAGATGGAGAAAATTCCTTATGCGTCCGCAGTTGGTAGTTTGATGTATGCAATGGTGTGTACAAGGCCAGATATATCTCATGCAGTTGGAGTGGTAAGCAGATTTCTATCAAATCCTGCTATGGATCATTGGGAAGCAGTGAAATGGATACTACGGTATTTAAGGGGTACTTCTAATATGTGTTTGTGCTATGGAGGTGACAAGCCAGAGTTAGTTGGTTACACAGATTCAGATTTGGAAGGTGCTCAAGACAGTCTCAAGTCTACATCGGGTTACTTATTTACCTATGCATGGGGAGCTGTGTCTTGGCAATCGAAGTTACAAAAATGTGTGGCATTGTCTACTACAGAGGCAGAGTACATTGCAGCTACAGAGAGTTTGCAAGGAGATGATATGGATGAAGAGGTTTGTTAGAGAACTCGGTGTGAAGCAGCAGAGGTTCATCGTTTACTGTGACAGCCAGAGTGCCATCCATCTCAGCAAGAACTCGAGTTTTCACTCGAGGTCCAAGCAAATCAATATTAGGTATCAGTGGATACAAGAAGTTCTTGAAGAGAAGGTCTTGTATATTGAGAAGATCCATATAGATGACAACGGTTCTGATATGATGACAAAGTCGCTACCAAAATACAAGCATGTGTATTTCTGCAGCAGGGCAGGTTTGGTGGTGATGGGTACCTTGCCATAAGTCGTGAGGGGGAGATTGTTGGGGTCACGTCTCATGGCCCAACAAGTTTGGATGCCCCTTAGCTAGTGGGAGGAACTAAATAGTGGATGCCTTATTTTTGGTTATAAGGAGCAAAAGGCATCAGGAGAACAAAAGTTTTCCAATTTCTTCAAACCCGTGAAAGGGAAGAAGAAAGAGAAAGAGAAAGAGAGGAAGAAGAGAAAGAGAGATAGAGAGAATTAAGCCACCATTTTTGGTGAGATTAGAGGCATCTTGAAGAGGAGAAGAAAGGGTTCTTGTTGAAGGATCTTTTGGTTGTTGTGGTGGAGAATTGATTGATCAATTTCCACATCTCTTCAAAGGGGGAAAAATCTAGGGTTTGTCAAACCCTAGTAGTAAGTATCTCAAATCACTTCTATTTCTCAAATTGATAGTGAATCTGATATTATATATGAATGAATTGTTGATCCATCCTTAGGGGTGAGTGTAATTAGGCAAATTGATATCCAAGTGCTATAGGCACCTTGAGGTTGTTGTTATCCCCAAATTTGGGAGAATTGTGTGTAACCCATTATTATTATAGTGGAAGATTTGCCCGTGGTTTTTTTACCCTTCACCTTGGAGGGGTTTTTCCACGTAATTGCCGGTGTTGTGTGATTGCTTCTATATCGTCATAGTTTGTGTATTTCCGCATTGTATTTCATTTCTCGTGTAGGTTTCGTATTGCGCATAGCGGCTCGTATTTCGTAAGCCTCCCCCAACAAAAGAAAAGATGAAATACAAGGAAAAGAAGAAAACCTGAACGTAAGTTTGTCAATCTTGTTTTAGCAATAGACTCTCTGCATTCTACTTTGTCTTGGTGGTAGCTCATTGTAAAATGGATTAACGAAACTCTTTTTTTTTTCCCCGGAAAGGAGAGCACGTTTATACTAGTTTCATACATATAGGATAGGATGCCAAGGCAACACTAGAGCTGAAAATATACACATTTCCAAATCATGTTTTTGCTTCTTTTGTGTAAGAATTTTACTGAAATATTTTCATTTTATTTTTCTTGAACCAGCAAAAGGAGAATGTATTAAGGATTGAATCAGCAAAAGGAGAATGTATTAAGGAGAATGTCTGTGTTTTTAGAATCAATGATTTATGTGACGATTTATGTGACTATTACATCCTCTTAATTAGATTCTAAAATATTCTTTTACATGCTTGTAGATTTGGGAAACAAATAAGATATGCTTCTCGTAAAGCTAGAGCAGACACAAGAAAACGGGTGAAAGACAGATTTGTGAAGGCTGGTGAAGCTTACGACTACGATCCTCTACCATCAAGAGACTATTGAAAACAATCTTGTTCGATACGATATGATGTGGTATATGAAATTGGTCTCTACGTACACCAATTTGAGAATACTACAAATTATTTCATACGAAAACCTACAAGAACTTACTGGAAAAAGTACTTCTGTAATCAGATATATAAACATTACGGAACGTTAGAAAAGAAGGAAAAAGAAGATCAAAACAATTTGATTTTTCCTTGTTGTTTATATAAGTATAGGCACATGGATTTTACACAATAAGAATGCCGAAGAATGCAAATCGCTATCCATCTCCTGATGCTTAGTCAATCTCATTATGCTGAAACCGTACTAAAGAGATTTAATTATGAAAATGCTAAACCTGCATCTACTCCTTTTGATCCCACTTGTAAATTGAAAAAGAACAAGGGTAAGGGTATTGATCAACTTGAGTATTCTCGCATTATTGGTAGTCTTATGTATTTGATGAACTGTACAAGACCTGATATTGCTTACTCTGTGAGTAGATTAAGCAGGTATACTTGCAACCCAGGGCAGGATCACTGGAATGCTCTCTTCAGAGTTTTACATTACCTGAGAGGGACCTCAAACTATTGCTTAAGTTTTGGGAAGTATCCTGCTGTACTGGAAGGGTATTGTGATGCCAACTAGATATCAGACTCAAAAGAGTGCAAATCTACTAGTGGGTACATCTTCTTGCTTGGAGGTGCGTCTGTCTCATGGAAGTCTACCAAACAGACATGTATAGCTAAATCCACTATGGAGTCTGAGTTTATAGCCTTGGAAAAAGCTGGAGAGGAAGCTGAATGGATGCGATGTTTCCTGGGAGGAATTCCACTCTGCCCAAGCTCTGTGTCTTCAATCGCCATCCACTATGACATTAAAGCTGCTCTTGGTTGCGCAAAGAACAATGTATACAACGGAAAGTCTATACATATACGTAGAAGACACAAGACGGTGAAACAACTACTCTCTACTGGTATTATCTCGATAGACTTTGTAAAATCCAAAGATAATCTTGCAGATCCTTTGACGAAAGGTTTACCGAGAGAGGAAGTTAAATCCACATCAAGGGGGATGGGACTTAAGCTCATAGAATAAATCACCATGAAGGATACTCAACCTTGTGATTGGATTTCCAAGATCAAGGTTCAATGAGACAACTAATTTATGGTGATATTGTGAAAGCACTATCTTAGTCCCTCCCTATGGTGTAACCGTGTGATAGTGCAGCTGCGCAGATTTACAGGATGATCTTTTGATATCTTAATGGGTTCCATGGCTTTGATTAAAGCGGGGTGTGGCAGGACACTCTTTATGGACCCACCTTTGTGGATGTTGGAAGTGTGGCCGCTTCCTATGAGAATATGAGCTGATTCTCTAGAGACATTCATTAAGTCCGGGATTTTAGCCCACGGCCAAAATGGGCACAACTGCAAGAGCTTGGCAGATGTTTTCTTTGGTTGAGGCATCAAGTGTGGCTGTTATTTCTGAATTGCATTCTTTGTTGGCGGTTCAAGACATTGCGTTCACCGTATCAACAAGCAGTTCAGGTAACCTCTCACTAAGTTAAGGTTCAATCTTTGGGACACCTTAGCCTATTTTGTTGCCTTATGTTTTATCGTGTTTTATCGACATGTTTTATTATTCATGTGGGGGATTGTTAGAAAAAACAATGTTTTGTTTTAATCAAAAAATGCATGGACCATGTTTTGATCCCAAGACCTATTGCTCCCTAGATGTTTTTTCATGTGAATGAATAAAACATTAGTCCCATATAGACTAAAACACTAAGAGTTTTAGACTTAAATAGCATTGGTTTAGCCTTAAGGGCATGGCCCTTTGGGTCTTTAGACCTTTGTGTATGGGGAAAGCCCTAGACTATGGCAAGGTTGCCTAAACCTTATTGCATTTCTTATTGCCTTTCCCGTTCGCGCGGTGCTTCGCATAGAAGCACGCACGCTCGCTCGGCTCGGGCGTGGCGTGGGCGTGGCGTGGGGGCGTGGGGTGGGGTGTGGGTGTGGGTGGGTGTGGGTGTGGGTTTATCCGACCCTTTCTTTTTACTGAAAATTTCCACTCGTTTCTCCCACACATGTAAAGAATTTTATTCTTTGCCTTCTCGGTTTTGGATATCCGACAGCCACTAGAATCATCTTTAGTCACACACGGTTAATTCTCACGCGTGAATTCTCTTAACTGTTTTCATCGTAAAGAATCTTTAATCTCACGCGTGTGGACACTGTGCACAGAGATTTCTCGTCGAGAAGAATCTTGCCCGACAGATGCGTTTTTTTACTGTTATTTTAACGGATGCTTTTTGCTTTTACTCGTCCGACAAATTGAACGCGTGATTTACGGATCTGTGTCTCAAACGTTCGAATTCTTACCTATAAATACGAGTTAAGGCTTTCAGTTTAAAGACATACCATTCAGAACTCTTATCTTCTGAATTTCTCCTTCTTCTCTAATTATTTTCAGAACTTAAGTTCTTATTCATATTTGTCTTAAAACTCAGAAAACGTTCAGTTCTTTTCTGAAACAAGTTGTAGTTTACAGAAACATAATTTTGTATAACTACTTCTTGATTTATAAAATTGTTTTTACATTACTCAGAAACAATTTGTATTTTCAATTTGTGTTTTTGTTTTTACTTTTGCTGCCAAGTTCTAAGGGTTCTCTCTGTGTATGCTACACATAGAGGAGAACTAACAGTAGTTGTATCCTGGAGGTAGTTTGCTAATTGCTATAGCATCTCGGAGGAGTAGCAGGCAATATTACCTTTAGCTCAGCGTATCTCATACGTGCCTCTACTAAGTTTATTGAGTTATTTGTTACTACTATCAGTGTAATCTAAGTATTATTTC
The DNA here is from genome assembly GCA_023529315.1 of Papaver bracteatum. NCBI lineage: Eukaryota > Viridiplantae > Streptophyta > Magnoliopsida > Ranunculales > Papaveraceae > Papaver > Papaver bracteatum. Next base: position 401,852 of record JAJJWX010002650.1, on the reverse strand, counting down.
CCATTTGCATTCGATTATTGTAATTAATTCCAACAATCTAAAGGTAATATCGTGCCTTATTGTAATATTGTAATACTGTAATATTCTTTGTTGTAAGAACATGGGAAAGAATACTGTAGAAAAACCACCAAAGTTCAGTGGTAAGGACTTTAAGAGATGGCAGTCTAAAATGCTATTCTTCCTAAACGACCAAAGGTTAGATGGATATGCTTTAGAAAAACCCTCGAGAAAACTTCATCGCCGTGGTAATGAAGATAAATTGGACAGGTGGAATAGGAAGAATTATTTGTGCAAGAATCATATTCTTAACTGTCTTGATGACTCCTTGTATGACTTCTATAATGCAAAAGAAGATTTTAATGCTTTTGATTTATGGGAAGCTCTAGAAGAAAAATATCATGCTGAAGCTGCTGGAAGTAAGAAGTTCTTGATGGCTAAGTTCTTAGAATACAACATGACTGAAGAAAAGCCTGTGGTAGAACAGTTCGTCGAACTTCAACTCCTCATCAGCGAGATTCTTGCTGAAGGCATGACTTTTGATGAAGCTCTACAAGTATCGGCTGTGATTGAAAAGCTTCCACCCTCATGGAGCGAATACAAGAGGAGGCTGCGACACAAGACTCGTGAAATCACCATGGTGGAGCTTGGCAAAAAGATCCAGGTTGAGGAGCTTATGTGCAGCAAGGACAAGAGCATGATGCTGAGCAAAAACATGTCCAACAAAGCTCATGTTTTGGACGATAAAGCTGCTTCAAAGAAAACCCCTGGAGAATCCAGAAAAATGGGTAATAAACGTAACAGACGTCGAAAACCCAGAGGTAACAATTTTAAGCCTAGAGGTGGTGTCACTAAGCACACCATCAAAGGCGACTGTTTTAATTGTGGTAAACCTGGACATATGGCTAAAGACTGTAAGGCCCCTAAAAGGATCAAATATGATCCAAAACAGAAAAATAAGGCAAACATAGTAGAGGACTCTGGATATTTCACTGGCATGGTGTCTGAAGTCGACCTTGTCTCTAGTATGACTAATGTGAGAGACTGGTGGCTTGATTCTGGAGCCACCAAGCATGTCTGTAAATTCAGAAATGCTTTCTCCTCCTATGCCATAGTAGGAGATGATGAGAAACTGTTCATGGGAAACTCTTCCACCGCGAAAGTGGTGGGGAAAGGCAAGGTCGAACTGAAGCTAACTTCAGGAAAAACTCTCGCATTGAATGACGTATTCTACGTCCCAGACATATGCAAAAATCTTATCTCAGAAACCATCCTGCTAGGAAAAGGTTTTAAAATTGTTGCTGAGTCCAATACTGTTGTGATTTCTAAGCATGGTGAATTCGTAGGAAAAGGTTATGTTACCGATAACATGATTAAGCTTAGTGTATCTGATTTGAAATTGAATGTTAATGCATCTTCTTCTGTTTATGTTTGTGACTCCTCACATGTTTGGCATGATAGACTTGGGCATGTTAATTTCAAATCGCTAGAAAGACTTGCTAATTTAGGTTGCATACCAAAAATAAACTTTGATAAAAAACAAAGATGTGAAATCTGTGTTGAATCTAAATATGCAAGAAAACCATTTAATAAAAGTGTTGAACGTAGAACAGTTCCTTTGGAATTAATACACTCGGATTTAGGAGACTTGAAATCAACACCAACAAGAGGTGGTAGAAAATGGTATATCACTTTCATAGATGATTACTCACGATACTGTCAGGTTCATCTTCTTAGAAGTAAAGATGAGGCCTTAGAGGCTTTCAAGTTTTATAAACTTGAAGTAGAAAACCAAAAAGGAGTTAAGATTAAAACTCTTAGGTCTGACCGTGGCGGTGAGTATGTGATACCCATAGGAGAGTTTTGTAAAAATAATGGAATCATTCATGAAACCACTGCACCATATTCACCTGAATCGAATGGTGTAGCCGAAAGAAAAAATAGAACACTCATAGATATGGTAAATGCTATGTTGACAAGTTCAGGGTTATCTTCGAACTTGTGGGGGGGAAGCTATCCTCTCGGCATGCTATATTTTGAACCGAGTTCCATTTAAAAAATCAGATAAAACTCCCTACGAATTGTGGAATGGTAAACAACCTTCATATGCATACTTTAAAGTGTGGGGGTGTTTGGCCAAGGTGGCCATTCCTCATCCCAAGAAAACTAAAATAGGTCCCAAAACAGTCGACTGTGTTTTCTTAGGGTATCCTGAGCATACAATTGCACACAGGTTTATGGTCATCAGTTCTGACCATAATAACATTGGTCAGAATACCATATTGGAATCTAGAGATGCTGTGTTTTATGAACACATATTTCCTTTAAGGTCTGGACCTCGGAAAAGGGTCCATGATGACCTCCCGGATGTTCCATCGACTAGTCAAACTCCAACTTTGGAGTATGAGACTGAACCAAGAAGAAGTAAGAGGGTTAGAACTGAAACAAGTTTTGGCCCTGATTTTTTGACTCTTACGGTAGAGTCTGAACCCCAAACCTATAAGGAAGCTATGACTTCTCCAGAAGCTCCTTTCTGGGAAGAAGCTTCATTAAATGAATGGGAGTCCATTCAAGAAAACGAAACTTGGGAGCTTGTAGACTTGCCTCCTGGAAGTAAATCCATAGGTTGCAAATGGGTGTTCAAAAGGAAACTTAGAACAGATGGAACTATAGATAAATATAAAGCTAGGTTGGTAGCTAAAGGCTATAGACAACAGGAAGGAGTAGATTTCTTTGATACCTATTCACCAGTCTCTAGAATCACCTCGATTAGAATGTTGATTGCTATTGCTTCAATTTATGATTTGCATATACATCAGATGGATGTTAAAACTGCTTTTCTATATGGTGAATTGAATGAAGAAATTTATATGGATCAACCTGAAGGCTTTATAGTAAAAGGTTATGAAAACAAAGTATGCAAGTTAAACAAATCTCTTTACGGTTTAAAACAAGCACCTAAACAGTGGCATGAAAAATTTGATCATGTTATGATAATTAATGGCTTCAAGGTTAATGAATCTGATAAATGTATTTACATTAAATCTGTGGATGATTCTCATGTTATTGTATGCCTATATGTTGATGATATGCTCATATTAGGCAGTAACCTTGATATTATTAATACCATTAAAAGCATGCTTAGAGATAATTTTGACATGAAAGACTTAGGCCCTACTGATGTAATCTTAGGGATGAAAATCAGAAAGATGTCTGATGGATATAGTCTTAGTCAATCTCATTATGTTGAAACCGTACTAAAGAGATTTAATTATGAAAATGCTAAACCTGCATCTACTCCTTTTGATCCCACTTGTAAATTGAAAAAGAACAAGGGTAAGGGTATTGATCAACTTGAGTATTCTCGCATTATTGGTAGTCTTATGTATTTGATGAACTGTACAAGACCTGATATTGCTTACTCTGTGAGTAGATTAAGCAGGTATACTTGCAACCCAGGGCAGGATCACTGGAATGCTCTCTTCAGAGTTTTACGTTACCTGAGAGGGACCTCAAACTATTGCTTAAGTTTTGGGAAGTATCCTGCTGTACTGGAAGGGTATTGTGATGCCAACTGGATATCAGACTCAGAAGAGTGCAAATCTACTAGTGGGTACATCTTCTTGCTTGGAGGTGCGTCTGTCTCATGGAAGTCTACCAAACAGACATGTATAGCTAAATCCACTATGGAGTCTGAGTTTATAGCCTTGGAAAAAGCTGGAGAGGAAGCTGAATGGATGCGATGTTTCCTGGGAGGAATTCCACTCTGGCCCAAGCCTGTGTCTTCAATCGCCATCCACTGTGACAGTAAAGCTTCTCTTGGTTGCGCAAAGAACAATGTATACAACGGAAAGTCTATACATATACGTAGAAGACACAAGACGGTGAAACAACTACTCTCTACTGGTATTATCTCGATAGACTTTGTAAAATCCAAAGATAATCTTGCAGATCCTTTGACGAAAGGTTTACCGAGAGAGGAAGTTAAATCCACATCGAGGGGGATGGGACTTAAGCTCATAGAATAAATCACCATGAAGGATACTCAACCTTGTGATTGGATTTCCAAGATCAAGGTTCAATGAGACAACTAATTTATGGTGATATTGTGAAAGCACTATCTTAGTCCCTCCCTATGGTGTAACCGTGTGATAGTGCAGCCTGCAGGATTTACAGGATGATCTTTTGAGATCTTAATGGGTTCCATGGCTTTGATTAAAGCGGGGTGTGGCAGGACACTCTTTATGGACCCACCTTTGTGGATGTTGGAAGTGTGGCCGCTTCCTATGAGAATATGAGCTGATTCTCTAGAGACATTCATTAAGTCCGGGATTTTAGCCCACGGCCAAAATGGGCACAACCGCAAGAGCTTGGCAGCTGTTTTCTTCGGTTGAGGCATCAAGTGTGGCTGTTATTTCTGAATTGCATTCTTTGTTGGCGGTTCAAGACATTGCGTTCACCGTATCAACAAGCAGTTCAGGTAACCTCTCACTAAGTTAAGGTTCAATCTTTGGGACACCTTAGCCTATTTTGTTGCCTTATGTTTTATCGTGTTTTATCGACATGTTTTATTATTCATGTGGGGGATTGTTAGAAAAAACAATGTTTTGTTTTAATCAAAAAATGCATGGACCATGTTTTGATCCCAAGACCTATTGCTCCCTAGATGTTTTTTCATGTGAATGAATAAAACATTAGTCCCATATAGACTAAAACACTAAGAGTTTTAGACTTAAATAGCATTGGTTTAGCCTTAAGGGCATGGCCCTTTGGGTCTTTAGACCTTTGTGTATGGGGAAAGCCCTAGACTATGGCAAGGTTGCCTAAACCTTATTGCATTTCTTATTGCCTTTCCCGTTCGCGCGGTGCTTCGCACAGAAGCACGCACGCTCTCTCGGCTCGGCTCGGCTCGGGCGAGGGCGAGGGCGTGGGCGTGGGCGAGGGAGAGGGAGTGGGCGTGGGCGAGGGCGAGGGCGTGGGAGTGGGAGTGGGTGGGAGTGTGTGTGGGTGTGGGTGTGGGTGTGGGTTTATCCGACCCTTTCTTTTTACTGAAAATTTCCACTCGTTTCTCCCACACATGTAAAGAATTTTATTCTTTGCCTTCTCGGTTTTGGATATCCGACAGCCACTAGAATCATCTTTAGTCACACACGGTTAATTCTCACGCGTGAATTCTCTTAACTGTTTTCATCGTAAAGAATCTTTAATCTCACGCGTGTGGACACCTGTGCACAGAGATTTCTCGTCGAGAAGAATCTTGCCCGACAGATGCGTTTTTTACTGTTATTTTAACGGATGCTTTTTGCTTTTACTCGTCCGACAAATTGAACGCGTGATTTACGGATCTGTGTCTCAAACGTTCGAATTCTTACCTATAAATACGAGTTAAGGCTTTCAGTTTAAAGACATACCATTCAGAACTCTTATCTTCTGAATTTCTCCTTCTTCTCTAATTATTTTCAGAACTTAAGTTCTTATTCATATTTGTCTTAAAACTCAAAAAACGTTCAGTTCTTTTCTGAAACAAGTTGTAGTTTACAGAAACATAATTTTGTATAACTACTTCTTGATTTACAGAATTTTAGTTCACAGAAATATAGTTTACAGAAACATAAAATTGTTTTTACATTACTCAGAAACAATTTGTATTTTCAATTTGTGTTTTTGTTTTTACTTTTGCTGCCAAGTTCTAAGGGTTCTCTCTGTGTATGCTACACATAGAGGAGAACTAACAGTAGTTGTATCCTGGAGGTAGTTTGCTAATTGCTATAGCATCTCAGAGGAGTAGCAGGCAATATTACCTTTAGCTCAGCGTATCTCATACGTGCCTCTACTAAGTTTATTGAGTTATTTGTTACTACTATCAGTGTAATCTAAGTATTATTTCCCATTTGCATTCGATTATTGTAATTAATTCCAACAATCTAAAGGTAATATCGTGCCTTATTGTAATATTGTAATACTGTAATATTCTTTGTTGTAAGAACATGGGAAAGAATACTGTAGAAAAACCACCAAAGTTCAGTGGTAAGGACTTTAAGAGATGGCAGTCTAAAATGCTATTCTTCCTAAACGACCAAAGGTTAGATGGATATGCTTTAGAAAAACCCTCGAGAAAACTTCATCGCCGTGGTAATGAAGATAAATTGGACAGGTGGAATAGGAAGAATTATTTGTGCAAGAATCATATTCTTAACTGTCTTGATGACTCCTTGTATGACTTCTATAATGCAAAAGAAGATTTTAATGCTTTTGATTTATGGGAAGCTCTAGAAGAAAAATATCATGCTGAAGCTGCTGGAAGTAAGAAGTTCTTGATGGCTAAGTTCTTAGAATACAACATGACTGACGAAAAGCCTGTGGTAGAACAGTTCGTCGAACTTCAACTCCTCATCAGCGAGATTCTTGCTGAAGGCATGACTTTTGATGAAGCTCTACAAGTATCGGCTGTGATTGAAAAGCTTCCACCCTCATGGAGCGAATACAAGAGGAGGCTGCGACACAAGACTCGTGAAATCACCATGGTGGAGCTTGGCAAAAAGATCCAGGTTGAGGAGCTTATGTGCAGCAAGGACAAGAGCATGATGCTGAGCAAAAACATGTCCAACAAAGCTCATGTTTTGGACGATAAAGCTGCTTCAAAGAAAACCCTTGGAGAATACAGCAAAATGGGTAATAAACGTAACAGACGTCGAAAACCCAGAGGTAACAATTTTAAGCCTAGAGGTGGTGTCACTAAGCACACCATCAAAGGCGACTGTTTTAATTGTGGTAAACCTGGACATATGGCTAAAGACTGTAAGGCCCCTAAAAGGATCAAATATGATCCAAAACAGAAAAATAAGGCAAACATAGTAGAGGACTCTGGATATTTCACTGGCATGGTGTCTGAAGTCGACCTTGTCTCTAGTATGACTAATGTGAGAGACTGGTGGCTTGATTCTGGAGCCACCAAGCATGTCTGTAAATTCAGAAATGCTTTCTCCTCCTATGCCATAGTAGGAGATGATGAGAAACTGTTCATGGGAAACTCTTCCACCGCGAAAGTGGTGGGGAAAGGCAAGGTCGAACTGAAGCTAACTTCAGGAAAAACTCTCGCATTGAATGACGTATTCTACGTCCCAGACATATGCAAAAATCTTATCTCAGAAACCATCCTGCTAGGAAAAGGTTTTAAAATTGTTGCTGAGTCCAATACTGTTGTGATTTCTAAGCATGGTGAATTCGTAGGAAAAGGTTATGTTACCGATAACATGATTAAGCTTAGTGTATCTGATTTGAAATTGAATGTTAATGCATCTTCTTCTGTTTATGTTTGTGACTCCTCACATGTTTGGCATGATAGACTTGGGCATGTTAATTTCAAATCGCTAGAAAGACTTGCTAATTTAGGTTGCATACCAAAAATAAACTTTGATAAAAAACAAAGATGTGAAATCTGTGTTGAATCTAAATATGCAAGAAAACCATTTAATAAAAGTGTTGAACGTAGAACAGTTCCTTTGGAATTAATACACTCGGATTTAGGAGACTTGAAATCAACACCAACAAGAGGTGGTAGAAAATGGTATATCACTTTCATAGATGATTACTCACGATACTGTCAGGTTCATCTTCTTAGAAGTAAAGATGAGGCCTTAGAGGCTTTCAAGTTTTATAAACTTGAAGTAGAAAACCAAAAAGGAGTTAAGATTAAAACTCTTAGGTCTGACCGTGGCGGTGAGTATGTGATACCCATAGGAGAGTTTTGTAAAAATAATGGAATCATTCATGAAACCACTGCACCATATTCACCTGAATCGAATGGTGTAGCCGAAAGAAAAAAATAGAACACTCATAGATATGGTAAATGCTATGTTGACAAGTTCAGGGTTATCTTCGAACTTGTGGGGGAAGCTATCCTCTCGGCATGCTATATTTTGAACCGAGTTCCATTTAAAAAATCAGATAAAACTCCCTACGAATTGTGGAATGGTAAACAACCTTCATATGCATACTTTAAAGTGTGGGGGTGTTTGGCCAAGGTGGCCATTCCTCATCCCAAGAAAACTAAAATAGGTCCCAAAACAGTCGACTGTGTTTTCTTAGGGTATCCTGAGCATACAATTGCACACAGGTTTATGGTCATCAGTTCTGACCATAATAACATTGGTCAGAATACCATATTGGAATCTAGAGATGCTGTGTTTTATGAACACATATTTCCTTTAAGGTCTGGACCTCGGAAAAGGGTCCATGATGACCTCCCGGATGTTCCATCGACTAGTCAAACTCCAACTTTGGAGTATGAGACTGAACCAAGAAGAAGTAAGAGGGTTAGAACTGAAACAAGTTTTGGCCCTGATTTTTTGACTCTTACGGTAGAGTCTGAACCCCAAACCTATAAGGAAGCTATGACTTCTCCAGAAGCTCCTTTCTGGGAAGAAGCTTCATTAAATGAATGGGAGTCCATTCAGCAAAACGAAACTTGGGAGCTTGTAGACTTGCCTCCTGGAAGTAAATCCATAGGTTGCAAATGGGTGTTCAAAAGGAAACTTAGAACAGATGGAACTATAGATAAATATAAAGCTAGGTTGGTAGCTAAAGGCTATAGACAACAGGAAGGAGTAGATTTCTTTGATACCTATTCACCAGTCTCTAGAATCACCTCGATTAGAATGTTGATTGCTATTGCTTCAATTTATGATTTGCATATACATCAGATGGATGTTAAAACTGCTTTTCTATATGGTGAATTGAATGAAGAAATTTATATGGATCAACCTGAAGGCTTTATAGTAAAAGGTTATGAAAACAAAGTATGCAAGTTAAACAAATCTCTTTACGGTTTAAAACAAGCACCTAAACAGTGGCATGAAAAATTTGATCATGTTATGATAATTAATGGCTTCAAGGTTAATGAATCTGATAAATGTATTTACATTAAATCTGTGGATGATTCTCATGTTATTGTATGCCTATATGTTGATGATATGCTCATATTAGGCAGTAACCTTGATATTATTAATACCATTAAAAGCATGCTTAGAGATAATTTTGACATGAAAGACTTAGGCCCTACTGATGTAATCTTAGGGATGAAAATCAGAAAGATGTCTGATGGATATAGTCTTAGTCAATCTCATTATGCTGAAACCGTACTAAAGAGATTTAATTATGAAAATGCTAAACCTGCATCTACTCCTTTTGATCCCACTTGTAAATTGAAAAAGAACAAGGGTAAGGGTATTGATCAACTTGAGTATTCTCGCATTATTGGTAGTCTTATGTATTTGATGAACTGTACAAGACCTGATATTGCTTACTCTGTGAGTAGATTAAGAAGGTATACTTGCAACCCAGGGCAGGATCACTGGAATGCTCTCTTCAGAGTTTTACGTTACCTGAGAGGGACCTCAAACTATTGCTTAAGTTTTGGGAAGTATCCTGCTGTACTGGAAGGGTATTGTGATGCCAACTGGATATCAGACTCAGAAGAGTGCAAATCTACTAGTGGGTACATCTTCTTGCTTGGAGGTGCGTCTGTCTCATGGAAGTCTACCAAACAGACATGTATAGCTAAATCCACTATGGAGTCTGAGTTTATAGCCTTGGAAAAAGCTGGAGAGGAAGCTGAATGGATGCGATGTTTCCTGGAGGAATTCCACTCTGGCCCAAGCCTGTGTCTTCAATCGCCATCCACTGTGACAGTAAAGCTGCTCTTGGTTGCGCAAAGAACAATGTATACAACGGAAAGTCTATACATATACGTAGAAGACACAAGACGGTGAAACAACTACTCTCTACTGGTATTATCTCGATAGACTTTGTAAAATCCAAAGATAATCTTGCAGATCCTTTGACGAAAGGTTTACCGAGAGAGGAAGTTAAATCCACATCGAGGGGGATGGGACTTAAGCTCATAGAATAAATCACCATGAAGGATACTCAACCTTGTGATTGGATTTCCAAGATCAAGGTTCAATGAGACAACTAATTTATGGTGATATTGTGAAAGCACTATCTTAGTCCCTCCCTATGGTGTAACCGTGTGATAGTGCAGCCTGCAGGATTTACAGGATGATCTTTTGAGATCTTAATGGGTTCCATGGCTTTGATTAAAGCGGGGTGTGGCAGGACACTCTTTATGGACCCACCTTTGTGGATGTTGGAAGTGTGGCCGCTTCCTATGAGAATATGAGCTGATTCTCTAGAGACATTCATTAAGTCCGGGATTTTAGCCCACGGCCAAAATGGGCACAACCGCAAGAGCTTGGCAGCTGTTTTCTTCGGTTGAGGCATCAAGTGTGGCTGTTATTTCTGAATTGCATTCTTTGTTGGCGGTTCAAGACATTGCGTTCACCGTATCAACAAGCAGTTCAGGTAACCTCTCACTAAGTTAAGGTTCAATCTTTGGGACACCTTAGCCTATTTTGTTGCCTTATGTTTTATCGTGTTTTATCGACATGTTTTATTATTCATGTGGGGGATTGTTAGAAAAAACAATGTTTTGTTTTAATCAAAAAATGCATGGACCATGTTTTGATCCCAAGACCTATTGCTCCCTAGATGTTTTTTCATGTGAATGAATAAAACATTAGTCCCATATAGACTAAAACACTAAGAGTTTTAGACTTAAATAGCATTGGTTTAGCCTTAAGGGCATGGCCCTTTGGGTCTTTAGACCTTTGTGTATGGGGAAAGCCCTAGACTATGGCAAGGTTGCCTAAACCTTATTGCATTTCTTATTGCCTTTCCCGTTCACGCGGTGCTTCGCACAGAAGCACGCACGCTCGCTCGGCTCGGCTCGGGCTCGGGCGAGGGAGTGGGCGTGGGCGTGGGCGTGGGCGAGGGCGAGGGCGTGGGCGTGGGAGTGGGTGTGGGTGTGGGTGTGGGTGTGGGTGTGGGTTTATCCGACCCTTTCTTTTTACTGAAAATTTCCACTCGTTTCTCCCACACATGTAAAGAATTTTATTCTTTGCCTTCTCGGTTTTGGATATCCGACAGCCACTAGAATCATCTTTAGTCACACACGGTTAATTCTCACGCGTGAATTCTCTTAAATTTTTTCATCGTAAAGAATCTTTAATCTCACGCGTGTGGACACCTGTGCACAGAGATTTCTCGTCGAGAAGAATCTTGCCCGACAGATGCGTTTTTTACTGTTATTTTAACGGATGCTTTTTGCTTTTACTCGTCCGACAAATTGAACGCGTGATTTACGGATCTGTGTCTCAAACGTTCGAATTCTTACCTATAAATACGAGTTAAGGCTTTCAGTTTAAAGACATACCATTCAGAACTCTTATCTTCTGAATTTCTCCTTCTTCTCTAATTATTTTCAGAAACTTAAGTTCTTATTCATATTTGTCTTAAAACTCAGAAAACGTTCAGTTCTTTTCTGAAACAAGTTGTAGTTTACAAAACATAATTTTGTATAACTACTTCTTGATTTACAGAATTTTAGTTCACAGAAATATAGTTTACAGAAACATAAAATTGTTTTTACATTACTCAGAAACAATTTGTATTTTCAATTTGTGTTTTTTTTTTTTACTTTTGTTGCCAAGTTCTAAGGGTTCTCTCTGTGTATGCTACACATAGAGGAGAACTAACAGTAGTTGTATCCTGGAGGTAGTTTGATAATTGCTATAGCATCTCATAGGAGTAGCAGGCAATATTACCTTTAGCTCAGCGTATCTCATACGTTCCTCTACTAAGTTTATTGAGTTATTTGTTACTACTATCAGTGTAATCTAAGTATTATTTCCCATTTGCATTCGATTATTGTAATTAATTCCAACAGGATGTTAGTATGAGCTTCTGTTAGCATATACATCTCTTTTTGTCGATCCCCCTGATGTTAAGCTGCTGTCAAACATTGACGGAACTGGAGCCCAAATCTCTAAAAGCCACCCAATTTATTTATTTTCATCTGTACTTTTTGATTTTTTTTTTGTAGCCCCTGAAAGTTTAATATTCAGCCCACAATATTGTTTTAGCCTGCTTAGACACTTATGCTGTCAAAGTCTTTTTGTGGTTTTCTTTTTGGATTTGTACATAGCTGCCTTTGATTCTAATAAAACTAGAAGTGAAATTCTGGAATTTATCTTCTTCTTTTTTTGAAACTGAAAAATTCTCATTAAGAGTTTAAGTAGTGGTTACATATTGTGCCTCCTTGTGTAATTGATTTAAGATTTCATCCGGAGGAGTAGTAATCCATGTTGGAATATTTTCAATTGCGCTGCGAAGAGGAGTAGAATTTTTTGATACGTAACTGTTTGGACCGTTAGAAAACGTTCCAGAAAATTCTAAATCCAACAGACACCATTAATGTCTGTTGATGAAGGGACCTGACGTTTCGTGAAGAGAAACTTGTATGTTTCCAACAGACGTGAAAAACCCTATAAGTAGCATCTCCCAGAGTCGTTTTCAAATCAATCGAAAATATCTTCTGTTTTCTTTCTTAAACAAAGCATCATCAGAATCTGTTTTACATGTGTTCTTGATTGGGTCAAGGGGTGCAAACCTTGAATCCAATTTCCGGTTGTAGGGCTTTCATTGTATCCTGAAGGCAGTATTTCACATACCTGTTGCAATCGCCAATTCGTTGGGAGGGTAGAAATATTTGTCTAAAAGAAATCATCCAGAGCCTTGAAAGTTTTAGAGTACAACCACAATATGTTTCTGTTTTTCATCTCCATTGCAGCCCAGTAATCTCCAACAATCCAAACACCACTAATACATTGAGTTCTAGCTAATTTAGAAAGAGAATCTGCAATTTTATTTTCCTCCTTAGGCACATAGCAGCATTTCCAGAAGGAGTGTGAATTTGATAAGTTCTTTATATCTAAAATCAAATTATGTGTCCGCCAATCTATATTTATAGGACCTCCTAGGACAGCATCCACCACAAGCTTTGCGTCTAGCTCAAAGATGACCTTCTCCAGCTTTTCCTCTAGTGCCCACTGCATTGCCCTCCATAGAGCTTTACATTCAGCTTGTTCTGGACTTGTTGCATTGGCTAAATAGAAGCATTTTGATCTGAGGTGTGCACCTGAAAAATTACGACATATTAGTCCAACCCCACCAGTATTGTTAACTACATTAAAAGAGCCATCAGTATTTATTTTGAGAAAGTTTAGAGAAGGGGGATGCCAGTGAGCATTAATCCTGTTCTGAGCATCTAAATTCCTGTGATTCTTAATTGGTTTATAATCTAAGACAGCAAACTCCCTTTTGCATCTCTGGATAATACTTTCCACAGAAGGAGCTATGCCTTTGAAAACCACATCACACCTTGAGGACCAGATACACCAAGAAATGATTGCTATTTTGCCAATGATCTGATCCTGCAGTTGTCTAGACAGAAGTTTATCAAACCAAATACTCAACCAATCTGAAAGCAGAGTTCCTTGAACAATGTGCAGCCCCATGATTGCAAACCAGATAGCCTTGGAGTAAGAACAATGTAGTATAATGTGATCTGAAGTCTCCAGTTCATGAGAGCAAAAAGGAAAGAAATAGTTATCATCTTCTATAATCCCATGAAGTTTGTCTTTAGTATCTAGTATTCCTTTAAGACATTTCCACAGACACTCTTTAGTTCTTGGCAGTACAGGTAACTTCCATAACTTTTTGAAAATAGTCTGCATTCTTGTTCCAACAGAGAGATTGGTGTTTCTGTCTTTGAGAAGTCTGTTGTAAGCTGACTTTACATAGAAATGACCACTTTTTTCAAGAGTCCAAATCATTTTGTCTTCTTGAGCCTTATGCACAGGAATGTTGAGAATTAAATCCGCAACATGAGCATCAAATAGAGCATGAATTAGCCCAGTATTACATCCATATGAAATTGTGGATAAGAGTTGATGAAGATAAGTATATTGCTGATGATTCATAGTACCACTCATTGGTACTGGAGGAAGTGGCAAATCAGGGATCCATCTATGAGACCAGATTAAGATTCTTTGGCCATTTCCAACACACCAACAACTATGAGTATTAATAAAAGGTAATTCTGAACTTCCATGCAGGTAATTCTGAACTCTACATGATCCTCCAAGACCATGTAGAGTTGGCATTATCTGCAGTTGAGAAGATGTTGCCATCTTGAAAATATTTGTCTCTCAAGGAGATGGAGCAAATAGAAGTATTATCAGAGAAAAGCTTCCATGCAGATTTAGCTAGGACGGCTCTATTGAATAAATGAAAATCTCTGAAACCCAATCCTCTTTCTTCTTTGGAATTGTTAACTTCTTTCCATGTGATGAGATGTCTTCCTTTATTAGTCTTTTTGTTTCTCCAGAATTTTTGTTGTATTGAATTCAATTGATTTATTGTGGAATATGGTAGTCTGAAAGTTGTCATGTGATGAACTGGAACTGCATTGGTGACATTTTTGATCATAACTCCTCTACCATCTTCTGACATATTTGAGCCATTCCATTTAGTTAATCTGTTCTCCATTTTGTTGACTAGACTTGAGAAAGGAATGTTTTTGTTTCTACCAACAAAAAAGGGGAGACCTAAATACTTTTCTTCATCAATATTTAACTGCCTGACTTGGATAAAACCACTAATAAGTTTACATGAATGACGATTCATGTTTTTACTGAAGTAGACAGCAGACTTATGAAAATTGATGAGTTGGCCTGAGAAATTGCTGAAATCTTGAATGAGCTTAAGAAGATTATTAATTTGCAGTTGGTTTGCCTTATAGAAGAGTAAGCAATCATCTGCAAATAACAAATGATTTATTTTTGGAGCACTTCTAGATATCTTCATACCTGTTAGTTTGTTTGTGTTCTCACAATTATGTGTTTGCCTTGAGAAAGCTTCCATAGCTAGGATGAAGAGGTAGGGAGATAGAGGATCTCCCTGCCTGATTCCTCTTGAGGGTTTGAAGGCTTCAGTAGGTGAACCATTTACCACAATTTCCACCTGAGTAGTACTGATACACTGCATTATAAGGTGACAGAATTCATGACAGAAACCAAATTTTTTAAGCACATCCATGAGAAACCTTCATTCAAGTATGTCAAAAGCCTTTGACATGTCCATATTGAGAGCCAGATGACCTGTTCTACCTTTTTTCCTTTTCATAGCCTTCACAAGTTCTTGTACAAGACACACATTTTCAGAAATGAGTCTACCAGGGACATAGGCAGATTGCATTGGGGAGATAAGTTTATCCATGTGTTTTTTTGTCTGAGAGCAATGATTTTGGAGATAAGCTTGTAGAGTGTATTGCATAAGGCAATGGGTCTAAAATCTTCATGTCTATGAGCATAAGGATTCTTAGGAATTAAGGTGATTCTGGTATGATTGAGCTTCTTTAGGATATAACCAGATCTGAAGAAGGATTGAACATTACTACACACATCATCTTGAACTAAGAGCCATTGGGATTGATAGAATCCAGGTGGGAAGCCATCTGGACCTGGTGAAGTCCAAGGTTCCATGAGTTTTAGAGCATTATGAATTTCTTTAGGACTAGGAATTTCTATTAGAGCAGAATTGTCTTCATCTGAAATACAAGTGGGGATATACTGCAAGAATGATTCACTATCAGCTAGACTTGAGGTGGTACTGATTTTTTTGAAATGAGAAACAAGAAGATGTTCAATAGAGTTTTTATCTTTACACCATGTGCCATCTGTAGCTTGTAAGGAATCAATTATGTTTCTAACTCTTCTCTGATTTTCTCTAAAATGGAAATACTTAGAATTCCTATCCAAATCATTGTAATAATGGTCTTTGGACTTTTGTCTATAAGAAGAAGCTTGAATATCATTTAGGATATCTATTTCATTCTCAATGATTAGGACTCTATCTGTGTGCCTTCCTTGGATATCTGTGTTTTGTAAGAGTTCCAGTTGTTGTTGTAATGCAGTGATTCTCCCTTGAATATTTCCAAAGTTGATTTTACTCCACTTTGATAGAATATGTCTAGTATTAGACAATTTATCAGTCATCATATAAGATGCAGACCCTGAAGTGTTTGTTACCCAAGCATTCTTGATTTCTTCCACACAAGTGTCATTTTGTAACCAATGTTCAAAGAATTTCCATGTTTTGTTAGATCCTGCAAAACTAGTATACAGAGATAACAAAATGGGAGCATGATCTGAACCCTTTATAGGGAGATGGAGAAGCTTAGAGTCTGGGAAAGTAATTAGCCAGTCATTATTGACCAGAGATCTATCTAGTCTAGATTTTATTTTACCAGTGCCATGACTATTACTAGTCCAAGTGAAGGGATTTCCACTAAAACCTAAATCCAAAAGATTTGCTTCTCTAATAAGATCAAGAACTTCATCTGGAGTAGCATTAGTATTAGTATTCCTTTCAGATAAATCAAAAGTAACATTTAGGTCTCCTAGAAGAACCCAAGGGATCTTGACTGCTTTGCTTAGATCCTTAATGTAGTCCCATTGAGCAGTTTGGTGTTCTCTATAGGGTGTGCCATAAACACAAGAGAGAAACCATTCTCCTATAGCAGGATCATTGGTAACAATATCATGAAACATATTGGAGGAGGAGTTGACAATTTCTAGAGAGAAACCATCTTTCCACATAAGGAAAATTCCACCAGCCTGACCCACGGATGGGACATAAGTGGTGTTAGGCATATTGAGACAATTAGTAAGTTTGAGAATTCTATCATCATTTATCTTGGTCTCACATAAAAAGATAATGTCTGGGGAATGCAAATTATTTAGATGCAAAATGTGTTCTCTAGTTTCCTTGCCTAAGAAACCCTGACAGTTCCAACTCAGAAGTTTCATCTTGAGAAAAAAATTGGGATTCTTAAACTTAATACTTAAGTTTGAAGGGAAGATTAGAGCATGCAGAGTATACTGAGGATGATTAAAACAATAAGGATAGAGATCAGACTGCTGAAAAAAAAGAGGATTATGAATAAGGATATAAAAATAGACATAGGTGGTTATTACCAGCTTAGTAGGCGCTCCATTCATCACATGAGAAGGCTCCTCAGCATCCTTAGCTCCATACTCAATCAAATCATGCTCCATTGTAACCACCTCTGAGGAGATAGGATTTGAACCAGTATTATTATCCATGTCATCTCCATCATCTGTATTGTTGATATCCTCAGTTCTCACTCTCTTATTGTTTCTGGTTTCTTCTTGCTCCTTGACTTCTTGCTCCTTATGAGCAAGACTCACTTCATTTATCCTTTGAATCATAGTATCCAAGTCCTCAGAGATTTCAACACCATAAGCTTCAGCTAATTCATGAATATAAGCTATATATTCATCATTGGTGTAGCTCCTTATTTTGAGCTCATCCGCCACAATATCACATTCTTCGTCATTGTGGTCCACTACAAAACATTTAGGACACAAACCATGAGGGTTTTTTTCCCAATGAAAACGAATCCAGGAAACTCCTCCAGCTGCATTATTCCACCACCCCCCTCTATGTAGAGGTTTAGATAAGTCAATTTTGATTCTTGCAGTGATACTACTACCATACACTTGAGTGCAATCTTCTGGGTCAGTTCTGATTTTTGTTCCCAGTTCCTCAATAGCTTCATTCACAATCTCATTTGAGTGATGTTCTAAGAGAAGATTCTTGAAGTGAACATCTCATTCTTGATGAGAGAAAACCCATTGATCAACTGGTATAGTTGGATCATATTTTTGAAGATTCAAATGACATTTTTTTGCATTCCATGGGGATTTTTTGAGAATGGTATTCATGACTTCCAGAGAATGGAACTTGAATAGATAGATGTTTCTACCAATAGCTCTGACTTCCTTATTTCTATATTTGTTACACACTTTTTGGACTTCTTTCCTTATTTCATCTGTGTCAAAGTTATCTTTAGAGAATAATTTTCCAATCAAAGTCTTACTATGATCTTCAGCTACCTTGACAAAAGCTTCTTTTGATCCCACTGCTCTTCTCATTTGCCTTGCGCAAATGTCTCTAATCTGGGTATTCTGCATTTTCCATGTGATAGCAGAGATTTGATTGTTTGAGGAGGAGGCCATTAAGCTTTCCGAGGAGATATCTATGAAGGGGTTTGCTCTTGAAGTTTTAGGATGAATAATATTGATAGGGTTTTGGGAGGGGTCTATATGAAGGAGGGGATAAAATCTAAGATATCCAAGATAGGTAATATTCGTGTCATTAAAACAGATATATTCTCCAGGATTTGAGGAATACAACCTAAACGGAAAGTTGACATTACTTAGAATAGAATGCTTGAAAATAGCTTGGATCCTGAAATTAAGGAAAGTAATAGGGGCAAAGTTTAAAATTTTGAATTTTGAAACTCTATTGTTGATTTGAGTTGTAGCAGGCCGATTCTTCACCATTTGATTGGAGAGGATGTTTAAATCATAAACATGATAGAGACAATAATATTGGTTCATACTGATGAGGTCCTCTTTGAAATTAGAGTGTTGCAAAACTGCATTGAAACTGGAGATAGTAGTGATACTTGATTGAAACAACAATGTTTTAAGTAGGAGACCGAATAAGAGAGAGGTCCAACACTGAATGCTTCTCATATTGTGATGAATAGCGAGACCTGAAAAGTTAGCTAGACATAATCGAAAAGAAAAACTAAGGGAGAAGAAAACGAATACAAAACAAGCACGTTGCCTAAAAATTTTAAAACTGAAAACAAGAATCAAAAGAAGAAGGGAGAAGAAAACTTATTCATTATCCAAGAACGTATTTGTTACTCCATGATCGAAAACAGAAAAAGCCCCTCATTATAAAGCTCCTCTCTCTACCTCCGCATGTAAAATAAAGTCAGGATCATTCTGGAATTTATCTATATTTTAAGATTGTGTAACTTCCTCTGAAGTTGTGTAATGATGTTCTGGTTGTTGTGTAGTAGCCAAAAATCTGACTACTACACCCTTCTAAGGTTTAGAGATTCAATCTATGTTATCATCATGAAGAACACTCAAGATTTCTTATTAAGTTCAAGATCCTTACAAATGGAATTACAATCTCTCTATAAATAAATCTTTCTAGCTCTTTCTCTCTCCTAGAACTACTGCTTAGCACAACTATCTAACCCCCTCTCCATGGGGGTAGAGACCCCTTTTTATAGTGGTGGATATTAGTGGAGTACAGCTCACTCACCCTTTATCTTCGGAATTCAACGCGACCTTCGCGTCGCATTTAAGGTTGTTTCATCGCGTATGCGTTGTGGTACTTCGCGTGGACTCCCGACAGGATGATGTTTGGATGAGGTCCTGGATGACGTCACTGGCGGTTGAATGTGCTCGAAAGCTATCGTCGAATACTATCGCGCTCCTTAAACTAAGCGCGATACTTGGCTCCTACATTTGCCTTTTCTCTCATTGATCTTCGCGCAGGGAAGGGTGATAAGAGAACTTTGTACACACATGATGGCTTTCGCGACCTGCTCTACTTACCGCGTTCATCTAACTTTTCATATTCCCTTATGGATTATTTTTCCGAGATCTCGGATTTGAGCTCGACACGGGTCCTTTTTTCTTCGTGTTGTCACGTCACATTGATGATTGTTGTTGACAGAGAGAACTTCCTTATATATTCCTTCTTCATCGTCTTCTCAAACTTTTTCAGTTCCTTCTTCTTTGCAAATTCTTCTCTTGCCTGTGTCTTTCTTCTCTATTTCGTATCTTCCTTCATTAACCTTCCTTCCTTCATTATCTGTGTCATTCGCCCTTCTGTTCATCCATTGTGATTTTATTTTACTCAACCTTTTCTAATCATGGCATGTAAAGCTGGATGAAAAAACTTGCAGAATTTTGAATCCATGAAAACCAAACTTGAAGCTAAGGGACATTAACTGTCACTTCCAATACAGAACCCACTAGTGCTCTTAACCCTAAGTTTGTAGGGCTCGAAGAATGGGACGAGAATAAGGTCCTAGTCACTGTAGGGCAACTCAAGGCGGGTCTATCGATTCCCTTGTACGATCCGCAAATTCCTCTTTTCTACGAGATTATTTCGCACGCAAAACTCTACCGCGCGATATATCAACTTTGTGGAGACGCGATCAGAATTATTTTCGAGTATTCGCGTAGGGCCATCGGAATGGAATTTTTATATCAAGACAAGGAGAAGTATTGGAATCCCAGGTACGAGGGTGGGCCGTACAAGTCTTATGATTACACTGTCGAGAACTTCTTTGCTAATTATACGGTTGAAATCATGGTGCACGCTTCTTCGCGCTATGCAATTCATCTGTGTAGGGTACAGAATATGGACGAGGATAAGCGGATAATGTGCGATGTCGACTTCAATTACAAGACTAACCAAACGGCTAGGCATAGTAATGACGAAACATGGGATCTTTACCCTGTTATCCTCGGAGGTCCCTATATCTCGGGATTTGATGAGGATGGATCCATTAATCCTTTTCCTGCAAATTTTAACGAGTATAAACCTTGGGAGTTCGTCTGGCCCGAGAAAGATGATCAAGTAAGTATGCGAGACTTCGCGTATTCTACTTCTTAGTTCTTCGTTATTCTAACCAATTTTTCGTTCTCTAGATTACCGACTTGGTGAAGGAGTTCAAAAAAAGGAGGATCCTTCAATCTTGGAAGCCCTTTGCTCGATCATAGATGATGTAAGAAATACCCCTTTGTTTTATCTAAACAATATTGTTGCCTCTGTTTCTTACTATCATTTATGTGCGTAGTTCTCGAATTTGGGCTTGAATGGGGTGGACGCTAATGGAGAAATCATAATTAGTGATTTTGAGGATGAAACTCCCTTGGTTTCTTCTCGTGCCAAAGGGAAAAGCACTAAATCCAATTCCAGCAAAGCTACTGTCGCGAAGAGGACAGTTTCCAAGGATAACCCTAGTAAGAAGAGAAGGATTGACCCTGAAGATCCTTCAACCTCCCAAGTGATTGGAACGCGATACCCTGATGGATCATCATCCTCTATGGCTCAAATGTCGTCCCTTTTTCAGGACCCTTTCATAGTAGATGATGAGGATTGGTCTCGCACTTGTAATAGAATCGCCACCCTTTGTAATGCACCTAGGTTGGATGATCAGACTGTTCGAGGATCTGCCTCAGACGTTCCTCCTGAGTCTTTGTCTTCCCTTCTCTCCCTGGTAAGTGTTGCTTTGGTTATTGTCCTTATCGCATTAATTATTCATGTTTTTTTAAAATTTTGACTTTGGATCTATTTTAGGGCTCGCGTGTTTCTGGTGCCTTCACCTCTGATTCTCAAAGGAAAATCCTTGCCTTAGAGGCTGAGAACGCGAGGCTTAAGAAGGATATTGAGAAGAAGTCCACTGATGAAAGAGTTCTCCGCACCCATAACAGGAAGCTAGTGGGTAAGTCGTCTTCGCGAGTGCTTTCACTTATCCTTTTATTTTGGCTTTTGCCCCCTTAATGCTTTTATAGACAACTTCCCTCGTGCTGGTCTCCATGATCAGTAAAGAGGACCTGTCATAGATGTAAAGCACTTGTGGATGACCATAGGCTATTGTTAGTTGATGCTAATAATTTTTAGTGAACGTGTTTATTCCTAGAAGGAGTCAAATAAGGCTTTGAAAGGTTAAGTGCCATAAACTATCTCGCGAGAAGGTAGTTCAAGCTCGCCTTGGATTTTAGATGATGCTTAGGCTGTATCTAGCTATGCGCGTTAACCTTAAGTCTAATCATGATTCTTTGGTCAATACTATTCTCTCCGCTAAAGAAGATGTTATAGTTTACTTGTCATATGTGAGCCTTTAATTTTCTTGCTATTCGCGCATCTTATAATCTGTATTCTTTCGCAGAGGCTGACAGGAAACATAAGGACGTGATGCAAAGTCTTACGAACAAGTCCTCAGCGGAGTGCCAAAGGCTAGAGGAGAGACTTGAAGCTCGGAATGCGCGGTGCGTACAGCTTAAAAGGCATCCGAGGGCTTCAATCAAGAATTTAAACCATAGGGTTTTGCGCGAACGCAACTCTGCTGTTAAGGGTGAAATCGGCCAATTATGTGCTCTCCACAGCATTCCTTTTCCTTCATATTATAACTTCCCTGACCCTTCTTCAGATGAAATGTGTTCTGATGCTTTTCATAGCGATCTTGATGATGGTAGCGATGATGATTATGATGATGAAAGTGAAAGTGAAAGTGGTGAAGAAGATGCAAACAATGGGGCTGAAAATGAAGGTGAAAATGATAGTAACTCTGGTAATGACAATGATGGGTAGGATAATGGTGATGAAAATGAAGAAGATCAAGATAATGAAAATTAGCTACTTTATTATCATTGTTATTTCCTTTCTTTCTAGCGAGTTTTGTTCTAAGGGAGCGATTCATGAAATTTTTTTGGGCTGTAATGTGTTCTAAATGATATTCTAATGAAGGTTCTCTTTTCTTGCCAAATTAAATCTTATATGAAGCAATCAAATGATTTTAAACGTACGCGAATAACTGAGCCATATACTTAGCTTGTTTATTGTTCGCCTGCCTCTGTTGTTAGCTTATGTTTAATATCATTTGGATGCTTTGTTCTGCAAAAGTTTAGTTAACATTTCCAAAATATTCTTATTTGAGGTTTTATTGTGCCTCCCTAAGTAGAGGTCTTAATCATCCTCACCTCAATATTGGACTTATTGTTTCCTTAGGGTATATATGTATTATTTATTTTGCTTTTGTTAGCCTACCCGATGAGTTCGCAGAATAACTATACTTTCGTGTAATTATTATTTGGTCTCATCAAGTGACCTTTGCCTCAGTGGGTATTAATGTTCGCGCCGATCATGTGGCGTCTTAAGCACAATCAGCTCCCTAATGGAGGGTGCCGTCCTTATCTTCCCCCTGGTTTCCCTTTCAAGGAGACGTACCCCTACCGGGTTGGGGTGGGCTCCTCCCATCCAGTGATGCAACAACCAGTTGTTTTCGAAATCTCGCATACACTACCTATAGGGCTTATGGTAGCGAGATTCCACCCTAAATGGGGTATCTTGAGGACCAAGTGTATCATATCCAGGACTTGCCAAGAATGGAGAGGAACGCTCCAGACGCCCCCGGCACTCTTGGATCAATCGTGTACCGCGGCACCCTGGTCGAGTTTCTACACTTCTAGGTAAAGAACTTATTACCTTATCCCGAAGGTCAAGGTGTCTTTACCGGACATGCATGTATTTCGCCCCTCTTTGATCCACAACTTGAGTTCTCGGGTTGGTATTGCCTTCCCTCAAGCCATGCATTACTAAGTGTTTCCTATCATGACGTGCGTTAGGGATTATGTACATTTCCTCTTGCACGGGTGCGAACTAGGGTGCACGCCATTATTGGTCACTTAGCCTCCCTAAGTAGAGGTTTTGATTTTTCGTGCCTTCTATTAAGGTCTTACTTTTGAGGTCTTATTGTCGCCTCTTTTTTGTATAATAATGACAATTGCAACTTTTTCATCAAGATTTCTCATTGCAAATTCTCTTCGCGTACATTGATATCTTTGTAAATAAAATAAATTGCAAATGAGACTACATATATTATTTCTTTCATAACTAAATTATTTATTACTTCGCATACCTTAGTAAAACTGCTTGAGATACTTCTCTGGATAGAGCCTTTTTTCCATCTTTTCCATGTTGTTGCCGTCTCTCCTCATCAACTGATACTTCTTGTTGCCAGCATATTTTCTGACCTCGTATGGACCTTTCCAAATTGATCTCTTCTGTTCATCCTGCCTCTCTTTCTGGTGTGGGGGTGCCCTGCTTAAGACCAAGTCTCCTGGATAAAATGTTCGCCTCTCGTGTTGGTTACCTTTGCTTGGATTCGCGCGCTTGATCCTTTTTGGTTCGCATTCTTTATTGAGCACTTCCTTCCTTTCTGGCTTGTAGACTTCACTTAGTGCGTTCTTCTTGTCAAGCTTGATCCTCGCGTATCCTGTGGAGGCATCCATAAGAGATAGTCCTTGAATTCCCGTGAATGCTTCATCTGCTTCTGTGGCTTCTTCAGTAAGATCCTTCCCAAGGTCTCTTTCTTCTTCCATCTTTGTTATCATATTGACCATTAGTTTCTCGCTTTTCTTGCTTTCTTCGACTGCTGACTTCCAGATGCTTCTCCTCTTTATGGCTCGTGCCTCACTTTTCTCCACATCTATTTGATTGCATGTTTTTGCTTCGCTAGTGTCTCCTCGTATCATCCCAATGCCGCTAGGTAATGGGAATTTCACACATTTATGGAAGGTGGAGGCAACTCCCAGGATGTGATGTAGACAAGGTCTACCTATGTAGTTGCAGGAAATCCTACAACTACACCCTCAGTAGAATTCATAAAACTTAAAGATATTCTTGATGAAAAATGACAATTTATTGATTATCACCTTGATTGATTACAAATAATGATAATAATGGAATTAGAAAAGTTACAAACTTCTCTGTTCTCTCTCCTAAGAATCTCTCTAACACTCACCAAAAGAACCTCCTTAATTTAGCATTTGAACTACTATTTATAGTGAATTCTTGTACAACGGTATGATCATCTACGAGCTATCGCAAATTAATAATCGCAAGTTGATTTTATACTCGTAAACCCTTCATAGCTTTCTATCATCGCATCATCATTAACTTTTCCTTGCGACACTTTCCTCCCGTCTTTGTTATTACGTTCGTAACTTGTATATGCTGCGATATTCGGTACCTACATCTTGCCTCTTCTCATGTCATTTTTGCGAAGAAGTAATGATCGTGAGAATTCTTCTAACCGTTACTTGTTTCCCGTTATGCGTTTTTCTTTCCATTAAAATTCAAACACGTCCTCTATAACCCTCCCTTATCAACTGCTTCCTTTATATATCCCTTTTATTTATTTCCTTATCTTCTTTCCTTCTCTCTTTACTTCTGCAACTCCATCTTATACTCAAATCGCACCTATGATAACCACCCTCTTTTATCTGTTAGTTCCGCCATGAGTTCTTCAAGGTATTTTGCTTTTCTCTCTTGTATTTTTCGATTACTAATTCTTTTTTGTCACTGTTTAATTTACTGTTGGGTTTCAATTTCAGCAAAACTTATCCTCAAGCTAAGCTTTCAATCAAAAATCCAAACCCTAACTCGCGAAGAAGAAAGTCCGAGAATCAAAAGGTAGTTAAAATACTCTATCTTCTTTCTGAAACAATATATTGTTGCCTCAGTTTTTAATCTACGTTTTGATTCGTAGGTCGGTGATGAACCCAACCTTACCAAGAGATCTCGTATCATCAAGTCTAAGCCACCATTTCAATCAACAATTTTCTACCTGTAATTGATGAAGAGTTCTCCTCTCCTCCTCGTGAAAATACTTCCTCGCAAACTCCTCCCTCTAATCCATTACCCAATCTACAATATCCTCTCTCTATTGATTTGTTATCAATCCTTCATAATAAACCTTCGCAAGATATTCCTTCAACCCCTTCTCCTGAAAAACCAATCTTAGCTCCCAACCTTCTGAGTGTTGTTTCCCCTTGCAATATACAACTGGCTCTTATTCCTTCGAATTATTGTCCCCTTCCTCAAGGAGTTCGAGATGGAATCTATTCAACTTTCCAAATGTTGTCTGATGTTTTGGGTAGAACTGCGAAATCTTCAAATGTTCGCTCGAACTCTGAATTTTGTGAAGTGCTCAACAACTTCATCAATCCTGATGTCTCTATTTCACGTCAAGCCCTGGAAAAATAAGTTGAGATGCTTCGCCAAACTCAAGAGTCTTTGAAAGTGGAGTGTGACAAACTTCGTAAATAGAACCATCAGCTTCAAAACGATTCTCTAGATTGCGCGATTCTTCGCAAGAGGAATGAAGCATTAAAAGGTATTCCTACTATCTTTATATAGTTATACTTTCCTCTTTTGTTTCTATTTTTCGCATGCTTAAACACCCATTAAAATCCATTCTCCTTTATAGAATCATTCTGGAAA
Source organism: Papaver bracteatum (assembly GCA_023529315.1). NCBI lineage: Eukaryota > Viridiplantae > Streptophyta > Magnoliopsida > Ranunculales > Papaveraceae > Papaver > Papaver bracteatum. The sequence goes on along the minus strand of JAJJWX010002650.1, from coordinate 375,986 downwards.
TGTAGAATGTTGGTACTTCATCATGAATCAGTCGCATAAGAATCTCAAGCCAAGCATGAAAGCCTTTTAAGCCAATTTTCCCACTTATCTAGTCTTCATACATGTTCTCTTGATAATTTAGATGCTGTTTTTCAGGAGAATACCCAACTAGTTTATGATCAAACAAATTTGAATGATGAAATATCCCATCTCACTTCTTCTTTAACTAGAGCCGATTTAAAAATAGAAACCTTATTTGATGAGAATGAAACTTTATCAGAAGAGAGACGTTCGTATTTGAATACAATGGATGTTTCTTCGCAACAATTAAACATTCTTCAGAGTAAGTGTTGCGATCAAGAAAATCTCCTTTATTTGTTAAAAGGTGAACTTAAGGAATTAAAGAAATCTTTAGATGCAGAGAGAAGTTCTTTTGCCGTCGAGAAGAAGTCCCTTCTTAATAAGAATATAATCTTGAACACTAATAGGAATAAACTTAAAGAAGATTAATATCAACTAGAAAATCATAATTCAGAACTTGCGAAGGATAATAAATTTCTTCTTTCCAAAGATCAAAAGCTTCAGTCCAGACTTAAAGGATTAGTTAGTGATGGTTTTGATAAATCTATGGATCAAATGAAGAATTGTTGTCTATCTTTAGCTCAATTTCTTTCTTCACAAAGAGAAGGTAGTCATCAAAATTTGACTGCCTTTGATATATCTTTAAACTTTGTTATGTTCGCAGAATTGATACTTTGAATTTTATTTTACTCGCAGAATCTAAGAACAATCTTCGAAATGCTAAATCTGGATTAGAGACCACTTGTTCTAAGCTTCAATCTACCTGTTCTAAGCTTCGCAAGAGGAATACTTTGCTATCTACTCGTTTGACTGATTCCCGTGATCGTGCCAATCGGAGATTCAACTATCTTGCTTATGCCAAAGACATTGAGGATACTAACCACCAGAAGGCTCTACCTCGTGAAAGTCATCAGAATTCTCAAGTCTTCGTAAACAATATTCTTTTGTCAAAATCCTTGCCTCAAGTGAAAGTTAAACCCCTGGAATTATCTGATGATGAAGTTGCTCGTGATCCTGATAGCGACTTTGATTATGAGAGTGATGATGAAGGACTTGATGGTGAGGAACATTCTCTTGTTGCTGCTGATAAAGATGGTGGTGAGAAAGAATCTATTTCTCAAGGAGAAATTCCTGTTGATGGCTCTGTGAGGGATAATGTTTCGCAAGGATTAAATGTTGATGATAATTCTGTTCATCCTAAAGATCCAGCACAAAGTGTTGACGAAGAACATCAATCATGACGGACAACTTTCCCAAATTGTTGTTAATCCTCTTGAACAATCTTGTTTTTCTATTTTGAACTCTTTCTATTGGTTACTGTTGGTTCTATTTTTACAAACAATTCTGCTTGCTGTTTGTGTTACTTAAGAAGAATATTTTATATTTTGCGATGATGAATTGATCTTTCCCTAATTGAATGTTTTTCTGATTTGTGTAACTTGCATAAATTGATCATATGAGGAGAAATAATATATCTTGAAGACTTAGCTTAGTATTACCTCTCCCCTTGTTATTGCTCTTCAGATGATCAATGTTGTTGTAATTATTAAAATATCTGCCTCAGTTTTACTGCGAACTTCCGGGATGTTGCGAAGTAAATAAGAAGTCTTACCCTTGAAGTATAAGAAGTATGAAATATCCTTGAAAATATACATAAAATATCCTTGAAGAAGTGTATAAAATATCCTTGAAGAAGTATAAGAAGTACTCAATCCTTGAAATATATAAGAAGTATGAAGTTTCCGTCTTTGATTACGAATAAAATTGCCTTTGCTCTTGCGAAGTTATTATTCCATTGAGAATTTTTGTCGAGAAGATAAAGAACCTGAAATGATGTTAATTTCCATTAATCATCTCAAAGAGATGATTAATGTGGAAATTATTAAAGTGTTATGTGGTCTTATCATGCCTTCCTAACTAAAGGTCTTATTTTTCCACCTCTTTTGCGATAAAGTCGCAGGACGTTGATGCATTCGCATGCCTCAACCCCTTGACTTTATCTTAGCAATATTATAATGATTGCGATAATATGACGAGTCTGAATAAACTTGCGAATATACAGCCTCATGACATTATTGTCTTGCGATGAAATCGCAGGACGCTGTCACATTTTCATGTAACAACCCATTGATCTCATCTTAACTTTTTTGTATTTAATTCTGCGAGTATATATATATATATTATTTATTATTTATTTATTTTATTTTTTACTCGCAGAAATGTGGTTGTTGCACAAATATGACAAGCCTTTATGTTCTTGCGAACAAAAAGCCTCGTGACATTTGCGTCTTATAGCACTGATCATCTCCCTAATGGAGGGTGCTTCCCTTTATCTTACCCCTGGTTTCCCCTTCAAGGAAGCGTACATCGACCATACAAGGTTAGCTCTTCCCATCCGGTTCTAGAAACAACCATCTTTTGTTCGCAACCTCTTATCCTTTTTTCCTATAGGGCTTATAGTTACGAGGTTGCACCCTATGGGGTATCTTTGGGCCAAGTGAATCATTTGCAAAGACTTTTAAAGAATGGCAGATCTCCTTCAAACCCATCCGCCACTCTTGACTCAACCGTGTACCTCGGCGCCTTGATCGTTTTCTGCACTTCTTGGGAAAGACAGTATGCCTTAGTCGCCCAACCTAAATCATGTTACATCTCAAGATTAGGTTGAGAATCCAAGGTGTCTTACCCGGACAGGTACCCCGTTTGTGGGTGATGTAGCCCGTAATGTCCATGTACTCAGGTTCCGTGGTGGTGTTCCCTTTCCCCTGAGCCATGCTTATAGGTACCCCCTTAAATGACGTACTTTAGGACTTTGCCTCTTGCGAAATATTGCTTCGCGAACTAGGGTGTACGTCACAAAGGTTTGCCTGTGTAAATTTTGTGCGGCTTTCTTTCTTTTTTGAAAGTTGATCACGCTGCGGCTTTCTTTTATGAAAGCTGATCGCAGTAAAATAACTTTTTGCGTCTTTCTTTAATGAAAGCTGATCGCAATTAAAACTTTAAAGTTGTAACTTCATGTAATTTTTATGCGAGCAAACGATATTCGCAAAGATCGTCATAGACTTTATGGATAATATCTTTTCAAATACAATCTGTTCCAAGGTCAACCAAGCCTTAAACCCATGTCTCTCCCTTCTGGATCCATTAGCCTGTAAGCTCCACTTCCCACAACCTCTTTGATAATGTATGGTCCGTCCCATTTTGGTGCCAACTTTCCTCCATTTTCTCGCTGGTAGGGGGTATTTCTCGCATGATTAAATCACCTGGTTGATACTCGCGTTCAATAACTTTCTTGTTGTACTCTCGAGCTAATCTTTCCTGATAGATTTTCATATGTCGCAACACTTTTTCTCTTTTTTCTTCCAAATCATCAAGCTCACTTAGTATCACCCCTGCACTCAAATTTCTTTCCCAAGCTTCTTTCTTTGTTGTCGGGATTACAACCTCTGTTGGCAATACTGCTTCTACTCCATAGGTTAAACAATAAGGAAACATTCCATTTTCTTCCCTTCTAGTTGTATTGTATGCCCAAACTGCACTAGGCACTTGCTCACACCATCCTTTGAGATGTCCTTCTAATTTCTTCTTAATTGTATATGCGATTGTTTTATTTGTTGCCTATGCCTGTCCATTAGCTTGTGGATATAATGGAGTTGATTTTCCACATTTTATCCTGAAAGCACTGAGTAACATCTCTATATTCTTCCCTTCAAATTGTTTCCCATTGTCGGATACTAATTGTGTTGGAACTCCATACCTACAAATGATATTCTCGAATACGAATGTAAAAACATCCTTATCGCGAATATGTTGTACTGCTTTTACTTCTACGAGCTTCGTGAAATAATCTGTTGCGACTATTAAGTATCTTCTCTGCCCAGATCCAGGTAAAAATGGACCAACAATGTCCAACCCCCATTTCCCGAAAGGCCAACATCTTGTTGAAGAGGTTAGTGGTGCTCCTGGTGCATGAGTTCATTTCCCATGTCGCTGACATTATTTGCATCGTCTCACCAAAATTTTTGCGTCTGTGTGCATATAAGGCCAGTAATATCCTTGTATTTTTGCTTTATAAGATAAAGATCTTCCCCCACTGTGATTACCAACTTCTCCTCCATGTAACATCTTCAATATTTTTTCTCCCTCATCACGAGTTAAACATCTGAGAGGTGGTCCACTGAAAGATTTTCTGTATAAAATTCATTCTCGCAACTCATAATTTGTAGCACAACACTTTAACTTATGTGCTTCTAGCCTGTTCTTGGGTACTTCTCCTTTTGCGAGGTATGCATGAATTTCCTTTCTCCAATCTACGAGATCTTTTGTGAAGTTATCTGGTAGCTCCCTTTCTACTTCCATCGCAACTGCTTCCTCAACTTCTTCTTCTTTATTTACTAATGGATATTGAACTTTCTGGATCTTGATGTTTCGTGTATCAGGGTTTGTCATCATACTTGGAATGAACGCGAAAGCATCTGCGAGTCGATTGTATTTCCTTGTTATATGTCTCCATTTTAACTTTGGTATCTTCGCAGATAATTCCTCAACGAGCTTCTTGTATTTCTTCAAAGATAATTCATTTGTGGTATATTCCCCTTTAATTTGGGAAATTACCAGCTGAAAATCACTTGTTACTCTTATATTTTCGAGTTTCTTTTCTATTGCGATCTTTAATGCATGCACGACAGCTTCGTATTCTATTTCATTGTTCGTAGATGCAAATTCTAATCTAAATGAGAACGCCGTTTTTTCTCCTTCTGGTGAAATTAGCACAACTCCTATTCCATTCCCCTCGCTGTTAGACGACCCATCTACTAAAATTTCCCATCTATTTGGTTCTGTTAATAGATCTTTTGGATTTCCAAATTCTTCTTCAACATCCATCATTTCTTCTACTGCCTCATCTTCTTCCAAGGGGAATTCTGCCAAGAAATCTGCGACAACTTGTGATTTTTGCAATGATAACACTTCGTACTTTATCTTGTAATGGTTTACTTGTGCATTCCACATTTCTACTCTCCCTGATCTTTTTGTGTTTTTCATATCTGACTCAATTGGGACCTTGGTTACCACTTTTATCACATGCGCTTGAAAGTATATTCGTAACTTAAATGACGCATAAACCAGGGCTAAGATTAACTTCTCCATTTTAGAATAATTTCTTTCTGCTGTGTTAAAAGTTTTACTGATGTAGTAAATAGGCCTTTCTATTCCTGCATCTGTTCGCAATAAGACTGCACTTAAAGCATACTGAGTTGTTGCGAGGTATACCAATAATTCTTCATCTTTCTCTGGTTTCTGTAATATGGATGTATTTGCGAGATATTCTTTGATTCCTTGGAAATCTTTATCGCATTCATCAGTCCATTTGAACTTTGCCCCCTTCTTAAGTATGTTGAAGAAATGTTTGCATTTATCTGAAATTCGTGAAATGAATCTTCCGAGTGAAGCCATGAGTCTATTTAGATTTTGCACTTCTTTTACTGTTGCAGGTGTTGGCATGTCACGAATTGCTTGTATTTTTTCTGGATCAACTTGTATTCCTTCTTTTGACACTATGTATCCCAAGAATTTTCCTGACGCAACTCCAATTATACACTTTTAAGGATTCAATTTGATGTTGAATTTTCTCATTTGTTCAAATATTTCCTTCAGATCTTGCACATGATCCTTGGCCTCCTTGATTTTTATCAACATATCATCTACATACACCTCTAAGGTTTTATGTATCCACTTTGCGAACACCTTTTCGACCATTCGTTGATATGTAGCACCCGCATTTCGCAGACCAAATGGCATCTTCACATAACAGTATAAACCTCTTGGAGCAAAAAAGGCAGTATGTTCTTGGTCTTCTTCTGCGAGTGATATCTGATTGTACCCTTTATACCCATCGAGTGAGGTGACTCTATCATGTCCTGCAGTTGATTCCACCATTTGTGGTATGTCTGGCAATGGAAAACTGTCTTTGGGACAGGCTTTGTTTAGATCAGTGAAATCTATACAAATTCTTATCCCTTTATTCTTCTTTGGAACAATAACCATATTCGCAATCCATTCTGGGTATTTTGCTTCTCTTATGATTCCTGCATCCAGCATATTTTGTAATTCTTCTTCTATTTGTGCATGATAATTTTGCGAGATCTGTTCTTATTCTTTGTTTGAATGGTCTTATGCTTTTATCTATGTTTAATCTATGACACGCCACTGATGGATCAATTCATGGTATTTCATCTACACTTCTTGCGAATATATCTTTATATTCTCGCAAGAGATCAATAGTTCTTTTCTCTTCTTCTGCATCCATCTTAGTTCCAATTCGCAAAATTAAAGGCTCCTCTTCAGTTCCAATATTTACTTCTTTGGTTGGTTCTGCTGCAACGTAACTGGGACTTTGCTCTCCCATAGGTGTTGGTTCTTTTATTACTTTTACCGGTTCTCCTTCTTTTTATGGGATCTCACTTAGTATTCCTTTTCCCTCTCTTGCTCTTATTGTATACACTCTGAACTCCTCTTCCTTTTTCGCTTCTTTCGCAAGTTTTCTGCGAAGTTGTTTCTTTCTTGCTCTCCGTCCACATTGTTTTACTTCAATCTGATAACAAAATTTTGCACTGTCAAGATCCCCTTTTATTTCTTGTATCCCACTTGGTGTAGGGAACTTAATTGATTGATGTAGTGTTGAAGCAACAACCTTAATCACATGAATCCATGGCCTTCCCAACAGCATATTATATGGAGATTCCATATCTATCACACATAAAACTATGTGTGTTTCGATCTCTCCCAGCGGTACTCGCAACATTATTTCCCCTTTGGATTTTGTTGTAGATTTTCCCAATCCATGGATAATACATTCTGAATTTATGATCTCTTCATCTTTAATCCCCATCCCCTTAAGTGCATGATAGAATATAATATCAACAGAACTCCCTGTATCAATTAAAACTCGGTTTAATTTCCATTTTTCTACAGATTTTGTAGCTTTCTTTTCTTCTCGCATGATCGGAATTGTGACTACTGATGGTGAAGTGTGGTTCAAGTTTTCACTCGGAAAATTTGGAGGTATTTATTTTTAAGCACAATTTTAGAAAATTAAATGTATATGTCCATATTTTGGTTTATGCATCAACTAATTTTCCTTTACAACTATAAAACAATGTAACCCTCCGTTTCAAAAAAAAAAATGACACTTTTATTTTAGGCATAATTCTTGAAATTGAATGCATAGCTATTATGCAAACCGCCACAAAAGACGCATAACATATCATGCAACTATATTTTGGTTTATGGATCGACCAATTTTTCGTTTTAGAAAAAGTCATACTTTCGCATTACGTTTCAGGGAAAGTGATACTTTCACTTCATTTCGGGAAAAGTGATATTTTCCCTCTGTTTAGGGTGATACTTTCGCTTCGTTTCATAAAAAATGATACTCTCGCTCCGTTCCAGAAAAAATGATAGTATCATTTTTTCTGAAATGAGACGAAAGTATCACTTTTTCGAGACAGGGCGAAAATATCACTTTTTCTAAGAAGGGGTGAAAGTATCAATTTTCCCGAAACGGAGCGAAAATATCACTTTTTTATAAACAGAACGAAAATAATCGCAGACAAACTCTACCTTTAGATTCTTTTTAGGTCGGCCTTCCCACTGTGGCAACGGTTATACTAGTTAATTATGGCCAGATCTGAAGAAATTTTGATATTCTGGACCTAGTAGTATCATTTTATGAAACTATGGAGTTGACAATGTAAGATCCATTTGGTGGGGCTTCAAAATATTGAACCCATATAGTATGGTGGTTCTGGTATTTTTCACTAGTTTTTTACGCCGATCTGACCATGCCTTGCAGGCTTGCGCAATCGGGAGGCAAAAAAAAGACGAATTTTTAAAGCAAAAACGACGAATTTTTGTTACTTTTTTATTTTAGGTTTTAATCATTATTCCTCTGAGCCTCCATCCAACTCCTTCCGTTCTTCCTCTCCAAAACCGCAAATCTTTTCACTTACAGTTTGCTTTTTCTTTTTCCATTCAGAAGTTGAATTCATCAGCAATTACTTATAAATTTAAAACCCTTTGATTCAAAATTCATTCGTACGTTTATTTACCCATATGTTGAAGTTTCCCTTTTCCTTCTCTCTTCCTGTTCATCTCAAACCCTAAAAAAGGCAGCTTTTTTTCTTCCCCTTTTCGGATCAACAATTACCTGTAAATAAATACACAAACCCAGATTGCAATTCATGTTTTTTAGGTTGTATTCAACTCTCAATTTCAAATAAACAGATTTCTGCAACCTTCTTCTCCTCTTAAACTCTGAAAAAGGCAGCTCCTTTTTTCTGTGCTTTAGGATATCTTCTACAATTCCTCATTCAGCTACAAACTTTAGCTGAAATTTATAGTCTGTAACTTTTTTTTATTTGTGATTATGGGTGAAGTAGCTGCCAATGTAGTATCATCATCAATTGTGAAGAGAGTTCAACACAAGTCTCCACCATTACCAAAGGCAGCACCATGGCTTGTCTTTCCATACCAAATAAAAGGTAACAAGCAAAATCAATCTTTTTTCAATATTTGCGAACCCAATATCAGATGTTATAGAAAACACATACCTGAATTGAGTGGAAAAATTTATTACCAAAAGCATTCTCATCAAGGCTGGTTAGCTGTTATTTGTCATGATAGAAACTATAACTACGCACCCAACTGGGTTTATGGTGATTGTTTTCTGTGGAATCCTGCATCATTAGAGACCATTAAGTTGCCAAGTTTACTACCTTGGTGTCGTGAACAGTATGAACTGTTAGACTGTGTTTTGTCATCCCCTCCTAGAACTAGTACTAGTACAATTGGGTATCCTGATAATGAGCCAGTGGCTTTATTGCTTTTTCTTTTTCGCGGTAGTGATGATATCGACGATTATGAAATGTTTTTGGTATTTTGTCACCCTGGGGATAAAGAATGGAGAACAAAATGGGTTGATGGTGAATCTCTCTGTTGTTTTAAAGATAAGTTATATCTTATGGGTGGGTTTGGCAATTACCTAGAGATTGATAAGGGAAAGCTTTGGGATAACGATGAGTATTCCCTCATTTTATGTCCATACGAGATGGATGACGACAATGATGATCCTTGGAGAAGGAAAGGGGACCATACTGAATGCAAAGATTTTTATGTAGAGACTTCTGTTGAACTCTTCAAGGTTCATATAAACTTGAATACAAGACAAAACATGAAGGTATTCAACACAGTAGTTGTGTTGAGGTTGGATTTCTCTAAGAAGGAGTGGAAGGAGGTGACTTGTTTGGGAGATAATGTTCTGTTTATCAGCGAACACACCAGAGCTTGTTGCTCGGCGTCCAAATTGGGACTCACAGGTGGTTGTCTGTATTACACACTTCGAAAAGATCAGGGTTTATACAAATTTGAAGTACAAAGTAGTGGTAACTCCGTTATTTTGCCCTGTTTAATGCTGCCAAAGACATGGTTCCCATCAGATTGGATCATGATTATTGATGGGCGGCAACAAGAGGAGGAAGAAGAAGATTGCACGGGAAAGGCAGTGGAAAGTGATTCAAGTATAGTTGCCTATGAAAAGAATGAGAAAGAGAAGGAGGGAAGATTTGAAGAAACAAGTCCTTTGGATTTTCTTAAAGCAGTTATTTTGCGATGTTTGCCATGTATGCCGTCACATTGGATCATGATTCTTGATGGACAGCAACAAGAGGAAGAAGTAGAAGACTGCATGGGAAAGGCAGTGGAAAGCCAATATGGTATAATTGCCTTTGAAAAGGATAAGAAGGACGGAGGATCGGAAGATACTAGTCCTTGGGATATTCTTGATGCTGATTCTAAACAGATGGTAGCAAGTTATCTTCATCCACTGGATTATGTGCATTTTCGTTCAGTCTGTAAAACAATTCGAGCAATGATGCCTGTATCGAAGCCGACTTTCGCAACAACTAGGATGACGAAGACCTCAAATTTATTTCCGTTGCTGGTGTTTTGTAGAGATAACAATGCAACTGTCTACAACTTCGTAGTCCCGGTGCGTAGTAACGAGTACTATCTCATTAAGTTTTCAGAGTTGCTACTTGGTGCTACTATCTGTTTTCAAAAGGGCGGCTGGCTATTGATGTCAAGAGAGGAAATGATATTCTTCTACAATCCATTCACAAGGGGAACCATCATTCTTCCGCACTTGCCGGGGCATTATTTATCTTCTAACATTTGTTTTTGTTCGTTGCCAACTTCCGAGGACTGTATAGTTTTCGCCATTGATCAAAGTGAACAGGAAACAATCACTGTCTACTCCATTACCAGAGGGAAACAGGTTTGGGATATTTTCAACTTTGACAATACTATTCAGTATAAGCCATTGTGTATTCCTCCAATTTTACACCAAGGAGCTTTATATTGCGTAGATTACGACGGACTCATAGGAACATTTAACTTAGAGGATAATATCTGGAAAGTTCATGGGACACCCTGTTGCAGATATGATGATACGTATTCGTATCCAAGTTTCCTGGTGAAGAGTGGAGTAGATCTTTTATTAGTGAAATTAGGATGTGAAGAAAAGTTGGTCAGAATCTTTAAATTGAATCTTCCCACTATGGAATGGGTTCAGGTTGACAGTTTGGGGAAGCATATGCTGTTCATCAGCCACACCTCTTGTTTGTCAGCCGTTGCTCCGAACAGTCAAATGGAGAACAAAGTATATTTCCCTAGACTATGTTTGAATGGAGAAGGGATTCTGTTCTATTCACTTGAAACCGGTAGGTGTGACTCTTTTGGGGGTCGGCATTCTTCTAAGAATTTATATGAGACAGAGGGGTGGCGTACAAACTGCACTTGGATTGAACCTGATTGGTCCAAGTTCACTCCTCAGGAGCTCAACTGGCTCGGGCCTCCTTTTTAGTAGTCTAGTAAGTAGTTTATCTTCTTCTACAGGTTAAAATACTTATTTTGATTTTCCTTGCACTTTTTTTTTCAGTCCTAATACTTATTTATATTACATCAAGTTAAGATGAAATAAAAAAGCTATTCGTGAAATTATCTGTTTGCTGACTCGGCTCTGAGTCTATATGGTTATGTTTCATTGATCTTTAGATGTACTTAATGATGCCATCCCCCTTGATTAATCATGCTAATCTTTGTTTGGAAGTGTACTATCACTGCATATTCCTTTTCAACACTAAAGCTGCTCGTGTTGAAATGTCTTACGTTCTCCTCTACTTATCTCGGGAATGTTGTTGGTGTTCTCCTTTTTGAGTCCCGACTATTTGAAATGTTTGTAGTTTCTTCGATGCTGATACAGTTTAGCGAAAACACCTATAAATATATTTTTTTGATCCTGCCGTTGTTTTTATGTTATTTTCTGACTGGCTTGTGTTACATTTAATGCACTTCTCTTTATGAGATGTTTTACCTGGACTTATGTGGCTTTATCAAACTGTTCGTTCCTTGATTATGATGTCCAAGGGATGTCTCTATTAGCCCTCCTTACCTGACATCAATTGTCCTGTGTTACTGATCTTGCTTTGAAATCTTGTGCAACTCTTACTTTGAAATGGATGATTTTCTCTTATAAAGCTTTTCTTATATGAACCACTAGCTCCTGAAGAATATGATAATCAATTAATTACTTATTGCCTGTGAGATACACAGCTATGTATACAAGGTCGCATACAAGAATATATTGGAAATGGTTGTTAAAGATAGTCATTCCACTCTCATGGTTGTTACAGGAGCAGTTTTACTAGTTGACCTTATCTGGTACAGACATCTTCTTCATTTGCCAATCACATCTATGATCATTTTGCTCTTTTCGTGCAATTGAGCCCTTAGAGCTCCAAGCCAATTTTTGGTACAACAACTTTTGGATTTTAAGTTTCTGATTATTTTTCACTACTCAAATCCAGAATTGGATAGCTGTTCCTAGCTGAATTTCACTACTCAGCCTCTTGTGGATTTTAAGTTTCTGATTATTTTTCTCCATGTTTTTCACGAATAACGAATTCAACCAACAAAAATGGCATTAGAACTCATATGGTTTTGAGTTTGGGTAAGAAATCACTCGTATACAGAAGTAATTGCTTAGCGTTAATTTTGTAGATTAGTAGTAAAAAAATCGTGTTAGGTGTGAAATTACTTTATATTAGTGAATCATCAAAATATGAAAAAATTTAAAAGCTTGAACTTTTTTTAAGAACACCAGCCAAAAATCGGTTTATGTTGACATTGGTATCAACCGATTGTAACTTCAAAAACAAACTTAAAATTTGTTTTTACCCAGAATCGGTTTACATAGACATGAGGATAAACCAATTATCCATAATCGGTTTATATAGACATAAACATAAACCGATTCTGGTAATATTTTTCTTTTTGATCGGCAAATTATGTGTTGTTAAACATCAAATACAACTAACATTTATTTTACTCCATATATGTACTCCAGTTTGAGAAGTCATACTCGTTTTCAGTTCGAGTATAAAATTATGCTCATTTTCAAATTGGGTACAAAATCTTAAGCATTTGCAACTCGGGTATAAAACTATTTTCACTTGTACTCGAACTGAAATCGAGTATGATTTAATACTCAATTTGTGATCGAGTATTAACCGGAAGAAAAAAATGGGTTAACCAGAATCGGTTTATGTGATCTTCCACATAATCCAATTCTATCCAGAATTTTTTTTCCGAAAACTTGGTATTTCACATAATCGGTTTATATGTAAGGCACATAAAGACCGATTCTTGATTTCTCTACAAATTCAAACTTACTCAGAATCGGTTTATACATGTGTACAACAAAAACTGATTCCTTGTAACATCAGCTACAATCGTTTTATTCTACTGCGCACATAAACCGATTCAGGGTTGATTTTTCAGGAAATTTGATGAAGAAATTTTAGAGATTTATGGTTAAGTCATTGTTGAGTTTCTCTTAAAAGGAACGGATTAAAGGGATTTAACTCGATTACTTGAATTGTTTGTTTTCGAATTTTCTTTCAAAACCTCAAAAAAATGAGAATTCATTTGTTGTTTGTGATTAATTAGATTTTAGTTTTGATTTGATGGAAACTGAAAAAAAAAAATTAGTTTGGTTAAAGATTTTTGTATTTGAGTGATTATGATTATGATTTTGTATTTGTATTTTGTTTAAATGATTAAGATTTTCTTAGAAACGGTGATTTCGTATTTTACCATACTTTAGACACCTCATATCCCTTTCTCCACGCTAGCCGAAGAAATTCATAAACACCCTAGGCCCCAAACTAGCCAGGAAAAAATAGCCAGAAAGCAGAATTGATGGTAAAATACAAAAGCAACCGGGGTAAGCTAGATCACACAAAAGCAACCGGGGGAAGCTAGATCACAAATATGCGGCTAAAATAGAGGGAAGAAAAAAGCCCCAAGTGAGGAAAGATAAAATCGTTGGAAAGAATATGAAGGAAATTATTTTGCTCTTGCATCTAGCAAGTTCACGGCCATATGCTTGTTGCAAGGAAGTAAGTGAACAAAGATCAAGTTCTATTAATTCAATTGGTGAGTGCCAAAAATATGATCTTGGATTTTCTTTTAAACCCCGGGAGATCAACTATGGTTTAAACTATAGCTTGCTTACCTCATGTAATGCCGAACAGTTGGCATTGTTGCTGCTAGATCATAACAGATGTAGCAGTGCTAGAGCTAAAAAAACATTTCATCGTACACAAAGGAGAACAGGGAACTAATAGATCATAACAAAATTATTAAACTTAGCACTAAAAGATAGATGAACAGCTAACAAAGGGTAGAATAACCACACTAACAGGCTAACGAAAAATTATAGGAACTTAAGACAATAATCTAAGCCCATAGCAGATCACAAACAAAATGAGAGAAGGGAACGGATTAGATTAGATGGAAGGCTAAACTAAATATTAACATATAACCAAAATATACTATTTACTGAATTATCCCTCTTACTTCGTCTCGTGCAACTCTCCTATCTTCATTACTGTCACGCCTTCATTAATTACAATATGAAAGCTTCAAAATTTTGTTCTATAGAGTAGACTATACAGTCAAATCTAAAACTATACATATATATATATATATTCATTGTTCTTCAGAGTAGACTTACACAGTCAAATCTAAAATTATGTCAATATATGCACCATGCTATCATCTTTTCTCAGGTCCCAAAGCATTTGCATAAAAGTTGGCAAAACAAGCTACCAGCTTGGCCCAGCCCAGAAGAAGCAACCCTGCCCTGAAAAAAGTAAGAATTCAAACCAAAATAAGCAATCGATATTTGGTCGTATCCCTACATTAAACATCAGCTCCAGTGCAAATGGAACAAAGATGACAAATGGATCACATAAGCTCTATAGACTGCAAAATCATGCATGATATCATAATGCAAGCTCTGTAACAAGGGAACTGAATGCCTTGAAAATATACCTAAATTGTGAATTCACAACATCTATCCAGTGTCTTGAAGTCTAAAACAAGCAGTGCCAAAAAAACTGGGTCCAAAATTGCTTAAGCTATAACAACAATAGTGACAACCCTTGTTATGGCCTTTCCAGATCAGAAAAAATTAGGCACAGGTGAAAAACAAACTTCTATCAGTGTGAAAAACAAACTTGTAAGCAAGTACAAACCTACAGTCTGTGTACATTGAGAAAAATATAATTAGAGAGCTGGGGGAAAACACAAATGAAAGAAGGTTCAAGGAAGTTGCTCCTGTGGAAATTTTTGGGATGCAGGTTTAGAGAAGATGGATCTACAGAGCAGCAAATGATATTGAAACATACTCAGGCCGGACAGACAGGATACAAGGGGTTATCAAACTAAAGGTGCTCATTAGGAAGAAAATAAAAGCAAAGCTGGCAAACTGTGTTTACAAATTCTAGTTATGATTGTGGTTCCACTAGTAAATATAGTGTTAATATGCATATAACTAATCAGTTCCTTATTACCGTAGCTACGGGTTGTACCTTTATTGAAAATATAAAATAAATTGAAATCAGAGAGGCAGAAAGGGTGGACCTCCTCAGTTAATGCAACATCACGCTCCGTCTGATCAATATCGGAGCTACCAGAGCCAAGTTCTGCAATAATCTGTAGCATGATAGATGAAAGAAAGTATATAATAAACAACCGAGATTGACTGAAACTGAATGTCAGATGAGTTATAATTCCAAGCAATATAATAAATAATAAGTAAATTGAAAAACCAGATATGCAGAAAGGGTGGACCTCCTTGGTTGATGGAGCATGTTGTTCCTTCTGATCAATATCGGAGTTATCCAAGCCACCTTCCACAATTATCTGCAGCATGATAGAAGAAACAAAGAATATGATAAACAACTAGATAGTCTGAAACTGAAGGTCAGATGAGTTATAAGTTCCAAGCAATATTCGTGTCACACCTGTTGTAGAGTCTTAGTTAGTAAAATGGTACAACATAATATAATATGTGACAAGGTTTATCTACACTTAACTCATTTTGTCTGATGTTCTAGATACCAAGTATCGATAAAGCATAGTGCAACTAAGGTACTGTGAACCAGTGAAGGATCTATAACAGCTTTTATATAATTTACTATACTTTAAGAAAGAAGTCAATTTACTAATGGAAGAAGGTTCAAGGAAGTTGCCCCTGTGGAAATTTTTGGGATGCAGGTTTAGAGAAGATGGATCTACAGAGCAGCAGATGATATTGAAACACTATAATGGCAGAAAAGAAAAATGAAAACAGAACTGGAAGTCGTGTTATCATTACTCAAGCCGGACAGACAGGATACAAGGGGTTATCAAACTAAAGGTGCTCATTAGGAAGAAAATAAAAGCAAAGCTGGCAAACTGTGTTTACAAATTCTAGTTATGATTGTGGTTCCACTAGTAAATATAGTGCTAATAGGCATATAACTAATCAGTTCCTTATTACCGTAGCTACGAGTTGTACCTTTATTGAAAATATAAAATAAATTGAAATCAGAGAGGCAGAAAGGGTGGACCTCCTCAGTTAATGCAACATCACGCTCCGTCTGATCAATATCGGAGCTACCAGAGCCATGTTCTGCAATAATCTGTAGCATGATAGATGAAAGAAAGTATATAATAAACAACCGAGATTGACTGAAACTGAATGTCAGATGAGTTATAATTCCAAGCAATATAATAAATAAACTGAAAAACCAGATATGCAGAAAGGGTGGACCTCCTTGGTTGATGGAGCATGTTGTTCCTTCTGATCAATATCGGAGTTATCCAAGCCACCTTCCGCAATTATCTGCAGCATTATAAAAGAAACAAAGTATATAATAAACTGGATTGTCTGAAACTGAAGGTCAGATGAGTTATGCCAAGCAATATAATAAATAATAAATACATTGAAATGAAAAATTAGATAGGCAAAAAGGGTTGACCTCCTCAGTTGATGGAATGGCATGCTCTATCTGATCAATATCAGAATTATCCGAGCCACCTTCCTCAATAATCTGCAGCATAATAATAGAAGAAACAAAGTACATGATAAACAACTAGATAGTCTGAAACTGAAGGTCGGATGAGTTATAAGTTCCAAGCAATATTAGTTAGTAAAATGGTACAACATAATATAATCCCATGTGACAAGGTTTATCTACACTTAACTCAGTTCGCCTGATGTTCTAGATACCAAGTATCGATAAAGCATAGTGCAACTAAGGTACTGTGAACCAGTGAAGGATCTATAACAGCTTTTATATAATTTACTATACTTTAAGAAAGAAGTCAACTTACTGATGGAAGGTCTGACTGCAGAAGGACTACCATTTGTAAATACAGCAGAAAAGAAAATGAAATTCTGTATTGCTACTCTGGTCCAGAAAATATTTTTTTCTTAGAGCAACAAACACAAGACCCTTATGGATCATGATTCAGGCACACTCTTGTCAAAGTAACTCCCTAATTATTTCATTGAATATGGAGAAGATGTGTTCGCTGCCCATGAAATTACTTGGGTATCCATTTACATACAGCACATAAAGCAAAGATCTGATTTCGTAATCAGTACAAACTCTAGCACTATTCTCAATGGGTCATGTCTTAATATGATTAACCCTCTCTTCCTAACTAAATTATATCTCCAATTTATATATGGAGAAATGCTAGCAGGCTACTCCTTAAAAGGTAGCAGAACCAGTCATGTACACCTATCAATTGAATGTCGGTTTCACGCACAAGGAATCAATACAAGTTACTAGCATAAACATACAAAAATGGGTTGACAAATATACCTCTTCGATTAATTGCATGGCATGCTCAATCTGAGAGTGAGTTCCTCTAATACACAAAGATCTATTTGTGGGAGTTTCCCCGTGTGCAATTGGGAACACCTAACGATAGTTATTAACATTTAGAACCAGATGCAAACATGGTATGACTTCAAAAGAGTGTAATGAGAAAAGGTAGGAATTTTATAACCTCAATATGTGTGCCAGAATGAGCTTGCACGGCTGCAATCGTATTACCTCCTTCCCCAATTAGCAAGTGAACCTAATAGACCCAAATCCATCAAGCAATGTCCTGGAAGTAATATGGAAAAACGATTTGGATTTGCAATTTAACTCACCAAAGCACTATCAATCAGCATAGGGAACTCCTCAATTGGAGGAACAACGGCATCAACTTCCTTAAGTCCTCCGGCGCTGGAGTGATCTGTCGACTGGGATTCTCCACACTTGCAACATTGTAACAAGTTGGATTTTAGTACGTAATACTAGCAAACAGTTTTTAAAATGTTCGGCATCAAGATTAATGAGTTAACAAAGAGAACTGAAAATCTTTGTATGTCTATGAAATAGTTTAAGCTATTAGTTGGCATTCTTGGATCACAGGAAGTAAACATAACCAAGCGATATATTATGCTATGGTTCCTAGCTCAATCTCGGCACATTTACATTCCCACCGTCTCAATATTATAGTTATAGCTTAGTGAAAAACATAAATAAGCATAATTTAAAACCTAATGAATGTAGACTTTTTCTAGTACTAATTAAGTTCAATCTTATGGGTATTGGGTATCCATGATTCATAAACGATCGGCTAATAAATTTTTAACTTAACCCTGATGGAAACTGAACTGTTGGCGAAATTCAAAGTGACGTAACTGCTAGGAAGAAAAGGATCTGGCTGATAGGTTGCCAAATCTTTCAACAGATTACAAACAACTTCAGTAATAGTACCGCGGGACATGAATATAAATATGTCATGCCTTAATATGATTAATCCTATTTCCTAACCAAATGTTATCTCCAATTAATCGGGAGAGATATGCTAGCAGGCTACTCCTTGAAAGGAAAGCAGAATCAGTCACCTACACTTATCCATTGTGTAGGTCTCACGCACAAGGAATCAAAACTGTAGGATGAGGGATAGCACCATGCTACTAGCTAGCTAGCACTCCTCTGATTAGGTATCAACTTTGGGTAATACCAAGAATACTAGACATGCGGAATATAAAGCTCAAAGAAGATTGACAATCAACAAGAGATACATACCTCATTAATCAATTCTACAGCATGGTCAATTTGTAAAGATGTTCCTACAATATGAACAGTTCTTTCCGTGGACAATTCAACGGGTGGCATCACCTAATAAATGGCGTAACAATTTTTTTAATATCAGATGGAAACATAGCGTGACAA
Organism: Papaver bracteatum; assembly: GCA_023529315.1. NCBI lineage: Eukaryota > Viridiplantae > Streptophyta > Magnoliopsida > Ranunculales > Papaveraceae > Papaver > Papaver bracteatum. The sequence goes on along the minus strand of JAJJWX010002650.1, from coordinate 357,240 downwards.
ATTTAGTGGTTCGGAAGTGTAATGAGAAAATGCAATAAGAATATAACCTGCATACGTGAGCCGGAGCCTGCTTGTATGGCTATGATCCTATAACCTCCATCACTGATAAGCAATTCAACCTAAGAGACCCAAATCCATCAAGCAATACCCAAGTAGAACAAATAGGAATTTTTATTTTTATTTTTGTAATTGATACTTGCCATAGAATTGTCAATGTGCAAGTAGAAATCCATGATCTGAGGAATGACAGCATCAATCTCGTCAACCTCCGACTCTACATCACTTTCAGAAATAACCTGCATTATTTGTCATGACATTGTTACAGATTAGCAACAAGGAATGCAACATAGTTTATCACAGGTCAGGTGCCAGCATAGAAATGGAGAACACGTAGTTTCACAACAGAATTGAATGGTATTAATCAAAGGTAAGAAAGAAATAAAGAAAGAAAGAGAGTTAATGGTATTAATCAGTAATAACCCGTACATTCTGAGGAATGACAGCATCAATCTCGTCAACCTCGGGCTCAACATCAGTTTCAGGAATAACCTGCATTATTTGTAGTGATATAGTTACAGATTAGCAACAAGGAGTGCAACATAATTTATCACACGTCAGGACAAGCATAGAAATGGTATTAATCAGTAATATGGTTGAACATGTTTTACAACAGTAACAACACCATTTGCAAGATCAAGCTGTCAAAGATTTATATAAATGAAAGAGGCAAAACAGCAAATCACAGAAAACAAAGTAGGTATCAACTTTGGGTAAAACAAAGAATACAAAACGTGATGAATATAAAACAAATGGCATGATCAAAGAAGATCGTCTACTAAATAAATCACATTCTCAAAAAAAGATTTTCAACCAATTAAACAAATCAAATACTTAAAAGTTGAAAGAAGTATTACCCTAAGTGCAAGAATATCCTTCTTTGTAATTATCTTCTTCCCTCGCTGTTCTGCACATCTTGCAGCCTTGGATTTGGATTTAGTGCGATCTTTAGTACCAGAAGTTTTGGCTTGGTTAGCCTTCTTTGCACTCGCTTTACATACTACTTTGTGATCTTCTCGTTTATGCTTTTGCAACTCATCAAACTGATCGAATTTCCTTGAACAAATACTGCATTTATTTCCACCTAAAAACCGGCAAATATAGAAAATTAAACCCTAAATTTATGAACATAACTTTAAAATCTAAACAAGAACAGATCTAATCAAGTACATGAATAGGGAAAGAGATAAGCAAACCTGGAGCGGTCCAACGAACGTAATCGCCCATTTTTTACAGATAAAAAAACTCAGATCAAAACTCAGGGAAGGAGGAGGGAGACTGAGGAGGGGGGAATTTTCTTGTCTATTCTTATTTAAGCGTGTTTTTCGATAAGAAGTACCGACTATATCAGTGAGCTGTACATTGTTTTTACAATAATATCCTTCCTGCCTATATCAGTGTAGCAAGTTAGTAAGTAAGGGTATTTTTGGACCAGTGAAAAATGGAACTCTTTGGACACTTCAAAAAGAAAATTAGAATATTTACCTATTCTAAGATTGGGTCTAAGCAAATTTTATGGAACCAATGGCAACTTTTTAGATATGCAAGTGTTACTTAGTAGGAAGTCGAGCCGAGCCTATCCACTAAAAGGCCAAGCAAGAGCAAGAGAGCCGAGTAGGAAGTCGAGCTGAGCAAGAGAGCCGAGCGTTGTCGCCATGCCAATTAAGAGGGCATATACTTAATTCATTCCGATGCACAATGAAGTTTGAACCGGCTTCCTAGATAGACTTAAATTAAATATCGATCAAACTACCTATAAACGTAAGTGGCGACTTAACTCTTGCAATAAAAGTCAGATGACCATTTTGAAAAAGCTTATATAACATCTTGACCATTTTATAAGGAGGTTTTGCTGATTTTATTTGTGTACGGAAAATAACTTTATTTGTATAGGGGAGATAACTCAAATTATAATCTTTGCCAAGGAAGATAACGTAATAACTCAAATGATTTTCTCTTCCAAAATCATTTTCTCCTCAAATCCACTAAAACCCTAGACGTTTTGGAGCTTTTTCCTGCTCAGATCGGCTCTTAGGAGCAGATCTGAGCAATAGAGCCTCAACTCATCTCCCTCATCTATTGAATCTTCCGATTTCCTCCTTTGTTCTTGACCTCTGGCCTTTGTTGAGATCTGAGTATTCGATCTGGGTTCTGTTTTTACAGTATCTACTCGTCTCTCTCACTTTCAATCGAGTAATTTTAGTCTAAGATTTCCCTTGTTTGTTTTTGTATTTGAAGTTTTTTTTTCCAGAAATCAGTTGCTTTGGGTTTTATTTTATCTTTGCTGAAATTTTAAATCTGTTATTGTTTGTTGATTAAAGTGGTTGGGTTTGGATTTTTCATCTAGTTTGTTTTCAAGTCTTTGTTGATTAATTTTTGATCCAGCTGAAGACTTTCAACAAACTTATTTGTAGCTACAGCAACAAAGAATCTACTAGCGGCATCATCAAAAGGTTTCATGACACCCGATCCGTTTATCACTCAAACAGCCGCTACTTCACTAAAGACTCAGGCACAAACCGTTTCAAAGACACCAAAGACTCAGATACAAATTGATTCAAATACACCCAAGACACCAGTACCTATTTGGAAGAAGAAGACCCGTACCAGTCAAGACAGTTTCAACAGAAAGATTACTGATTACACTTGCTACCTGTGTTATTGTTACTATGGAAAAACCATTGGCAAAAGGATGGATTTATGGATCCTGTCATACCTTTTTCGTCTATGTTACTATGATTTTGAAAAAAACTTTGAGAAATGGTTGGATCTTGGATCCTAACATCTCTACTTTATGTAGATTTGTTATATAATTCGGATGCGTTACTTTTGATCTGAACAAGACCATTTAAACTTGTCACAATATGTTTGAATTGGTTAGGATTGGTAGGAATCCTTTTTCAAATTAGTGTTTGGGACTATGATGTGAAATGGTGTGAATGTTCTTGTTGTCTATTTGAAATCTCTGAATTTGTTGTAATAGCTGAATCCCAAGTCAGTCATGTAACCGATGTTGATTTTGAATCACAGTTTAATGATCAATCTATATGAGGCTTGCCTCTTTTTCGGAAAAAGAAAAAAGGATTTTACATCCACATAATAAATTAGTCTTTTTAATCGCGGATTCTTTATAAGGTATGGTATCTAGTGGGCGTGAAAACCAGTGGCGGAACTAGGAACCTAGTGAAGGGTTGGATTGGCTTTTTTTCTTGACCTGGCTTAAGCTTAATTTTAGGACATAGTTAATAAGTCCAACTAGAATATGTAGTAAACAAAACATGTTTTTGCATTTTTGGGGGTGGCTTGAGCCAGGTAAAGCCTGTTCTTAGTTCCGCCCCTGGTGAAAACCATGTAAGAATTCAAATTCATGGAAAAAATATGGGCATATCCCGGCGGATTAATCATTTTTGTTTCTATGTGACATTGTTACATTGGTAATCTGTCAAATGCTTTTTTAGCTTGGTAGTATTATTTTAGGATTGCAAAGTTTGAATATCCTTGTTCAACGTTACCGTTGTGGGGAATTTTTCAACTCTCAAGATCTCATTTTGGGTGTCATATTTGGTGGGTTTTATTTATTTCTATTCTCTTTTTCTGTCTTTTTAATATGGTCCCATTCATAGGGAAGGATAAGTGGACTTGTAACAGACTCTGTATTGTGCGTGATTGATCACAAGAGATTCAAGTGATTGTGTGCAGGTTTTTATTAAAGATTTAAGAGGATTTGAAGACAAAGAATATATTGAAGATCTGACTTGGGTTTTATAATCTTTGGTGTGCACAATACTTGTTTGGGAAAAAGAAGATCCAATTAATAATCAGTTTATCCTTGTGGTAGATTTGATTGATTAATTGAGTAGATCGGTATCAATACGTTTCCTTATGATTAAAGGTAATGATTGGCTTAATCTTAATCGATTACTTCGGTAATCAAATATAAGATAGATCTAAGGACCTGACGAAGGAGTATATGTAAGATAAACGGAAGAGCCTTTGTCCGGCTCATATCACTTGGTTGAATATAGTTGTTACCAAACAGATTTCTTGTTCCTTTACTGTTTGGAATACGAACCAAAGGGATTGTTCCAAGTACGTGACTTATTCATAGGTAGGAGGCGTGGGAATACAGATGGAACTAAGTGAAATGTAGGGTTAGTTACTTGGTCTCAACTATACGAAGTTTTGTGTAATTTTGTGTAGCGGCTTAATCCTGAGAGTATTCAATTCTGGACTAGGTCCCAAGGTTTTTATGCATTTGCGGTTTCCTCGTTAAAAAAACTTGATGTGTCATTTACTTTTATTTTCCGTATTACAATTGTATTTATTATAATTAAAGTAAATCGCACAAACGTTAGTTCATATTTACTTGATAAGCAATCTTATTGTGTTTGGTTAAGTCTGAACCTTTGTATCAAGTAAACATACTTCGTTGTTGCATTGTCTCGATATCGTATCTATAGACGATCATACGAAGTGTGTACCGATTAGTTTTATTATCTCGATTTAGTCCATAGACAATCACTTTTCGAGAAAGGACTTATAGGTAGGAACAGTTTTAGCATGAGGTATATTTGGGTACCCTCGCCTTTTCAAAGGGAAATAGGGTCGGGGCGTGGCCAATGTCCCTAGCTGGCCTGAGGCAGGGCCATGCCTCTTTTTGCTGATGCGGCTCCTCTTTTTCTTATAGTGGGCGAGGTTTTGCACCTACTAATCCATAGAGGATTAATTACGTATGTTGCCTAGGTTTAATTTTGACAAGCAAGGTCTGTATATTGCGCGAGGCGTGAAACCCTAACTTCTGAAAGTTAGAAAGGACGATTGATTGCATTTTATGTTTGTTTATGGGAGAAAATCACCTCTGCCGAATTTATTAAATTCAATGGTGGAGAGATATATTTAAACCCTAAAACAAATGTGCTGCACGTGAGCACTTTCTGATTCGAGCTATCAATCTGTACAATTCTGGCCTAAACCAAGAAGATGGCCATTCCAGATTCGTTTCGGTCACAAAACGGAGGAGAAGGGTTGATTTGGGGAGGATAGCAATGAAGGGTGATGAGACCAGAGTATTTTGGGTTGGGTTTTATCTCAACTTGTATCAGAGTAGAAGCTTGAGGAAGCTCACTAGCAATGGAAGCTTTGAAAGAGAAGAGCTTGCCCAATGCTTATATGATGTGTTTTTATATTATGCCTTGCTAGAACTTGTGTGTTTTGGAAAGATAGGTGAGTACCTATTTATACAAGTGAGAATAAAACGTCTCTGGCCTCATATGGAAGTGTGTAATTGGGTCAACTAAGTTTGAGGAGGTGAAAACCGCCTGGTTTATGATGGCAAACTTTTTTCCATTACTGCCTTACTTAATTGCCCGTAATAACTCACTTGCACGCCTGCTTCAATGTCGTGACCGCAAAACCAGAACCCAAAAAGGCATCCCCTGGTTTTGTGTTGATATCTCGTGTGTGTTAAGCGCAGATGGCATTACCAAGGTAGCTGGCATGTGCCAATGACATGTGTGGAATGCCTTGAAAGATGGCTAACGAGTTGAGAAGAAACGGCAAGTGGCCATGTACTGGCATGTGCCAATGGCACATGCGGACACTTTGACCTAGTTGCACGGCTTGCAGGCTAGGTGCGCCACATTTGGCATGGGCCAAAGCCATGGCGGCTTGGTTTTGGCAAGTGGCCATGTGCTGGCATGTGCCAATGGCACATGCGGCCACTTTTGTAATACCCTGTATTTTTAAATACCTGAGAAGTAGCAACCTGACACATGTTACTACACGTGGCCTTAATTATCAAAATACCATTCTAAGGTAAAAGACTATTTTACCCTTTCTAGTAAAATGACATAAATACCCTTGAAATTAAAACAAGCCTTACAACCCTGTATTTTTAACTACTGTTTCGAGTCGGGTTATACCCGGATTGGTTAACCTTGTGCTAGTCTTAGACTTAGCCTTAGTCTAGGTGGGTTGTTTGAACTAGAATGACTAGGAGTTGGGTAGAAATAGAGTTATCTAAAAAAAAAATGAGAAGGAAAATTTATTATTAGTAGTATAAGTTTTAGATTATATTTTTTTGGAGAGAGAATTTAGAGAATTAGAAAACCAAAAGACTTGAGATATTTGGAAAATAAAGCTATGGAGAAGAAGAAGATGATTTGGAGCTAGGAAAAATCAGTGGAGAATCAATGGAATTGAGGTAGAATGTGAAACCCTCTTGTGGTGTTCTCTTTGGGTGTTTTACTTTGTATGATTTTGGTATTGTTAGGTTTTAGTAATTTAATAACACAAATTTATTTCTCTAATGAAGATCAGGCTTTTGAAGTTGTTAGATAACATGATTAGGTAACTATGGTTAAATTTTAAGAATATTTCATCAAAGATTCACCGATAAATGTTTGATTGAACTTGGATCTTGATTTCTGAAATTTCTGTACACTTTCTCTGAGTCTGTTCTTGACTATGTTTAGGTAATCTTGATGATATCAAAACAATTTTATGTCCTGATAAAAGTTGTAGATCTATGTGTTATCTTTAATTTTGCATTGAGTTTGCTAAATTTGGAATTATTATGAATTTACCGTGAATAATTTAGTAAAATGATGCAGTCTGTCCAGATTTTTGAAGGATGGTATTAAATAATTATCTTTCATTTGAACCATTGGTTTTCTGTAAAATTTTGATATGATATAGATCCATATGTTATAAATGCTTCCCTAAAATTTTAAGACGATCGGATTGAGGTATCATATGAAACATAAAATTAGATACGTTAGCTCAACAAAATGTTAGTTTTGTTCTTTTACTGTTTTTCGTAAAATACTAATAAAATACTTGTACAACTCCAAAAATCATGAAATTCGGTGGGAGTAACAGTCAAGATGTCCACCACTTTGTGTTAAAAGGATTTAACAATATACTACATGAGTTAAGAGATAATATCAAAACTCTACAGCTCAACAAAATGTTAGTTTTTGTTCTTTCATTATTTTTCGTATAATACTAATAAAATACTTGTACAACTCCAAAAATTATGAAATTCGGTGGGAGTAGTAATCAAGATGTCCACCACCTTGTGTTAAAAGAATTTAACAAAATAATGATCAGAACTTTAATAATTGTGTTTCCCATGCCTTATGTGTAGTAGTAGTAGTGGAAATGTAGGGTCAGATAAAGAAAAGAAAAAAAAGAAGAGGTAGTCACTGCTCTTTATTGAATTTGTCCTCAGACTATCAGACATTCACCATGAAATTGAAATTTAAAACAGAAAGATTCCCTAGGATACTGATGAAGAAAATTGTATGGGTTACTTTTTCTTTATTTTAAATTTCAAATGCATTTTATTAAATAACAAAAAGTAACTTAGATTAATGATTATGTTGTCAACATGCATAATAATTGTTAGACAAAGCCATGTGCTAGCCTATTAGAATAAAAGTGATTTCTTTTAGCTAGAAATACTTTGACCGGGTTTACATGCATAGGTTTTCATTACTATACAAGAAAGTTAAAAAAAAAAAAAAAAAAAAAAAGTGATCACTAGTAAGATAAATAAATTCTTGGATACCATACCACCACATGAAAGCATTATTATGGAGTGGCAAAGGTGATTGGGACTAAAGTAGCTTAAGTTGTTGCCTTATATAATGGTCCTGCATTGAAGTTAAAAATAATGGGAACTCTACATCTTCATTTCATCATTACCAAACCGGCCATATTTCTAATAACCCATCTCCACCATCCAACTAATTATAAAAGAAACTAGATTCAGTTAAAGGAGAGTAGAGATAGAGATAAATATACTATAGACTTGAAGATATTTTATATCATATGAAACAACCAAGATAGTTAGAGGATCCTTTAGCATCCGTTAATTGGAGATTTCGGATTCATGTTCATCTTGCTAGCGTTTGAGGTAGGCGCAACACAATCTAAAACACTTTTTATTTATGGTTTTGTTAATTAAATTCATATTTACAAGTTTTCAATAATATGAGAATGATAATCGATGTTGTGAGCATGATTATGAAGGTTGGGCTGCGGTCCATAGATTGATTCTTAAAAACAAATTATGACGGGATACGATATATCCTTGGAAACGGTGGTTGTTTCCTAAACCCACGTGGGGCTCCCTTGGGCGAGCGGATTGATTGAATTTATTGTTGTATTATTGGGATACGAGATATCCTTGGGGACGGTTTTGTTTCCTAAACCCACGTGGGGCTCCCTTGGGAGAGCGGATTGATTGAATTTAATTATTGTTTATGGATGTGGTGTTTCCATATGTTGGTCCCTTGGGCGAGCGGATTGATTGAATTAATTATTGTATATGGATGTGGTGTTTCCATATGTTGATTGAATTTATTAATGTATATGGATGTGGTGTTTCCATATGTTTGTGGTGGTGTTAACCATGCAACTTGTTTTGAAAAGAAATTGAAAAATATTGCATAAAATGTTTTGTTGCTTCTTTGCCTACTGAGTGTCACAACTAACGTCGTATTATGACAAAAATTCCAGATTTGACGCATGATAAGGAGTTTATGAACGTGAAGCCTAAAGAATAATTTTAGATCTTTAAATTTGTTGTTTATGCATATATTCTAGTTCAATGATGTAATTAGTCTTAGATTCAAAGCTGTAAAATATTGTATGATGTTGAGTTGACTGTTTATCATTTTAAATTTTTAATAGGTTTTGATTTGATTATCATTTTAAATTTTTAATAGGTTTTGATTTGATTCTTTTTGAAACACATGTAAAACATCTTAAGGGAAATTTTCTGAAAATTATAGAATTTTCTAAGTAGTATACTTATTTTTAACATAATTCTTTGTACCATTGCTAAATCCAGAAAATATTCCACTGTTTTAAATATCTCATAAATATCCTATTTTAAAACTATGATACGTTAGTTTTTAGACCTTAGTGTCTGCTGAGAAAATGTGTATCCATCTTTTATCTTTCTAAAATGACAAACCTCATCCAATTTTGAGTTATATGTGATTTTATAAAAAATTTATAAAACAGAATGGTTCAGTTTTGATTTTCTGCAGTTATGGTCAACTACATGTTTGACTGTGGTCAAAGGATACTCCACTCATTTAAAAATCCCGAGTAATTTAGGTATAATAGTATTTAAGATATAGATTTGATTCGTATAATTACCATAAATTTTCGAACTCGCATGAAGCCTATAAAATTCTAGTAATCCACCTTGGTCTGTTTTCAGTTTTATAAATTGGGGTTAAAAATCGTTTCTTATTAATTAATCTTCAGACTTGAACGATGTTAGTATTTTTATTTGAGAACCAAAATGTGTTTTTATTCCGGTGGATTTCAAATTAGGTTAAATCAACGGTTTGACCTTCCTAAATGAATTTCTGAGCATTCCGCCGCGACAAAATTCTTAAAACGGACATAATTAAATTAGCCTAAGTGAATTACTTAACGAGCTTGGGCGTAGTATCCGGGCCTCGGCTATGGTTTTCAAGTGGCACTCCGGGTTTTGAAAACCGGGGCATCACAAATTGGTATCAGAGCTCTAGGCTTTAGATCTTACATGGGACATTAAAAATAATAATAATAATAATAATAATATTGTATGATTGTTTGTTATGATTGCTGATGATGTTGCTTGACGTTTTGTAATTGGATTTTTATTTTCCCGAAAATCGCATGATAGATAATTGTGTGCTGAATCGAATTGAATTATCATGTTGTTATATAAGTATGTTCTTAATTTCGGGACGAAATTTCTTTTAAGGGTGGTAGAATGTAATACCCTGTATTTTTAACTACCTGAGAAGTAGCAACTTGACACATGTTACTACACGTGGCCTTAATTATCAAAATACCATTCTAAGGTAAAAGACTATTTTACCCTTTCTAGTAAAATGACATAAATACCCTTGAAATTAAAACAAGCCTTACAACCCTGTATTTTTAACTATCTGTTTTAGTCGGGTTATACCCGGATTGGTTAACCTTGTGCTAGTCTTAGACTTAGCCTTAGTCTAGGTGGGTTGTTTGAACTAGAATGACTAGGAGTTGGGTAGAAATAGAGTTATCTAAAAAAAAAATGAGAAGGAAAATTTATTATTAGTAGTATAAGTTTTAGATTATATTTTTTTGGAGAGAGAATTTAGAGAATTAGAAAACCAAAAGACTTGAGATATTTGGAAAAGAAAGCTATGGAGAAGAAGAAGATGATTTGGAGCTAGGAAAAATCAGTGGAGAATCAATGGAATTGAGGTAGAATGTGAAACCCTCTTTTGGTGTTCTCTTTGGGTGTTTTACTTTGTATGATTTTGGTATTGTTAGGTTTTAGTAATTTAATACCACAAATTTATTTCTCTAATGAAGATCAGGCTTTTGAAGTTGTTAGATAACATGATTAGGTAACTATGGTTAAATTTTAAGAATATTTCATCAAAGATTCACCGATAAATGTTTAGGCTGTATCTAGCTATGCGCGTTAACCTTAAGTCTAATCATGATTCTTTGGTCAATACTATTCTCTCCGCTAAAGAAGATGTTATAGTTTACTTTTCATATGTGAGCCTTTAATTTTCTTGCTATTCACGCATCTTATAATCTGTATTCTTTCGCAGAGGCTGACAGGAAACATAAGGACGTGATGCAAAGTCTTACGAACAAGTCCTCAGCGGAGTGCCAAAGGCTAGAGGAGAGACTTGAAGCTCGGAATGCGCGGTGCGTACAGCTTAAAAGGCATCTGAGGGCTTCAATCAAGAATTTAAACCATAGGGTTTTGCGCGAACGAAACTCTGCTGTTAAGGGTGAAATCGACCAATTATGTGCTCGCCACAGCATTCCTTTTCCTTCATATTATAACTTCCCTGACCTTTCTTCAGATGAAATGTGTTCTGATGCTTTTCATAGCGATCTTGATGATGGTAGCGATGATGATTATGATGATGAAAGTGAAAGTGAAAGTGGTGAAGAAGATGCAAACAATGGGGGTGAAAATGAAGGTGAAAATGATAGTAACTCTGGTAATGACAATGATGGGGAGGATAATGGTGATGAAAATGAAGAAGATCAAGATAATGAAAATTAGGTACTTTATTATCATTGTTATTTCCTTTCTTTGTAGCGAGTTTTGTTCTAAGGGAGCGATTCATGAAATTTTTTTGGGCTGTAATGTGTTCTAAATGATATTCTAATGAAGGTTCTCTTTTCTTGCCAAATTAAATCTTATATGAAGCAATCAAATGATTTTAAACGTACGCGAATAACTGAGCCATATACTTAGCTTGTTTATTGTTAGCCTGCCTCTGTTGTTAGCTTATGTTTAATATCATTTGGATGCTTTGTTCTGCAAAAGTTTAGTTAACATTTCCAAAATATTCTTATTTGAGGTTTTATTGTGCCTCCCTAAGTAGAGGTCTTAATCATCCTCGCCCCAATATTGGACTTATTGTTTCCTTAGGGTATATATGTATTATTATTTATTTTGCTTTTGTTAGCCTACCCGATGAGTTCGCAGAATAACTATACTTTCGTGTAATTATTATTTGGTCTCATCAAGTGACCTTTGCCTCAGTGGGTATTAATGTTCGCGCCGATCATGTGGCGTCTTAAGCACAATCAGCTCCCTAATGGAGGGTGCCGTCCTTATCTCCCCCTGGTTGCCCTTTCAAGGAGACGTACCCCTACCGGGTTGGGGTGGGATCCTCCCATCCAGTGATGCAACAACCAGTTGTTTTCTAAATCTCGCATACACTACCTATAGGGCTTATGGTAGCGAGATTCCACCCTAAATGGGGTATCTTGAGGACCAAGTGTATCATAGCCAGGACTTGCCAAGAATGGAGAGGAACGCTCCAGACGCCCCCGGCACTCTTGGATCAATCGTGTACCGCGGCGCCCTGGTCGAGTTTCTACACTTCTAGGTAAAGAACTTATTACCTTAGCCCGAAGGTCAAGGTGTCTTTACCGGACATGCATGTATTTCGCCCCTCTTTGATCCACAACTTGAGTTCTCGGGTTGGTATTGCCTTCCCTTAAGCCATGCATTACTAAGTTTTTCCTATCATGATGCGCGTTAGGGCTTATGTATATTGCCTCTTGCACGGGTGCGAACTAGGGTGCATGCCATTATTGGTCACTTAGCCTCCCTAAGTAGAGGTTTTGATTTTTCGTGCCTTCTATTAAGGTCTTACTTTTGAGGTCTTATTGTCGCCTCTTTTTTGTATAATAATGACAATTGCAACTTTTTCATCAAGATTTCTCATTGCAAATTCTCTTCGCGTACATTGATATCTTTGTAAATAAAATAAATTGCAAATGAGACTACATATATTATTTCTTTCATAACTAAATTATTTATTACTTCGCATACCTTAGTAAAACTGATAGAGATACTTCTCTGGATAGAGCCTTTTTTCCATCTTTTCCATGTTGTTGCCGTCTCTCCTCATCAACTGATACTTCTTGTTGCCAGCATATTTTCTGACCTCGTATGGACCTTTCCAAATTGATCTCTTCTGTTCATCCTGCCTCTCTTTCTGGTGTGGGGGTGCCCTGCTTAAGACCAAGTCTCCTGGCTAAAATGTTCGCCTCTCGTGCTGGTTACCTTTGCTTGGATTCGCGCGCTTGCTACTTTTTGGTTCGCATTCTTTATTGAGCACTTCCTTCCTTTCTGGCTTGTAGACTTCACTTAGTGCGTTCTTCTTGTCAAGCTTGATCCTCGCGTATCTTGTGGAGGCATCCATAAGAGATAGTCCTTGAATTCCCTTGAATGCTTCCCTTGAATGCTTCCCTTGTGTCTGTGGCTTCTTCAGTAAGATCCTTCCCAAGGTCTCTTTCTTCTTCCATCTTTGTTATCATATTGACCATTAGTTTCTCGCTTCTCTTGCTTTCTTCGACTGCTGACTTCCAGATGCTTCTCCTATTTATGGCTCGTGCCTCACTTTTCTCCACATCTATTTGATTGCATGTTTTTGCTTCGCTAGTGTCTCCTCGTATCATACCAATGCCGCTAGGTAATGGGAATTTCACACATTGATGGAAGGTGGAGGCAACTCCCAGGATGTGATGTAGCCAAGGTCTACCTATGTAGTTGCAGGAAATCCTACAACTACACCCTCAGTAGAATTCATAAAACTTAAAGATATTCTTGATGAAAAATGACAATTTATTGATTATCACCTTGATTGATTACAAAGAATGATATTAATGGAATTAGAAAAGTTACAAACTTCTCTGTTCTCTCTCCTAAGAATCTCTCTAACACTCACCAAAAGAACCTCCTTAATTTAGCATTTGAACTACTATTTATAGTGAATTCTTGTACAACGGTATGATCATCTACGAGCTATCGCAAATTAATAATCTCAAGTTGATTTTATACTCGTAAACCCTTCATAGCTTTCTATCATCGCATCATCTTTAACTTTTCCTTGCGACACTTTCCTCCCGTCTTTGTTATTACGTTCGTAACTTGTATATGCTGCGATATTCGGTACCTACATCTTGCCTCTTCTCATGTCATTTTTGCGAAGAAGTAATGATCGTGAGAATTCTTCTAACCGTTACTTGTTTCCCGTTATGCGTTTTTCTTTCCATTAAAATTCAAACACGTCCTCTATAACCCTCCCTTATCAACTGCTTCCTTTATATATCCCTTTTATTTATTTCCTTATCTTCTTTCCTTCTCTCTTTACTTCTGCAACTCCATCTTATACTCAAATCGCACCTCTGATAACCACCCTCTTTTATATGTTAGTTCCGCCATGAGTTCTTCAAGGTATTTTGCTTTTCTCTCTTGTATTTTTCGATTACTAATTCTTTTTTGTCACTGTTTAATTTACTGTTGGGTTTCAATTTCAGCAAAACTTATCCTCAAGCTAAGCTTTCAATCAAAAATCCAAACCCTAACTCGCGAAGAAGAAAGTCGGAGAATCAAAAGGTAGTTAAAATACTCTATCTTCTTTCTGAAACAATATATTGTTGCCTCAGTTTTTAATCTACGTTTTGATTCGTAGGTCGGTGATGAACCCAACCTTACCAAGAGATCTCGTATCATCAAGTCTAAGCCACCAATTTCAATCAACAATTTTCTACCTGTAATTGATGAAGAGTTCTCCTCTCCTCCTCGTGAAAATACTTCCTCGAAAACTCCTGCCTCTAATCCATTACCCAATCTACAATATCCTCTCTCTATTGATTTTTTATCAATCCTTCAGAATAAACCTTCGCAAGATATTCCTTCAACCCCTTCTCCTGAAAAACCAATCTTAGCTCCCAACCTTCTGAGTGCTGTTTCCCCTTGCAATCTACAACTGGCTCTTATTCCTTCGAATTATTGTCCCCTTCCTCAAGGAGTTCGAGATGGAATCTATTCAACTTTCCAAATGTTGTCTGATGTTTAGGGTAGAACTGCGAAATCTTCAAATGTTCGCTCGAACTCTGAATTTTGTGAAGTGCTCCACAACTTCATCAATCCTGATGTCTCTATTTCACGTCAAGCCCTGGAAAAATAAGTTGAGATGCTTCGCCAAACTCAAGAGTCTTTGAAAGTGGAGTGTGACAAACTTCGTAAATAGAACCATCAGCTTCAAAACGATTCTCTAGATTGCGCGATTCTTCGCAAGAGGAATGAAGCATTAAAAGGTATTCCTACTATCTTTATATAGTTATACTTTCCTCTTTTGTTTCTATTTTTCGCATGCTTAAACACCCATTAAAATCCATTCTCCTTTATAGAATCAATCCAGAAATGTAGAATGTTGGTACTTCATCATGAATCAGTCGCATAAGAATCTCAAGCCAAGCATGAAAGCCTTTTAAGCCAATTTTCCCACTTATCTAGTCTTCATACATGTGCTCTTGATAATTTAGATGCTCTTTTTCAGGAGAATACCCAACTAGTTTATGATCAAAAAATTTTGAATGATGAAATATCCCATCTCACTTCTTATTTAACTAGAGCCGATTTAAAAATAGAAACCTTATTTGATGAGAATGAAACTTTATCAGAAGAGAGACGTTCGTATTTGAATACAATGGCTGTTTCTTCGCAACAATTAAACATTCTTCAGAGTAAGTGTTGCGATCAAGAAAATCTCCTTTATTTGTTAAAAGGTGAACTTAAGGAATTAAAGAAATCTTCAGATGCAGAGAGAAGTTCTTTTGCCGTCGAGAAGAAGTCCCTTCTTAATAAGAATATAATCTTGAACACTAAGAGGAATAAACTTAAAGAAGATTACTATCAACTAGAAAATCGTAATTCAGAACTTGCGAAAGATAATAAATTTCTTCTTTCCAAAGATCAAAAGCTTCAGTCCAGACTTAAAGGATTAGTTAGTGATGGTTTTGATAAAGCTATGGATCAAATGAATAATTGTTGTCTATCTTTAGCTCAATTTCTTTCTTCACAAAGAGAAGGTAGTCATCAAAATTTGACTGCCTTTGATATATCTTTAAACTTTGTTATGTTCGCAGAATTGATACTTTGAATTTTATTTTACTCGCAGAATCTGAGAACAATCTTCGAAATGCTAAATCTGGATTAGAGACCACTTGTTCTAAGCTTCAATCTACCTGTTCTAAGCTTCGCAAGAGGAATACTTTGCTATCTACTCGTTTGACTGATTCCCGTGATCGTGCCAATCGGAGATTCAACTACCTTGCTTATACCAAAGACATTGAGGATACTAACCACCAGAAGGCTCTACTTCGTGAAAGTCATCAGAATGCTCAAGTCTTCGTAAACAATATTCTTTTGTCAAAATCCTTGCCTCAAGTGAAAGTTAAACCCCTGGAAGTATCTGATGATGAATTTGCTCGTGATCCTGATAGCGACTTTGATTATGAGAGTGATGATGAAGGACTTGATGGTGAGAAACATTCTCCTGTTGCTGCTGATAAAGATGGTGGTGAGAAAGAATCTATTTCTCAAGGAGAAATTCCTGTTGATGGCTCTGTGAGGGATAATGTTTCGCAAGGATTAAATGTTGATGATAATTATGTTCATCCTAAAGATCCAGCACAAAGTGTTGACGAAGAACATCAATCATGACGGACTACTTTCCCAAATTGTTGTTAATCCTCTTGAACAATCTTGTTTTTCTATTTTGAACTCTTTCTCTTGGTTACTGTTGGTTCTATTTTTACAAACAATTCTGCTTGCTGTTTGTGTTACTTAAGAAGAATATTTTATATTTTGCGATGATGAATTGATCTTTCCCTAATTGAATGTTTTTCTGATTTGTGTAACTTGCATAAATTGATCATATGAGGAGAAATAATATATCTTGAAGACTTAGCTTAGTATTCCCTCTCCCCTTGTTATTGCTCTTCAGATGATCAATGTTGTTGTAATTATTAAAATATCTGCCTCAGTTTTACTACGAACTTCCGGGATGTTGCGAAGTAAATAAGAAGTCTTACCCTTGAAGTATAAGAAGTATGAAATATCCTTGAAAAGATACATAAAATATCCTTGAAGAAGTGTATAAAATATCCTTGAAGAAGTATAAGAAGTACTCAATCCTTGAAATATATAAGAAGTATGAAGTTTCCGTCTTTGATTACGAATAAAATTGCCTCTGCTCTTGCGAAGTTATTATTCCATTGAGAATCTTTGTCAAGAAGATAAAGAACCTGAAATGATGTTAATTTCCATTAATCATCTCAAAGAGATGATTAATGTGGAAATTATTAAAGTGTTATGTGGTCTTATCATGTCTTCCTAAGTAAAGGTCTTACTTTGCCACCTCTTTTGCGATAAAGTCGCAGGACGTTGATGCATTCGCATGCCTCAACCCCTTGACTTTATCTTAGCAATATTATAATGATTGAGATAATATGACGAGTCTGAATAAACTTGCGAATATACAGCCTCATGACATTATCGTCTTGCGATGAAATCGCAGGACGCTGTCACATTTTCATGTAACAACCCATTGATCTCATCTTAACTTTTTTGTATTTAATTCTGCGAGTATATATATTATTTATTATTTATTTATTTTATTTTATTTTTTACTCGCAGAAATGTGGTTGTTGCACAAATATGACAAGCCTTTATGTTCTTGCGAACAAAAAGCCTCGTGACATTTGCGTCTTATAGCACTGATCAGCTCCCTAATGGATGGTGCTTCCCTTTATCTTACCCCTGGTTGCCCCTTCAAGGAAGCGTACATCGACCATACAAGGTTAGATCTTCCCATCTGGTTCTAGAAACAACCAGCTTTTGTTCGCAACCTCTTATCCTTTTTTCCTATAGGGCTTATAGTTACGAGGTTGAACCCTATGGGGTATCTTTGGGCCAAGTGAATCATTTGCAAAGACTTGTCAAGAATGGCAGATCTGCTTCAAACCCATCAGGCACTCTTGACTCAACCGTGTACCTCGGCGCCTTGATCGTTTTCTGCACTTCTTGGGAAAGACAGTATGCCTTAGTCGCCCAACCTAAATCATGTTACATCGCAAGATTAGGTTGAGAATCCAAGGTGTCTTACCCGGACAGGTACCCCGTTTGTGGGTGATGTAGCCCGTAATGTCCATGTACTCAGGTTCCGTGGTGGTGTTCCCTTTCCCCTGAGCCATGCTTATAGGTACCCCCTTAAATGACGTACTTTAGGACTTTGCCTCTTGAGAAATATTGCTTCGCGAACTAGGGTGTACGTCACAAAGGTTTGCCTGTGTAAATTTTCTGCGGCTTTCTTTCTTTTTTGAAAGTTGATCACAGTTTGCGGCTTTCTTTTATGAAAGCTGATCGCAGTAAAATAACTTTTTGCGTCTTTCTTTAATGAAAGCTGATCGCAATTAAAACTTTAAAGTTGTAACTTCATGTAATTTTTATGCGAGCAAACGATATTCGCAAAGATCGTCATAGACTTTATGGATAATATCTTTTCAAATACAATCTGTTCCAAGGTCGACCAAGCCTTAAACCCATGTCTCTCCCTTCTGGATCCATTATCCTGTAATCTCCACTTCCCACAACCTCTTTGATAATGTATGGTCCGTCCCATTTTGGTGCCAACTTTCCTCCATTTTCTCGCTGGTAGGGGGTATTTCTCGCATGATTAAATCACCTGGTTGATACTCGCGTTCAATAACTTTCTTGTTGTACTCTCGAGCTAATCTTTCCTGATAGATTTTCATATGTCGCAACACTTTTTCTCTTTTTTCTTCCAAATCATCAAGCTCACTTAGTATCACCCCTGCACTCAAATTTCTTTCCCAAGCTTCTTTCTTTGTTGTCGGGATTACAACCTCTGTTGGCAATACTGCTTCTACTCCATAGGTTAAACAATAAGGAAACATTCCATTTTCTTCCCTTCTAGTTGTATTGTATGCCCAAACTGCACTAGGCACTTGCTCACACCATCCTTTGAGATGTCCTTCTAATTTCTTCTTAATTGTATATGCGATTGTTTTATTTGTTTCCTCTTCCTGTCCATTAGCTTGTGGATATAATGGAATTGATTTTCCACATTTTATCCTGAAAGCACTGAGTAACATCTCTATATTCTGCCCTTCAAATTGTTTCCCATTGTCGGATACTAATTGTGTTGGAACTCCATACCTACAAATGATATTCTCGAATACGAATGTAAAAACATCCTTATCGCTAATATGTTGTACTGCTTTTACTTCTGCGAGCTTCGTGAAATAATCTGTTGCGACTATTAAGTATCTTCTCTGCCCAGATCCAGGTAAAAATGGACCAACAATGTCCAACCCCCATTTCCCTAAAGGCCAACAGCTTGTTGAAGAGGTTAGTGGTGCTCCTGGTGCATGAGTTCGTTTCCCATGTCGCTGACATTATTTGCATCGTCTCACCAACAATTTTGCGTCTGTGTGCATATAAGGCCAATAATATCCTTGCATTTTTGCTTTATAAGATAAAGATCTTCCCCCACTGTGATTACCAACTTCTCCTCCATGTAACATCTTCAATATTTTTTCTCCCTCATCACGAGTTAAACATCTGAGAGGTGGTCCACTGAAAGATTTTCTGTATAAAATTCATTCTCGCAACTCATAATTTGTAGCACAACACTTTAACTTATGTGCTTCTAGCATGTTCCTGGGTACTTCTCCTTTTGCGAGGTATGCATGAATTTCCTTTCTCCAATCTACGAGATCTTCTGCGAAGTTATCTGGTAGCTCCCTTTCTACTTCCATCGCAACTGCTTCCTCAACTTCTTCTTCTTTATTTACTGATGGATATTGAACTGTCTGGATCTTGATGTTTCGTGTATCAGGGTTTGTCATCATACTTGGAATGAACGCGAAAGCATCTGCGAGTCGATTGTATTTCCTTGTTATATGTCTCCATTTTAACTTTGGTATCTTCGCAGATAATTCCTCAACGAGCTTCTTGTATTTCTTCAAAGAAAATTCATTTGTGGTATATTCCCCTTTAATTTGGGAAATTACCAGCTGATAATCACTTGTTACTCTTATATTTTCGAGTTTCTTTTCTATTGCGATCTTTAATGCATGCACGACAGCTTCGTATTCTATTTCATTGTTCGTAGATGCAAATTCTAATCTAAATGAGAACGCCGTTTTTTCTCCTTCTGGTGAAATTAGCACAACTCCTATTCCATTCCCCTCGCTGTTAGACGACCCATCTACTAAAATTTCCCATCTATTTGGTTCTGTTAATAGATCTTTTGAATTTCCAAATTCTTCTTAAACATCCATCATTTCTTCAACTGCCTCATCTTCTTCCAAGGGGAATTCTGCCAAGAAATCTGCGACAACTTGTGATTTTTGCGATGATAACACTTCGTACTTTATCTTGTAATGGTTTACTTGTGCATTCCACATTTCTACTCTCCCTGATCTTTTTATGTTCTTCATATCTGACTCAATTGGGACCTTGGTTACCACTTTTATCACATGCGCTTGAAAGTATATTCGTAACTTAAATGACGCATAAACCAGGGCTAAGATTAACTTCTCCATTTTAGAATAATTTCTTTCTGCTGTGTTAAAAGTTTTACTGATGTAGTAAATAGGCCTTTCTATTCCTGCATCTGTTCCCAATAAGACTGCACTTAAAGCATACTGAGTTGTTGCGAGGTATACCAATAATTCTTCATCTTTCTCTGGTTTCTGTAATATGGATGTATTTGCGAGATATTCTTTGATTCCTTGGAAATCTTTATCGCATTCATCAGTCCATTTGAACTTTGCCCCCTTCTTAAGTATGTTGAAGAAATGTTTGCATTTATCTGAAATTCGTGAAATGAATCTTCCGAGTGAAGCCAGGAGTCTATTTAGATTTTGCACTTCTTTTACTGTTGCAGGTGTTGGAATGTCACGAATTGCTTGTATTTTTTCTGGATCAACTTGTATTCCTTATTTTGACACTATGTATCCCAAGAATTTTCCTGACGCAACTCCAATTATACACTTTTCAAGATTCAATTTGATGTTGAATTTTATCATTTGTTCAAATATTTCCTTCAGATCTTGCACATGATCCTTGGCCTCCTTGCTTTTTATCAACATATCATCTACATACACCTCTAAGGTTTTATGTATCCACTTTGCGAACACCTTTTCGACCATTCGTTGATATGTAGCACCCGCATTTCGCAGACCAAATGGCATCTTCTAATAACATTATAAACCTCTTGGAGCAAAAAAGGCCGTATGTTCTTGGTCTTCTTCTGCGAGTGATATCTGATTGTACCCTTTATACCCATCGAGTGAGGTGACTCTATCATGTCCTGCAGTTGATTCCACCATTTGTGGTATGTCTGGCAATGGAAAACTGTCTTTGGGACAGGCTTTGTTTAGATCAGTGAAATCTATACAAATTCTTATCCCTTTATTCTTCTTTGGAACAATAACCATATTCGCAATCCATTCTGGTTATTTTGCTTCTCTTATGATTCCTGCATCCAACATATTTTGTAATTCTTCTTCTATTTGTGCATGATAATTTTGCGAGATCTGTTCTTATTCTTTGTTTGAATGGTCTTATGCTTTTATCTATGTTTAATCTATGACACGCCACTGATGGATCAATTCATGGTATTTCATCTACACTTCTTGCGAATATATCTTTATATTCTCGCAAGAGATCAATAGTTCTTTTCTCTTCTTCTGCATCCATCTTAGTTCCAATTCGCAAAATTAAAGGCTCCTCTTCAGTTCCAATATTTACTTCTTTGGTTGGTTCTGCTGCAACGTAACTGGGACTTTGCTCTCCCATAGGTGTTGGTTCTTTTATTACTTTTACCGGTTCTCCTTCTTTTTATGGGATCTCACTTAGTATTCCTTTTCCCTCTCTTGCTCTTATTGTATACACTCTGAACTCCTCTTCCTTTTTCGCTTCTTTCGCAAGTTTTCTGCGAAGTTGTTTCTTTCTTGCTCTCCGTCCACATTGTTTTACTTCAATCTGATAACAAAATTTTGCACTGTCAAGATCCCCTTTTATTTCTTGTATCCCACTTGGTGTAGGGAACTTAATTGATTGATGTAGTGTTGAAGCAACAACCTTAATCACATGAATCCATGGCCTTCCCAACAGCATATTATATGGAGATTCCATATCTATCACACATAAAACTATGTGTGTTTCGATCTCTCCCAGTGACTTTCGCAACATTATTTCCCCCTTGGATTTTGTTGTAGATTTTCCCAATCCATGGATAATACATTCTGAATTTATGATCTCTTCATCTTTAATCCCCATCCCCTTAAGTGCATGCTAGAATATAATATCAACAGAACTCCCTGTATCAATTAAAACTCGGTTTAATTTCCATTTTTCTACAGATTTTGTAGCTTTCTTTTCTTCTCGCATGATCGGAATTGTGACTACTGATGGTGAAGTGTGGTTCAAGTTTTCACTCGGAAAATTTGGAGGTATTTATTTTTAAGCACAATTTTAGAAAATTAAATGTATATGTCCATATTTTGGTTTATGCATCAACTAATTTTCCTTTACAACTATAAAACAATGTAACCCTCCGTTTCAAAAAAAAAATGACACTTTTATTTTAGGCATAATTCTTGAAATTGAATGCATAGCTATTATGCAAACCGCCAAAAGACGATAACATATCATGCAACTATATTTTGGTTTATGGATCGACCAATTTTTCGTTTTAGAAAAAGTCATACTTTCGCATTACGTTTCAGGGAAAGTGATACTTTCACTTCATTTCGGGAAAAGTGATATTTTCCCTCTGTTTAGGGTGATACTTTCGCTTCGTTTCGGAAAAAATGATACTCTCGCTCCGTTCGAAAAAATGATAGTATCATTTTTTTCTAAAATGACGACAAAGTATCACTTTTTCGAGACAGGGCGAAAGTATCACTTTTTCTAAGAAGGGGTGAAAGTATCAATTTTCCCGAAACGGAGCGAAAATATCACTTTTTTATAAACAGAACGAAAATAATCGCAGACAAACTCTACCTTTAGATTCTTTTTAGGTCGGCCTTCCCACTGTGGCAACGGTTATACTAGTTAATTATGGCCAGATCTGAAGAAATTTTGATATTCTGGACCTAGTAGTATCATTTTATGAAACTATGGAGTTGACAATGTAAGATCCATTTGGTGGGGCTTCAAAATATTGAACCCATATAGTATGGTGGTTCTGGTATTTTTCACTAGTTTTTTACGCCGATCTGACCATGCCTTGCAGGCTTGCGCAATCGGGAGGCAAAAAAAAAGACGAATTTTTAAAGCAAAAACGACGAATTTTTGTTACTTTTTTATTTTAGGTTTTAATCATTATTCCTCTGAGCCTCCATCCAACTCCTTCCGTTCTTCCTCTCCAAAACCGCAAATCTTTTCACTTACAGTTTGCTTTTTCTTTTTCCATTCAGAAGTTGAATTCATCAGCAATTACTTATAAATTTAAAACCCTTTGATTCAAAATTCATTCGTACGTTTATTTACCCATATGTTGAAGTTTCCCTTTTCCTTCTCTCTTCCTGTTCATCTCAAACCCTAAAAAAGGCAGCTTTTTTTCTTCCCCTTTTCGGATCAACAATTACCTGTAAATAAATACACAAACCCAGATTGCAATTCATGTTTTTTAGGTTGTATTCAACTCTCAATTTCAAATAAACAGATTTCTGCAACCTTCTTCTCCTCTTAAACTCTGAAAAAGGCAGCTCCTTTTTTCTGTGCTTTAGGATATCTTCTACAATTCCTCATTCAGCTACAAACTTTAGCTGAAATTTATAGTCTGTAACACTTTACTTATTAATCTGTAACTTTTTTTTATTTGTGATTATGGGTGAAGTAGCTGCCAATGTAGTATCATCATCAATTGTGAAGAGAGTTCAACACAAGTCTCCACCATTACCAAAGGCAGCACCATGGCTTGTCTTTCCATACCAAATAAAAGGTAACAAGCAAAATCAATCTTTTTTCAATATTTGCGAACCCAATATCAGATGTTATAGAAAACACATACCTGAATTGAGTGGAAAAATTTATTACCAAAAGCATTCTCATCAAGGCTGGTTAGCTGTTATTTGTCATGATAGAAACTATAACTACGCACCCAACTGGGTTTATGGTGATTGTTTTCTGTGGAATCCTGCATCATTAGAGACCATTAAGTTGCCAAGTTTACTACCTTGGTGTCGTGAACAGTATGAACTGTTAGACTGTGTTTTGTCATCCCCTCCTAGAACTAGTACTAGTACAATTGGGTATCCTGATAATGAGCCAGTGGCTTTATTGCTTTTTCTTTTTCGCGGTAGTGATGATATCGACGATTATGAAATGTTTTTGGTATTTTGTCACCCTGGGGATAAAGAATGGAGAACAAAATGGGTTGATGGTGAATCTCTCTGTTGTTTTAAAGATAAGTTATATCTTATGGGTGGGTTTGGCAATTACCTAGAGATTGATAAGGGAAAGCTTTGGGATAACGATGAGTATTCCCTCATTTTATGTCCATACGAGATGGATGACGACAATGATGATCCTTGGAGAAGGAAAGGGGACCATACTGAATGCAAAGATTTTTATGTAGAGACTTCTGTTGAACTCTTCAAGGTTCATATAAACTTGAATACAAGACAAAACATGAAGGTATTCAACACAGTAGTTGTGTTGAGGTTGGATTTCTCTAAGAAGGAGTGGAAGGAGGTGACTTGTTTGGGAGATAATGTTCTGTTTATCAGCGAACACACCAGAGCTTGTTGCTCGGCGTCCAAATTGGGACTCACAGGTGGTTGTCTGTATTACACACTTCGAAAAGATCAGGGTTTATACAAATTTGAAGTACAAAGTAGTGGTAACTCCGTTATTTTGCCCTGTTTAATGCTGCCAAAGACATGGTTCCCATCAGATTGGATCATGATTATTGATGGGCGGCAACAAGAGGAGGAAGAAGAAGATTGCACGGGAAAGGCAGTGGAAAGTGATTCAAGTATAGTTGCCTATGAAAAGAATGAGAAAGAGAAGGAGGGAAGATTTGAAGAAACAAGTCCTTTGGATTTTCTTAAAGCAGTTATTTTGCGATGTTTGCCATGTATGCCGTCACATTGGATCATGATTCTTGATGGACAGCAACAAGAGGAAGAAGTAGAAGACTGCATGGGAAAGGCAGTGGAAAGCCAATATGGTATAATTGCCTTTGAAAAGGATAAGAAGGACGGAGGATCGGAAGATACTAGTCCTTGGGATATTCTTGATGCTGATTCTAAACAGATGGTAGCAAGTTATCTTCATCCACTGGATTATGTGCATTTTCGTTCAGTCTGTAAAACAATTCGAGCAATGATGCCTGTATCGAAGCCGACTTTCGCAACAACTAGGATGACGAAGACCTCAAATTTATTTCCGTTGCTGGTGTTTTGTAGAGATAACAATGCAACTGTCTACAACTTCGTAGTCCCGGTGCGTAGTAACGAGTACTATCTCATTAAGTTTTCAGAGTTGCTACTTGGTGCTACTATCTGTTTTCAAAAGGGCGGCTGGCTATTGATGTCAAGAGAGGAAATGATATTCTTCTACAATCCATTCACAAGGGGAACCATCATTCTTCCGCACTTGCCGGGGCATTATTTATCTTCTAACATTTGTTTTTGTTCGTTGCCAACTTCCGAGGACTGTATAGTTTTCGCCATTGATCAAAGTGAACAGGAAACAATCACTGTCTACTCCATTACCAGAGGGAAACAGGTTTGGGATATTTTCAACTTTGACAATACTATTCAGTATAAGCCATTGTGTATTCCTCCAATTTTACACCAAGGAGCTTTATATTGCGTAGATTACGACGGACTCATAGGAACATTTAACTTAGAGGATAATATCTGGAAAGTTCATGGGACACCCTGTTGCAGATATGATGATACGTATTCGTATCCAAGTTTCCTGGTGAAGAGTGGAGTAGATCTTTTATTAGTGAAATTAGGATGTGAAGAAAAGTTGGTCAGAATCTTTAAATTGAATCTTCCCACTATGGAATGGGTTCAGGTTGACAGTTTGGGGAAGCATATGCTGTTCATCAGCCACACCTCTTGTTTGTCAGCCGTTGCTCCGAACAGTCAAATGGAGAACAAAGTATATTTCCCTAGACTATGTTTGAATGGAGAAGGGATTCTGTTCTATTCACTTGAAACCGGTAGGTGTGACTCTTTTGGGGGTCGGCATTCTTCTAAGAATTTATATGAGACAGAGGGGTGGCGTACAAACTGCACTTGGATTGAACCTGATTGGTCCAAGTTCACTCCTCAGGAGCTCAACTGGCTCGGGCCTCCTTTTTAGTAGTCTAGTAAGTAGTTTATCTTCTTCTACAGGTTAAAATACTTATTTTGATTTTCCTTGCACTTTTTTTTTTTCAGTCCTAATACTTATTTATATTACATCAAGTTAAGATGAAATAAAAAAGCTATTCGTGAAATTATCTGTTTGCTGACTCGGCTCTGAGTCTATATGGTTATGTTTCATTGATCTTTAGATGTACTTAATGATGCCATCCCCCTTGATTAATCATGCTAATCTTTGTTTGGAAGTGTACTATCACTGCATATTCCTTTTCAACACTAAAGCTGCTCGTGTTGAAATGTCTTACGTTCTCCTCTACTTATCTCGGGAATGTTGTTGGTGTTCTCCTTTTTGAGTCCCGACTATTTGAAATGTTTGTAGTTTCTTCGATGCTGATACAGTTTAGCGAAAACACCTATAAATTTTTTTTTTTGATACTGCCGTTGTTTTTATGTTATTTTCTGACTGGCTTGTGTTACATTTGATGCACTTCTCTTTATGAGATGTTTTACCTGGACTTATGTGGCTTTATCAAACTGTTCGTTCCTTGATTATGATGTCCAAGGGATGTCTCTATTCGCCCTCCTTACCTGACATCAATTGTCCTGTGTTACTGATCTTACTTTGAAATCTTGTGCAACTCTTACTTTGAAATGGATGATTTTCTCTTATAAAGCTTTTCTTATATGAACCACTAGCTCCTGAAGAATATGATAATCAATTAATTACTTATTGCCTGTGAGATACACAGCTATGTATACAAGGTCGCATACAAGAATATATTGGAAATGGTTGTTAAAGATAGTCATTCCACTCTCATGGTTGTTACAGGAGCAGTTTTACTAGTTGACCTTATCTGGTACAGACATCTTCTTCATTTGCCAATCACATCTATGATCATTTTGCTCTTTTCGTGCAATTGAGCCCTTAGAGCTCCAAGCCAATTTTTGGTACAACAACTTTTGGATTTTAAGTTTCTGATTATTTTTCACTACTCAAATCCAGAATTGGATAGCTGTTCCTAGCTGAATTTCACTACTCAGCCTCTTGTGGATTTTAAGTTTCTGATTATTTTTCTCCATGTTTTTCACGAATAACGAATTCAACCAACAAAAATGGCATTAGAACTCATATGGTTTTGAGTTTGGGTAAGAAATCACTCGTATACAGAAGTAATTGCTTAGCGTTAATTTTGTAGATTAGTAGTAAAAAAATCGTGTTAGGTGTGAAATTACTTTATATTAGTGAATCATCAAAATATGAAAAAATTTAAAAGCTTGAACTTTTTTTAAGAACACCAGCCAAAAATCGCTTTATGTTGACATTGGTATCAACCGATTGTAACTTCAAAAACAAACTTAAAATTTGTTTTTACCCAGAATCGGTTTACATAGACATGAGGATAAACCAATTATCCATAATCGGTTTATACAGACATAAACATAAACCGATTCTGGTAATATTTTTCTTTTTGATCGGCAAATTATGTGTTGTTAAACATCAAATACAACTAACATTTATTTTACTCCATATATGTACTCCAGTTTGAGAAGTCATACTCGTTTTCAGTTCGAGTATAAAATTATGCTCATTTTCAAATTGGGTACAAAATCTTAAGCATTTGCAACTCGGGTATAAAACTATTTTCACTTGTACTCGAACTGAAATCGAGTATGATTTAATACTCAATTTGTGATCGAGTATTAACCGGAAGAAAAAAATGGGTTAACCGAAATCGGTTTATGTGATCTTCCACATAATCCAATTCTATCCAGAATTTTTTTCCAGAAAACTTGGTATTTCACATAATCGGTTTATATGTAAGGCACATAAAGACCGATTCTTGATTTCTCTACAAATTCAAACTTACTCAGAATCGGTTTATACATGTGTACAACAAAAACGGATTCCTTGTAACATCAGCTACAATCGTTTTATTCTACTGTGCACATAAACCGATTCAGGGTTGATTTTTCAGGAAATTTGATGAAGAAATTTCAGAGATTTATGGTTAAGTCATTGTTGAGTTTCTCTTAAAAGGAACGGATTAAAGGGATTTAACTCGATTACTTGAATTGTTTGTTTTCGAATTTTCTTTCAAAACCTCAAAAAAATGAAAATTCATTTGTTGTTTGTGATTGATTAGATTTTAGTTTTGATTTGATGGAAACTGAACAAAAAAAATTAGTTTGGTTAAAGATTTTTGTATTTGAGTGATTATGATTATGATTTTGTATTTGTATTTTGTTTAAATGATTAAGGTTTTCTTAGAAACGGTGATTTCGTATTTTACCATACTTTAGACACCTCATATCCCTTTCTCCACGCTAGCCGAAGAAATTCATAAACACCCTAGGCCCCAAACTAGCCAGGAAAAAATAGCCAGAAAGCAGAATTGATGGTAAAATACAAAAGCAACCGGGGTAAGCTAGATCACACAAAAGCAACCGGGGGAAGCTAGATCACAAATATGCGGCTAAAATAGAGGGAAGAAAAAAGCCCCAAGTGAGGAAAGATAAAATCGTTGGAAAGAATATGAAGGAAATTATTTTGCTCTTGCATCTAGCAAGTTCACGGCCATAGGCTTGTTGCAAGGAAGTAAGTGAACAAAGATCAAGTTCTATTAATTCAATTGGTGAGTGCCAAAAATATGATCTTGGATTTTCTTTTAAACCCCGGGAGATCAACTATGGTTTAAACTATAGCTTGCTTACCTCATGTAATGTCGAACAGTTTGGCATTGTTGCTGCTAGATCATAACAGATGTAGCAGTGAGCTAAAAAAACATTTCATCGTACACAAAGGAGAACAGGGAACTAATAGATCATAACAAAATTATTAAACTTAGCACTAAAAGATAGATGAACAGCTAACAAAGGGTAGAATAACCACACTAACAGGCTAACGAAAAATTATAGGAACTTAAGACAATAATCTAAGCCCATAGCAGATCACAAACAAAATGAGAAACAAAATGAGAGAAGGAAAATGCGGTGCACTACTTCCAATATCTCTATCATGATGCAAATCTGCAAAAGGATTGATAAATTCATGTTCTATGGGACCTCCTTTGGTCTGTTCGAAATGATTTCTAAGACGATCGACTGGAGAATCCATCATCAACTCATGCAGAACTGCACCAGGAGGCTTATCCCCTTGAAACTCCACCTCAAGCTTAACCTCAACGTTGTGTTGCATATCATTCAAATACCAGGAAAAATCAGATTCATAACCTGGAGATTCACATCCCCGAGGAAAAGGAATGCCATATGGCAATCGAGTTACATCATATTCTCGAGGGTACCATCGAATGCTGCTCTCCTCCTCGATCTCCATTATCTTTCTCTTGCCTTTCCGATCACTGCTTTGATTTTCACCAGCCATTGCTACAAGAGGGGTCTACTGTATGGCTACAAGAGGTCCCTAAATAGATTATTGACGGATTCTGATGGAAATCTAGAAAAGGGGTTCACTGTATCAGATAAGAAGAAATGGTTTACTGTATCTCATAAGAAGAAGTTGAGATTTAAAGAGAGTAGTTCGAAAGGCTTCCACAACTTAATGGTCGACGGTTTCCAAAAAAACATCTTTACGCCACAACCCCTCTCCTCTCCTCTCTCTGTCGCTTCAGTTCTTAACTACCCGGAGAAATTTTACCTATACGATTTAAGACTATCGATTAACTTCTCTTCTTTGGTTTTGACAGATGGCAATTGGAAGGATCAATGGCTTACATTTGGCGCTACAAAAAAAAAACTGCTATAAATTCTTCGATTGTCTTCTCACGTGCGATTTGCAGGTGTAGCCATACGCTGAGTCAGGTTCACACAAGGCTGAGCTTTAATCTGAGTCAGCTTCACACAAGGCTGACTAAGCGATCTGGTGACCAGGCTGATTGGGAGATTTTAACTTCGGGTCTTCATACGACTCTTGAAAAAGATTACCAGGTTGACTGGCGGTACAAGTCTACATCCATTATTAATGATGTTGAGAAGACTCTCTATCTCCATCGCAAAATTCAAATTAAAGCTGCTCACTTCCATTACACGTGGGACAACAACAAATACATCATCTGCCTTACCCCTAGGTCCAAAGAAGGTACCGGTACCCCTCATATTACTAACAAAACTGTTTTGTCTGGTGGTAGGTACAGAGTCACATTATCCATATGCATAAACAACTACAACACAAAAAATCGACAGGTCTTATCAACATCAAACAACCATCTCTCATCCAATGCTTGGCCTGAACTGAGATTACTTAGCTTACCAAATAACCAGAAAGGAAAATCTTAATCTAAATTCTGCGAGGAATTTACACACCTTTTTGCCTGGAATTCAAGTTCAAAACCAAAGATAGAGTACTCTTCTCCTTGCTCCATTAGCTTACTTCCCTCAAACCTGATGGCCTCTACCTCAAGAGCATCATCCTCCAAAACCTCTCATAACTCCATTGAAAAGCTTACCACTCAATTGGAAAAATCCCTAAACATGCCTGAACCTGATCTCTACCCCAAGGTCTTTATCAACCCAGACAACATCAAAGCCAAACAACCAATGGATTGGAAATGGTGCTTCATTGGAAAACTCTGCAACAACACTAGCTTTGAGACCACAAGAGTCAGTAACTTCATCAACAATAACTGGGATTTCTTTGGTAGAGTGGAACTGGAAATCTGGAATAGAAGGAGGAATTTTTTTATCCCGAGGCTCACTCATGAAGAGGATTATAAAACACTAAGAATGGGAGGTACTAGAGGAGTTTTTGACAAATTGATGGTCCTGGTAGAAGTACCAATGGGAGGACCTGATCTAATTCATGAAGAAGATTTCAAATTAGTCCTGATTTGGCTTCTTGTTAAGAGAATCCCTACTCATATCATCTCTGACATCAGTAATATGCTCCAACCTGTGGGAATTTATCAAAAACAAAAGAAAGCTTATGGAAGAGATAGATTTGAGAAAAACTTAGAGGTTCTCCTCAAGATTGATGTTACCAAGCCCCTTAAGTTTGGGATTGAAGCCTATGAAACCCCAACTCTTTCTCACTGGCTTGAATTTGCTTATGCTCTTAATGGAATCAAATTCTGCAAAGTGTGTAGAATCTTAGACCATCCTTCCCCACCATGTCCCACACCAAATACCCCATCTGGATCTTACATTAAACACCCCAACATTCAGCCCCTTCAATCCTCTATACCATCTCAAACAGCCAACCAAAATAATATTCAAGAGGGAAGGAATGTCATACACAAAGGCTACTCTGATGCTGATGCTGCTAAAGCCTTTGAAGTCAAAATGAAATTAGCTAAGCAAAAAGAGCTAGAAAAAACAATTGCAAGCCTCGCTCCATCCACCTCTATGCATCTCACCTTCAATGCCTCTTCTAGAGCTGACCCTAATTCACCCCACCCTGACATCATAACAAATCAAATCAGAAACAAAAGGATGGATCTCTCTAAAAAAATCCTAACCAATTACAAGCACATCCAGGCAAAAACCAAGTTAAAAGAAACAGCCAGAGATAAGCATATTGCAAACAACAATTCCAGCAACATCCACACTAGTAAGGCTACTGAATTTTTCCCTCAACCTCTGCATCACAATCATCCCACTTTGTCACAAATCAAGGATAAAATGGAGGCTGAAGCTGAACTGTTCAAAAAGCAAGCTTGGAAAGCTAAGAAAAAAATTCACCTCTTTGCTGATGAAACTTCCAGTAAAGAACTCAACAACCCAAGTGGGCCTAATAAAAGGAAGCAATTACTTTGCACTGCTACTCCCATGGATCTCAATGATGTAGACCTAAGCAAAAGATTCAAAGATCTATCTGACAACTATGTTGAACCTTTGGACTCAACCATCCCTCATATGGCTAATGATGACTCAAGCTCTGCATCCCATGGCAATGAGGTACCCCCATACACCTACTTTTACAGTTTGATAATTCATACTCACTATCCTTGGCTTAGTTTAAATTTATATCTGCTGGTTAGTTTTTTCGACCCTATCTCCAGGAAGGCCACCTCTAAATATCCATTAGTTTCCTACTTTTGGAAATTATTTATCTCTATAGCCTGGAATTTTCAAGGGCTAGGACAAAGATCCACTAAGAAATACCTCACAGACTTGCTCAATAAATTTAATCCGGATATCTGCTTCATTTCTGAAACTAAGAAAAAGCATGGCAAACTCATAAGTACCATGAAACAACTTAATATTCAAAAAATTTGGCATGTTAATCCGGGAGGGGCTAGTGGTACTGCTGGTGGCTTAGATCTAATGTGGAAAAATAGTATGGATGTCGATATCCTTGACGCCACTATTAACCACATCAATGCTATAGTTAAGCCTACAAATGGCCCTCCTTGGATCTTTACTGGCTATTATGGAAGCCCCAAGGACACCAATTGTAAACTAAAATACTGGAAAGTGTTAGAAAGCACTGCTACCACACATTCTTTTCCTTGGTTGGTTATTGGGGATCTTAATTTCATCATGCATGATCATGAAAAATATAGTACACAACCTCTAGATAACCGGGAGGCTTCTATTTTCAACACTAAAATCCTGGAGCTTGATCTCTTGGACCTTGGAAGCACTGGATGTCCTTTCACTTGGTCAAACAAGAGATCAGGACCAGCTCTTACTGAACAGAGATTGGATAGAGGTTTAGCCACTGATCCTTGGCTTAACCTCTACCCAAATTCTACTATCACCAACTTGCTTTCTATAGGCTCTGATCACCATCCCATCCTCCTTAATACTAATCCTCACTGGAATTCTGGGAAAATCCCATTTAAGTTCTTTGGGCCTTGGCTTGATCACAAGGACTTCAAAGACATTATCTTGGAATGCTGGCAGAAAAACTATCTGGTTCTAGTGCTTATCTCATAGCAAGGAAGCTCAAGGAAATCAAGCTAAAACTCAAAGTTTGGAATAAAGAGGAGTATGGAAACATAAAGACTAATATTGAAGAAAGCAAACAACACCTGAACTGGATACAAGGAAACAACTTCAAAACATACAGAAGTTTATCTCTCAATTATGCAATGCAGGTCCTGCAAGAATGGCAAGACATTGAAGAAAAATTCTGGAAAATTAAAAGCGGAGATCAATATATCAAACTTGGATACAGGAACACATGATACTTTCATAGGACAGCCAAAAGCAGAACTAGAAGGAACAAGATTGACACCATACAAGACAATACAAGAAATTGGATTCAAGAACACCAACAAATCAAACAATGTTTCACTAACCACTTTTCTAGTATGGATTCTTCTGAATCACCCATAATCAACCCAGAAATCATAAACCTAATCCCCACTACTATTTCAGCCACAGACAACACTTTTCTAAACAGAATACCTGAACCCCATGAATTCAAAGAAATCATTTTCAGCATGGCTAAAGATAAAGCCCCAGGGCCTGATGGCTTTCCACCTAATTTCTTCCAAGCAAACTGGGAGATAGTTGGAGAAGATGTGGTAAAAATGGTCCAACATTTCTTCAAATCTGGGCACCTTCTAAAGGAAATGAACACAACCTTCATCACATTGATACCTAAATAGACAAACCAACAAACCCTACCCATTTCAGACCTATCAGCTTATGTAACACGACTTATAAAATCATCTCAAAGCTTCTAGCTCAAAGGATGAAACCATACCTCAACAAAATCATATCCCCCTACCAATCTGCCTTCATTCCTGGGAGACAAATAGCTGACAACATAGAAATTTCCCATGAAATAATCCACTATATGAGAAGTAAAAGGGGAATCAAAGGAAAAAAAGGTAATATGGGAATCAAGATAGATATGGCCAAAGCCTTTGACAGGGTAGACTGGACTTTTCTACAAACCATAATGGAAAAAATTGGCTTCAACACCAGCTGGTGCAACAAGATAATGCAATGCATCACTACTACTTCTTCAGCAGTTCTCATAAATGGTTATCTAGACATATTTTTTAATCCTTCAAGAGGTCTTAGACAGGGAGACCCACTATCCCCCTATCTTTTCCTTTTTTGCATGGAAGACTTGTCTAGGACCCTTTCTCATGCTGAAGATCTTGGCATTATCTCTGGAATTAGAATATGCAAGAATGCCCCATCTATAACTCACCTGTTATTTGCTGATGACTGCATGGTGTTCTGCAATGCAAATTCTACAGCATCTCAAAACCTCAAGGACATCCTCAACATATTTGGAGATACCTCAGGCCAACTTATAAATTTTCACAAGTCTGGAGCCTTCTTCAGTAAAGACACTGATCTAGATGGCATCCCAGATATCTGTAAAATTCTGGGAGTTATGGAGCTTCCTAGTAATAATAAGTATCTGGGCTCTCCTCTTTTCACACACAGAAGCAAAATCACATGCTTCAAACCGGGAGTTAATAAAATGAAGATCAATCTGTCTAGCTGGAAAAACTCTCCTTTAAATCCAGCAGGAAGAGAAGTCATAATCAAAGCAGTTACTTCTAAAGCAAGTATTTACCAAATGAACTGCTTCAGGATCCCACATCAGACATGCCAAGATATGAATAAACTTCAAATGGACTTCTTCTGGGAGAAAAACTTGGAGAACCCAACAGGCTACTACCCAAAGGCATGGATTTCCATCTGCAAACCTAAAGATTTGGGTGGGCTTGGATTTATGAACATGAAGCTCTTCAATAGTGCTATGATAACTAAAATAGGATGGAGATTGGAGCAACACAAAGACTCTCTCTGTTATCAACTAATGGAGGCAAAGTACTTACAGGGAAGAAATGTATTGAACATGAACACAAAAGCAAATGATGGAGACTCTTGGTTGTGGAAAGGAGTATTAGAAGGAATAAAGAATATCCAACAACACTGTGGATGGAGAATAGGAAATGGCAACAAAATCAAGATATGGGAATATTTATGGATTCCAGGAAATGCTGAAAAGCTCATCAAGCCAACAAATTGTCCAAAAGATCTCCAAAAGCTGGCAAACCTGATGACATACCAAAAAACCTGGAACTATACCCTCCTTCATCATATTTTCAACACTGAAACAACTAACACCATCTCCCATCTAAACATCCATCCTACAGAAGAAGACAGTATGCAGTGGAATATCAATACCACTGGCAAGTTCTCTGTCAGAGAACTATACAGAGCTAAAATTGAGCATCTATACAGAAATGACCAAACAATCAGAGATTGGAATGAAATATGGAATCTAGTTGTGGCACCAACCATCAAGATTTTCCTATGGAAATGTGCTAATGAAATTCTCCCTACAAATGCAAAGACTGCAAGCATCCTACACTATATTGACCCCTTATGCAGAATTTGTAATTGTGGGGAGGAAACAATGACACACATGTTCCTAAATTGTCCAGCAGCCATTGAGGTCTGGAATCACATACTAGGGCAAAATCATGGAATTTTTAATTCCCAAACTCCATTCATGGAGTGGTTTAATGAATGGTTTCTTGATGGCAGCAACACTGAAAAAACATGCATCTATGCTACAACCTGCTGGTTTATCTGGAAAGCTAGATGTGATCTAGCTTTTCAAAACTTGGTTCCAAATGCTAAAGTGACTGCCACCAGCATCCAACAACATCTCTGTGCTTTCAACAGAATTCATAATTTACCTCACCATGTTCTGAACAGTCAGGATCAACATCATATCACTAGTGTGGCTGTCATTAATCATGGGAATCTTACTGGGATCCAACAAAATCATCAACTACATGGCTTTGTAATCAAAATATGTACTATTCAGGATCCCAAGAGTTCCCACTACTTCTCTGCCCTAACTATTCATGATCTTGAAGGAAACCTGGTTGATTGCAGAGGACACACAGCTCAAGGAGGATCAGAAGCAGCTTCAGGAGGAGCAAAACTAGCGTTTAGATGGGCAGAAAAGCAGCATCATACAAATATTGGCATATAAGCTGAAAATCATGAGATTCTGGAACACTTCAACAACCTTTATGTTAGAGCCATCAGGGGCAGATTCAGCAAAGACTACCACAAAGAACAAGGAAGACTAAATGATGAAAGATCGTCTCTTAGCAATCCTATAACTTTTGTTTTACTTAGTCTAGATCTTATTCACAGAACTCAAAATAGCCAAGCTATAAATTTGGCCAACATATGTAAAAACTCCAGCGGGGGGTCTGAGGTTTGTCCAAACCAAGACTCTTTAGGCTGTAATATCAATGTTACCTTAGGCTGAGCCTAAGTTTTTCCTAAAAAAAAAAAAAAAAAAAAAAGTTAAAAACAT
The DNA here is from genome assembly GCA_023529315.1 of Papaver bracteatum. Classification (NCBI taxonomy): domain Eukaryota; kingdom Viridiplantae; phylum Streptophyta; class Magnoliopsida; order Ranunculales; family Papaveraceae; genus Papaver; species Papaver bracteatum. Next base: position 321,167 of record JAJJWX010002650.1, on the reverse strand, counting down.
CTTTATATGTACTCTAGAAAAACCTTGATTTTTACTGCCCCAAAGACGAGGGGACTAGGGTAACCACTGTCACTTATGGGATTTGGTGTAGGCCCGCCGATCTCACCTGCCCAACTTCACAGTCTTCACTACCAATTACTGGACCGGAAGTACCAAGGAAATGCCCTAGTCCTTTCCTCTGTTTTTTCCTCTTTTAGGACGAAAAGCTTTTGCATTTCATTACCAAAACGGATTAACAGACAAACATCACTAGAGTTGTATCTTAAATTTAAGGTATGGCGAAAAAGAAGTGGGTTTTCAATCTCAGATTATTGCAAGCATGTCTTCCATTTTTAATTATCTATTTAGGGTTTTCATAACAAATTTGAGAAGTATATTTCATCAAAAATCACCATCTTCAGATTATGCACAACCTGAAACAAGTCATTACCAACATGGTATTCCTGGAATCCCAACTGATGGTAAAGTTGTTTTGCTCAAGAATTCCAGCAATGCGGCTCAAATCTATCTTGTTGGAACTAATCATATTTCTAAACAGAGTGCTGAAACTGTGAAGGAGGTAATTTTGCTTCTTTTTTCTTTTTAAAGGTTAAGTTTTGTTTTGGTTCTGTTCTATGTTCCTGTTTCCACCCTAGCTTTTTCCATCTTTCTTAGTGTCGAATCATCAATTTTAATCTTTGATAGGAAACCCTTTTTTTTTCCCACTGAATGAGAAAGATAATAGGCTGTGTTGATTTCAACTATTTTCTTCAATATGTTGCATTTTATATGTTCTCAGAAAAATGAAGTTCTTTCTGATGCGTTTTCTTGCTGGTAATTTAGCATGTACATGAGTTTTGACCTTAAAATGCATGTGTATCTGTAACTAGTTCAGCTCAAGTTGCGGTTTAAAATTTGCAAGATGGTAACTGAAAATTCGAACTTTTTTTATATCCTCTCATGCTAGATTTTTTTTTTTTTTGATTGGTAAAGAATGTTATGTTAATGTTAGTTTGTTAGTGTTTGAGCGGAGACTCGAATCGCTGACCTCTTGTTTGAGAGTCAGGCTCCCTCTCATGCTAGATTTTACTCTTGTCAGTAACACCTTATTACCTCCTGTTGTAACTCTCAAACATCTACTTGGACGATTGAATTTGGGATTTTTCATCAATCCTATTTTTTTTTTGAAGCATACATCAATCCTATTTGATTTGTTTAATGCTTCAATATAATCAATCTAGTAATAGGTTCAGTTCCTAACTAGTCTAAAGCTTTAGTGTAGCAGCTAGGCTATTTTTGCACTTTGGGTAATACCCAAGAGGTGTCAATTGCTGGTTGAAAACTATTTCCAAACCCCCCTCCTCGGTCTCCCAAGGCCGTTGAGAATTTCCAAACTCACGGAATTAACAGGTCAATAGGAAAGGGTTTGATCCTACCATCAAATATAGAATCATCGACATTGCATGGTTTGCCTCACGAAAAATGTTCTCCCTGTGAAGCTGGTTAACTCTCTTGGATTCCTGATTTTACATTATTGATTTACTTATCTTTTTGTACATGTATGTGTTCTAATGTCTTCAAATGCTATTTGCTAATTCAGTTATTATTTTGCAATGTAGGTAGGTGTTATGACCAATGGCTCTTCTAAGCACAATCAATAGAGAATTGAAATAGAAATGAAAACAAATGTAAAATAGGCACACACACAACACAAGGATTTATAGTGGTTCGATCAAGATGATCTACATCCACTTTGGAAGACGACGATAACGTTGTACTATGATATGAACAAGATTACAAGAGTGTAAACTCCTCTCAAGAACAAGACCTTGTTCTTGCTCTTACTCTCTCTATACACTACTAATGTTTCTCTCTTTTGTTTAGGAACTTTTAACTGATTTTGGGATGCTAATACAATGGAAACTAGAAGGCCTTATATAGGTTCTATGAGGTAGTGTATATGTTGACATAGAGCACACAAGCAACATAATGGGAGCTCCACTTCTTAGTGGTTGTTCCACTTCTCTTAGTGGTAGTTCCACTTCTTAGTGGTTGTTCCACTTCTCTTAGTGGTTGTTCCACTTCTCTTAGTGGTATCAAGGCACATTACACTACAAATCTCCACCTTGACTTGAATACCATCACCACTTATCATCATCGTCTTCGCTCAGCCCCTTAGGGGCTCTCAACACCTGTTGATACCAACCAAGTCCAAGCAGTGCTTGAACTTGATACTTGGAACTGGCTTCGTCAACATGTCCGCAGGGTTATCCGCCGTAGGAACCTTTAGCATCGCTATCCTACCTTCTTCAACTGCATCCTTGATAAAATGATACCTGACATCGATGTGCTTCGTTCTCTCATGATACATCTGGTTCTTGGTCAAGTGAATGGCACTTTGACTGTCACAGAACAAAGTTGCATTCTCTTGCTTGAAACCTAAATCACCAACCAAACCCATCAACCATATACCTTCCTTCACTGCTTCCGCGACTGCCATGTACTCTGCCTCAGTTGTAGACAATGCAACCGTGCTTTGCAAAACCGACCTCCAAATAATAGTACTTCCACACAATGTAAAATTATAACCTGTCAATGACCTTCTTCTATCAAGATCACCTGCATAATCAGAATCAACATAACCCACAACATTTGTCGAATCACCATAGTGTTTATCAAACACTAAACCAACATCTGTACTTCCCCTTAGATACTTCAGAATCCACTTTACAGCTTGCCAATGAGCCTTCCCAGGACTTACCATGTATCTACTTACCACACTTACAGCTTGTGCGATATCCGGCCTTGTACAAACCATAGCATACATGATGCTACCAACTGCGCTTGCATATGGAACTCGAGACATATACTCTGCCTCATCTGCAGTTTGAGGTGATTGCTTTCTAGAAAGTTTAAAATGAGCTGCCAAAGGAGTACTTACTGGTTTTGCATCTTTCATACCAAACCGCTCCAACACCTTCTCGATGTAAGCCTTCTGGGACAAATGCAACTTGCCTTCAGCTCGGTTTCTATGAATCTCCATGCCCAATATCTTCTTTGCTGCACCCAAATCCTTCATCTCAAACTCACTACTCAACTGCTGTTTCAGCTTCTGTATCTCTGACATGTCTTTGCAAGCAATCAACATATCATCAACATACAAGAGTAAATACACAAATGAACCATCTTGGAGTTTCCTGTGATATACACAACTATCATACTTACTCTGTCATAGCCATTTGCCACCATAAACGTGTCAAAACGTTTATACCACTGCCTTGGAGATTGCTTCAAACCATACAAAGATTTCTTCAACAAACATACATGGTCTTCTTTGCCAGGAACTTCAAACCCCTTTGGTTGTTGCATATAAATACGCTCTTCCAAATCACCGTGAAGGAAAGCTGTCTTAACATCTAGTTGTTCTAATTCTAGATATTTCAAAGCAACTATAGCAAGCAATGTTCTAATAGAACTATGTTTAACAACAGGAGAGAATACCTCATTGTAGTCAATGCCTTCTCTTTACGTAAACCCCTTTTCCACAAGCCTTGCCTTGTACCTTGTTCCTTCACTATCTGAAGTGCCTTGTTTCTTCTTGAAGACCCATTTGCTTCCAACAATCTTCTGACCTTTTGGTCTTGCTACTATCTCCCAAGTCCCATTCTTGTCAAGAGACTCAATTTCTTCAATTGCGGATGCTCCCCATTCTGCTGATTCTTCACCACCGATTGCTTCTTCATAGGTTGTTGGATCATCCCTATCTATGCTCTCACCTACTGCAAATGCATATGCAACCAAATCAGCATGGCCGTATCTTTGAGGTGCTCTAACTTCCCTCCTCTCTCTGTCTCTTGCAAGATTGTACTGATGACCTTGTGCTTCTTCTTCCTGGGCAGGTTCTTGCACAATATCTTGATCATCATCATCATCAGAAACAACAGTCTTATTGCTTCCTTGAACTTGCACCTCAAGTTCCACCTTGTCACCAAGCTCCACATTATCACTAACACCCTCTTCAGCTTCTCCATCTAGTTCTTCATTATTTGGCTTCAACATCGATTGCTCATCAAATTTCACATCTCTGCTGATAAGAAACTTGTTTGATCTTTCTGCTAGACACCATAACCTGTAGCCTTTCACGCCCTTTGCATACCCAAGAAATATACACTTCTTTGCTCTAGGCTCTAGCTTCCCCTCATTCACATGAGCATAGGCTGGACATCCGAATATCTTCAAGTCTTCATAGTTAGCATGCGAACCTGTCCAAACTTCATTTGGAGTCTTGCACTCAATGGAAGTCGATGGAGATCTGTTCACTAAATAAGCTGATGTGTTTGCTGCTTCTGCCCAAAACTGCTTTGGTAACCTGGCATTGGAGAGCATGCACCGTGCCTTCTCCATTATGGTTCTATTCATCCTTTCTGCAACACCATTTTGCTGTGGTGTTTTTCTGACTGTGCGGTGTCTCACAATCCCTTGCTCCTTGCAGAACTCGTTGAACTCACCCCCACAAAATTCCAAACCATTGTCTGTCCTCAAGCACTTGATTTGTCTTCCGGTTTGCTTCTCAGCCATAGTCTTCCATTGCTTGAACTTGACAAAAGTTTCATCTTTGTGTTTAAGTATGAATACCCATACTTTCCTTGAGAAATCATCAATGAACGTCAGCATATATCTACCACCACCATGTGAATCGACCCGAGAAGGACCCCAAAGATCAAAATGAATATAATCCAGAATACCTTTGGTGTTATGAATAGTTGTACTAAACTTGACTCTACACTGCTTTCCAAAGACACAATGTTCACAGAAATCAAGCTTTCTGTTTTATGACCACAAAGCAATCCCTGCTTGCTCAAAACAGCCAACCCCCTCTCGCTCATATGCCCTAGCCGCATATGCCACAACTTGGTAGTATCATCATCAGAACTTGAAGAACATACCGCTGCATCACCCGTCACAGTAGTACCTTGCAGCGTATAAAGACCATTAATTCTCTCGCCCTTCATAATTGTAAGACTTCCTCTTGAGACACGAATAACTCCACCTTCACCTTGATACTTGCAGCCATTTGAATCAAGCGTACCCAAAGAAATAAGATTTCTTCTCAGGTCCGGAACATGTCTAACTTTAGTTAAAGTCCTCACCATACCGTCATACATCTTAATTTGAATTGTACCTACACCCACCACTTTACAAGTGACATTGTTTCCCATAAGAACTTTACCACCTTCTCTAGCTTGATAAGTAGTAAACCACTCTTTATGAGGACACATGTGAAAGGTACACCCCGAATCAAGAATCCACCCGTTCTCCGAGCTTTCGGTATGAACCGTGAGAACCGCTCCATCATCACTTTCTTCTTCAACATTTGCTGCGGTGCCTTGGTTGGTATTCTTCTCGACAGTCTTCAATTTTGGACAATCCTTCTTGAAATGCCCCTTTTCCTTACAATGAAAGCAATAGAATTTACCGGATTTTGATTTAGACCTTGACTTTGATCTACTCCTATCAAATCCGCCTTTTTGGTTTCCTCTTCCTCTAACGAACAACCCATCTCCCGAATTATCTTTACCGTCGATACCCGTCTTCTTTAACTCCTTAGAGTTCAAGGCCGCTTTAACGTCTTCCATGGAAATTGTATTTTTTCCATACATTACGGTATCAACAAAATTTTCATAAGATGGTGGTAAGGAACAAAGCAAACCCAAAGCTTGGTCTTCATCTTCAATTTTGACATCAATATTTGCCAAATCCAAGAGAATTTTATTATAATCATCAATATGATTTATAATAGACGTTCCTTCATGCATTTTAAGAGTATGTAATTTCTTCTTAAGATATAAACGATTAGTTACGGATTTAGTCATATACCTTTTCTCCAACTTGTTCCATAGCCCGTCCGGTGTCGTTTCCGTTGCCACTTCTCTCAAGACCTCGTTGCTCAAACACAATAGAATTAATCCATGTGCTTTCTCCATGAGTTCTTCTTTTTCTTCTTCCTTCAATGTTTCTGCTAGAGCCGTTTTCCCCTTCAAAGTTTTCACCAAACCTTGTTGCACCAAAACAGCCCTCATCTTTAGCCTCCATAAATTGAAATCATTTCTTCCATCAAATTTCTCAATCTCATACTTTGCCGCCATCGTAGATCGTTTTTAACCGGTGCTCTGATACCAATTTGTTATGACCAATGGCTCTTCTAAGCACAATCAATAGAGAATTGAAATAGAAATGAAAACAAATGTAAAATAGGCACACACACAACACAAGGATTTATAGTGGTTCGATCAAGATGATCTACATCCACTTTGGAAGACGACGATAACGTTGTACTATGATATGAACAAGATTACAAGAGTGTAAACTCCTCTCAAGAACAAGACCTTGTTCTTGCTCTTACTCTCTCTATACACTACTAATGTTTCTCTCTTTTGTTTAGGAACTTTTAACTGATTTTGGGATGCTAATACAATGGAAACTAGAAGGCCTTATATAGGTTCTATGAGGTAGTGTATATGTTGACATAGAGCACACAAGCAACATAATGGGAGCTCCACTTCTTAGTGGTTGTTCCACTTCTCTTAGTGGTAGTTCCACTTCTTAGTGGTTGTTCCACTTCTCTTAGTGGTTGTTCCACTTCTCTTAGTGGTATCAAGGCACATTACACTACAGTAGGTGATCGATTATGTAAGGCCAGATGTAGTTGCGGTAGGTAAACGCTCCTTATAGAATCGATCATGTTTTGATTAGCTCCATTTGCAAATTTCATTTCATAATATTCTTCTTAAAACAGTTTGGATTTGCGTTCACCAGTTTTATTTGAGTTATTTCAAATGGAATCTTGGATCTTTATAATCAGAAATTTCAAAAAAAAAAGAAAATCGTTTGATATTGACCTTTCATACTAGATGGCATGAAGTTCCCTTTAATAGAGACTCAAAATGGCGATACAAATAACTGTTATTGCATTCGAAACCCACATTTCTTATGTATTTTCTTAGCATCCTTCAATTATATCTTACCGATAGGGTTTGATTATTGTTCCTTAAGTTACAAATATTCAGGGAATAACAAAAATTGTCTCAACATGCCTTCAGTTGCTTTCACTTGTTACCTAGAATTATGATGTCCACTTTGAATTTCCAAGTGTCGTTGACCATGACAGTTTGAAGGATTCAATTAAAGGTCTTGCTGCTACAAATATTTTTTGTGGGGACTGCGATGTATCATTAGTACTCTACAATTTAGCTTTATAATTGAGAGTTTCTGCATAAATAAAACTAGTGATTGAGCGTATACATTATCCTAAGTTTCAGCAAAGGAACTTTAAGGAGGACTTACTTTACATGCTTCTTGAAAGAATTTCTTACTGCACATACTCGAGCTATTAACTTGTTTGATTTATTTAAAGGAACAGAACGGCAATGTCTATTTGCAGGTTGAGCTGTGCAAGAAACGTGCCATGGGGATCATGGATTGGACACCTGAAGATAAGATATCATTGTACATGTTGTTCCGTAGATCCATGAGAGCTGCAGGTGGACTGTGCATGAAGTTTGTTATCTTTATTCAGTGTTGTGAGGAGCGCAGGTTGCATGCAAATGGTATTTTTCCAGGCCTGGAGTTCAAGGTAATTGTTAATTAAGCTTTGAAATGCATATGAACTTGCCTATTGCTTAAATTTGTTTTTTTCAAATGCCTCGCATATCCTGGTCATACTATGACCCTGGCTTTGTTTTCCAGGTTGCTATAGAAGAATCTTCTAGAGTGGGAGCAAGATGTTTCTACATTGATCAAGATATGGATGTACTAATCCTTACTTTCTTTGTTTTCTCTTTGGATCGTTATCTTTTCCAATTCAGGAATTATAAATGTAAAACGTTTTTTGCAGGTTACTCTTCAACAATTATGTAAAGTATCATCATTTTACTGGCGTTGGGATGCATATAGGACTAGAGTAAGGGATGAAGCCAAATGTACAAGATCCTTTGTGCAGGAAACACATAGCTTTCAGAAAAAACTTAGTCCAGAGTTTGTAAGTTTCTCTGGTGACTCTTGGAGTTTCCCTGAGATACATAGTTGAACTACACAAGTTTCTTCTCCTTTGCTGTATAATAATATTCGTGAACAGATCAATGTCATTTCTATACTACAGTAGTTTGTGTATGGTTGTTTCAGATTCAATACACAAGCGGAACTCATTTTTAGGACAAAACAATTAATACAAGTGAAGGCATGAGATTCATTAACACTGTCAAAATTGGATTAGCAAACTCGATTTGTAGGATTGACGTTCTATTGTATCTAACAAACAATAATGGCGCCATATTATAACATAAGCCTGAAGGATAGGTTTTATTGGTTTTCTTTTAGTCTGCAAGTACCAAATTGACTAGGAAAAAGCAAGTATATCCTGAATCTAAAGGACAGATGAGAGGTCTGTTTGTGTCTAGTATCGGTCAACTGATATATGCAGCATACTGCAAAGTGCAAACTATTCAAAGTAACAATAAATCAAAGAGTGTGAAAGCGAAATTGCCGTGGCAACCCTCAATTACAGTTATAAAGACACTGTTAGGCAAAAAATTAGCTCCAGTATGCAACAAGAGGGAGAATCTCTTTATAGGTTTTTAGAGAGATTCAATGATCTCCTATCCGAATATCCTCACCATGGGTTTGAGAAAATGTAACTTTTAGAGATTCTTTATGATGGTTTAGACTATTCGACCAAAGACATGGTCGAATCTATGTGTGCTGGTGAGTTCATTAGTAAAAATTCCGATGATGCTTTTACCTTGTTAGGAGTTGTTGCTGAAAAATCCCAACAATAGAAACCTTGTGTTCAACCCCCTAAGAGACTCTTGGTCAATAAAAGTAGCACCAATATGGTAGATACAAGCTTTAGGTCAGATGCTAAGTTTGTTGCTTTGTCTAGAAGGTTAGAAGCTTTGGAATTGAATAAGTCTAAACATAGGTCTCTTGTTGAACTCGATGATAGGATTAGAGCCTCTCAAGTCTCTAGTTATGTAATAGAACCCAATAGCTCGTTTTGGGAAGGTCACGTTAGTGAAGAGCAAGCCCATGATGTTTAAAACAATGTTAGGTTTGAAAACCATCAGAAGTTTTACCTATACTCAGAGACCTACAACCCTGGTTGGAGAAACCATCCTAATTTTTCTTGGTCTAAGGGCCAGAATCTAGTAATTCTCAGCCTCCCCTAGGTTTTGATTATAATAACAACTCTTCAGGTCAAACCCAGTTTCATAACACTTCCGAGAAAAAGATCTCTACCTTAGAATAAACTCTTACTATGTTAGCAAAGAACCATGATATGTTATCAAATAACCACCTTAGCTTTCAACAAGAAACCAGAAAAAATTTGAATAATAATTCTCAGACTCTTGCTAAATTAGAACTTCAAGTCGGCCAGATAACTAAGTATATAAGTGAGATAGAAGATGGAAGGTTCCCTAGTCAAACTGATCCTAACCCCAAAGGAGAGAAATCGTACAATTATGTGAACTTTATTACAACCCTTAGGAGTGGAAAGAAAGTCGACAATAAGGTCGCCATGCCTAAAAGTGAACATGTTGTAATTCCACCTTCTACTTACCAAGAGGAACCCGTAGCTGAGGAAACTGAAAAAATTTCTAAGGAGTCCCAAGAAATTACTAATATGACTATTTTTGTGCCTAGAGCCCCATATCCACAGTTTTTAGCCCTAACAAGGAGCCAACTTTCAATGACATAATGGAGACATTTAAGCAGGTGAACATTAACATTCCATTATTATAAGCAATTAGGCTGATTCCTGGTTATGCCAAGTGTAGGATCAGAATATCGCCACAACAATGCTCCCACGATATTTACAGCGATAGCTTTGCGAGTTAATCAACAACACATTGCGAGCGTTGCAGATGACAGAAAGAATGACGCAATGGGTGACGATAACCAAAACACGGAAAAAGCATGATGATACTGCGAGTTTTACAAATATCTGCGAGGATTGGTATTATAACTACTGCGATAATATCGCAAGGCAGATCCGAAATTAAAGGACAGCTTAGCTGTCATCCACTATGTAACTACCCTATATAAAGAAACCCAGTAGATTCAGAGAAGGGGGGGTGTATTTTTTGAGTGTGGAAGAAAGTCTTGAGGAGAGTGAAAATTCTAGAGAGTGGTTGTATTCTTAATTTCTTCCATTCCTTGTAAACATTTCTGAGAATCAAATAAGAAAGTGTTGTTTTTAATCTTCAAATATGTGTTAATTACTGTAAATTCTTATCAAGGGTGTAGTATAGGTTTTCCTGCAACTACATTTTGGCGCCCGAAACAGGGATGAATTGATGATTGTTTGAAGAAAAAAGGTGAAAATTGACATTGTGGTTAGAAGGAATTTGGAACAATTAGTGAAGGATTTTACGCAAGTTTCAACAGTTCATTAAGATCCATGGCTAGGTGAAGAATAAATATGTCAGAACCACCAACAACCGTAAGGAGGAGTAAAAGACTTGCAGGTGGATAAACAGATAAAATGGGAGAATCTTCAAGGGTAAGAACAAGAAGAAATAGAACAAGGAGTGATGGAGAAAATCAGATTCAACAGCCAAATCATCAAACACCAATACAAGATAGAGCTGTGGATTATGATAGAGTAAGCGTGCATACATGGCGATCAAATTCAATAGAAGAACCAGAAAATCGACAATTAAGAGATGAAATACGAGAGGGAAGAAATCAAGAAGTAAATGGAGGATTAATACATGGAGATAATGAAAATGAAACAATAGAGGTTTTAAGACAAAGAATAAAAGAAGAAAGGAGGTTAGAAGCGGAAGAACGTGCAAATTTGGCAAGGCAAAACCATGAACTGAGAATGAAAAACATAAGGTTACAAAATAGAAGATCAAGAAGCACAACGAGATCAAGTTCGAGAACAATTAGAAGTGAGATAAGAAGAAGATCACCTATAACATATATTGAAGAAGAAAATCATGATCCAAATGGAGGACGTCGCGAAAGGAGAGAAATAATGGAAAATCGTTACGTACCACAAGATGAAATTCAACCAAAAAACAGAAGGCAGGAAAATAAACAACGTCAGGCACAAAATAACCAAGATGGAGAAGAAGATCAAGAGGAAGGAAGGAGGATATTGCATGAAAGAGAAACTCTAAGAAATCAACAAATAATTGAAAGAGAAATCGAGAGACATTATGCTGAACATGCATGCTTAGCTTGCGAGAGGGAAAGATTGAGAGCAGAATTAGAAGAGCAAGAATTCTAAGAAGAACTTCGCCAGAATAATCATGAAAATCGAGAAAGAAGGCGTGAACAGAACCGAAATACTGATAATATTAATGAAGAATATGATAGGGTGCAAAGGAGAGCAGAAGAAAATCGCAGAAGAGAAAATGAGAGATATAACGGTGTGCGTATTCGCGAAAGAAATGTAAGAGAAGATAGCGGAGAAAGACATGTAGAAAATAATGGAGATGGAAATCAAAATCTTGCAACACAAGATAGGCAAGAGCACATGAGAAGAAAATCTGCACTGAAAAGACCAATGGAGCAAAATTCAGTTGGGAATGAACAAGTTTTAAGAGAATTAGCAGAAATGAGGGGAATGTTAAATGATAGAAGATAAGGAGGAAGAAGACAGCTTGATAAGGCGATTGAAGAAACAGCAAAAACTCCATTCACTCAAGCAGTACAACTAGGAGGAATACCCCCAAAATGCAACTTGTCAGCATTAACAGTTATTTTGGATGGATCTACATGTGCCATTTAACACATCAAAGCCTATGTTAGGTGTATGCTACAATGGGAGAACCATGATGCTGTGTTATGCAAATACTTTGCATCAAGCTTAACTGGCGAGGCGCTAAAATGGTTTGAGGGTTTACCCAAGAATACTATAACTTCTTTCACTCATATACAAACTACATTTTTGGGGGAATACATAAGCAACAATTCTGCGCGTCCAGGAATTGAAGATGTGTTCGGGTTAAAACAGAGGGTTGGCGAGAGTCCGAAGCACTTAACATTAAGGTGGAAAACAATTTGCAGTGAAATGGCCGGTAGAGTAGATGAGAGATATCTCATTTTATCTTTCATTAATGCTATTTTTGCAACCAATCTACTATATGTTCAAGTTTTCAGAGTTAAAAATACCATCACAATGACTGAGCTGCGAGAACTATAAGAAGAATACATTGCTTTAGAGGAGAAACAAAATGAGATGGAATCATATCCAGTCGCAAACACTAGCTCAATAGCGGCAAACGGAAGTTTACTTCCTAAAATGATTAATAACGTGGCGAGCACCTCACAGTCACAATAAGAGAAAGTGGTGATTGAAAACCAGCAGAAGTTAGTAGCCATGGGAAGTCGAGAGCAAGAGGAGTATGAAAGAGAAAATAATTATTACAATCGCGGTGGAAATAATAAGATTCAAAGACTTGATCAACCGTAAGAGACTTATGGTGGTCAGAGGCAAAATAATTTTAAAGGGCAAGGGAGTTAGAGAATAATATGGGAAGAAATTAAAATGCCACCTCTGAATGCTAGCATAGAAAAAATTTGGGAGGCTATCATTTTGATGGAAAATATACCATCACCCTGGAATATGGGAAAAGATCCACATCAAAACAATCGAAATCAAGAATTTTTTCCTTACCATCATTTTCATGGTCACTCAATAAACGATTGCAGGAATGTAAAAAGAATAATTTTGAGGATGATTGATCAGGGAAAGTTAAATCATTTTTTAATAGGACATCCACAATCTTAGCAGTTACCACCAGTACCAGAAATTCGCAGAGTGAATACTATAAAAGGAGCAGAAACATTTGTGATAGAGGTTGGAGCCAAGGCGAAGAATTTGTTCTGTAATTCCATCATACATTCATACAAGACTATTGAGGATTTCCACGACAATGTTCTGAGCAGAGTCTTCGCGAGAGACGCTGATGGAAGAGAGATAATGAATATTGAGAGGGTCTCGCCATTAGAGGAATGTCAAAAGAAAATTATTTCTTTCATTGCACAAGAGGTACCAGAGCTTGGCGAGATGCATGACAACCCACTGGTGGTAAGATTATAATTAAATCCAAGACAAATAGAAGAAGAAGATGAAGAGAATGAAGATGGGGAAACTGAAGATTCTTGGGCCATTAACAGAGTTTTGATTGACACGGGAAGTTCAGTAGATATCCTATTTTATCATACTTATAAAACCCTAGGTGGAAGAGACGACGATCTGATACCATCAACCTATAAAATCTATGGTTTCAACGGTACTGCCAACAAACCCAAAGGGGAAATTACTATGCGGATTCCGTTAAAAGGATTATCTTCTAAAATCCTATTATGTGTTGTGGATATTGAATCACCTTATAATGCCCTGATTGGCCGACCTTGGTTACATGGGATATTAGGTGTGGCGTCAACTTTCCACCAATGTATTAAATTTCCTCATCCCAATGGTGTTAGAGTAATAAAGGGAGACTGGGTTGATGGAAAGAAATGCTATGAAATTGATATGGAATCTTGCGAGGAAAGGGCAGAAACTGGAAAAGAAACATCAAGAAAAAACAAAGAGGTGATAAGTTGATGGTTGATAAAATAGAGCGGCGAGAGGAAGGAACATTGCAAAATCAACATGAGCTGCAAACAATAGATAGCGAGCGTCTCACAGATGAAGATAAAATAACAAAGCACAACTAAAGGGCAGAAGCAGAAGGTAGTAAGTAGAAGGTAAAAGGAAGAAATTTAAGAAATTTATGAGTGATTTGTTGAAGAAAACGTTTCAAAAGAATATTTCATTTGAATAAAAAGATGAAATTGAAATTTTTTACAAGAGTTGAAATGCAAACATCAAAGAAAAGAAATTTCACCAGAGTTACAATACTCGCAAGAAAAATATAAGAACGGGACGAACCTTTATGGCGTACACCCTAGTTCACGAATAAAATTTCGTAAGAGGAAATTGTAAGACCTACACTGCGTCATATAAGGGGGTATCTCTTTGCATGACTCATGGATAAGGTTATACCGCTGCTGGAACCTGAATCATGGAGATGTTGGGGTTAAAGAAAACCTATCCAAGGGAGGTACCTTGGATTTCCAACTATATAAGTTTATACCCTGCTTGGACGACCGAGGATCTCTTCTAAGGAGTGCAGAGTATGACTAAGGCGCCGAGGTACACATTTGAGCCAAGGGTTCCCGAGGCGTACGACACTACCTTGGCCATTCTTGGCAAGTCTTGGCTATGATGCACTCGGCCCGAAGAAAACCCAAATTAGGGTGTAGTCTCGTAACTATAAGCCATATAGGCATAAAGGATAAGAGGCTGCAAAAACAACTGGTTGTTGTTAGGACTGGATGGGATGATCTAGTCTTGTATGGACGATGTTCCCTCCTCGAAGGGGCAACCAGGGGGAAGATAAGGGTGGCACCCTCTATTAGGGAGCTGATAAGTGTCTGAAGACGGAAATGTCATGGGGCTTTATTATCGCAAGAAAATCTAGGCATGTCATATTGTCGCGTGACGAAAATTATACAGAGGAAACAAGCCACGAGAACAAGTTAAGATGAGATCAATGGGTTTTACATGAAAGTGTAAATACGTCCTGCGATTTCATCGCAAGACAGCAATGTCATGAGGCTTTGTTCTCGTAAGGGAACTTAGGCTTGTCATATTGTCGCAGAGAAAGTGACAGAAGGAAGATAAGACAAGATCAATGGGTTTTTTACATGCAAGTGTAAGGACGTCCTGCGATTTTTTCGCCAATCCAAAATGTGGCAAGATAAGATCTTTAACTAGGAAGGCATAATAATACCACAAGAATTCAAGATTAAATGATTGCGATATTAATACAGATATCATGAGATTTGCGATATTTACGCAGAGATGATAAAAGTATGCAACTATTACTCGCGATGTTATCGCAAAGATTGAGGCAAAAATAATTTATTTTATTCACAACTAATGTCTAAACTCTACTAAATTTATTTCATATTACAGATGAATAACAAAGGCAAGTATGGGAATGAACGGAATGATAGAATTGTTATTCATCATTATATGATAAATTTATGTAGACATTATCATATGATACATTTACACAGATAGTTAAAGATTAATAATCATGTTGATTAACTATATTGTTGAAACGAATTGTTTTCTGATTCATACAGATAGAAGCAAAAGAAATTTATACACTAAGGAATGTTAGAAGCTGGAGAAACTCGCAACATCATATTATAAAGAGAAAAAGATAGATGAACAAATATTACAGAGGGATTAAAAGGGAAAGACAAGACTAATTAGACCCATCATCATCCTCGCCAGATTTTTCTCCTTTTTTACCATCATCTTCACTATGTACTTCATCTTCGCCAGATTCCTCCGCCTCACTATTAGAGATAACAAGGTTTGGAGTATTCGCTGGAACTTCTTCAGCGAGGCAAGGATACAAAGAGTAAGAGATGTTATGATCGTCACAAAACCTCTTGACAGAGTCATTGCGAACACCAACAAGGATATTACTAAAATTTGAAGTAAAGATCTTTAATTGGTCCTTCAATCTTGAATATTTTTCATTGCGAGCAGTAAGATTCATCGCGAGTTGATTCTTATCAGCTTCAAGTTCTCCAATTCTTTCAGTATATCTCTTCTCAGCTCCTGCGAGTATATAACAACAAATTGAAAATTTTGCAAAGATAACAAGAATAATAACAAGAAATTAATGAGGAAGAACATTTAGCAACCTTCTCTTTCAGAAATCATGTCTTTAATTAAGGCCGCTTGTTCAACATGAATACTAACATCTACACCTAAGTTAGTTCTGGTATTGTCAAGAATCTTTGCAGCCCACGCAAATTCGTCATCATTATTAATAAGAAGACAGAAACAAATTTGGTTTTCTCTTTCAACAAGATTCTCTTTCAACAAGATTCTCTTTCAACAAGATTCTCTTTCTCGCGGATAAGTTTATCTCTATCAATTTGTACTTCAAGAAGGGTTTTATGAAAATCCACTAAAGTTTGAGCTCCTTGCCTAGAAATACGATCTTTTTCATCTATAAGATCACTTTTTGGGGCTCTTAGAATCTTGATTTCTTCTTTAGAATTAAAATATTCACGTTTGGATACGTTAGCTTGTTTCAAACTAGATCTGTGATCAATTACTAAAAGATGAAATTTGGATCTAAGATCATCTACAGAAAGGGATTTAATTTGTTCATCTGAATAGTTGTTTAAAGATTCATTAAGGCGATTAAGGAGTGTATCATCGTCTATTGGACTTGGAAAAGAACACAAGAATACAACTTCGTCAGAAAGGCCGTAAACATCTACGAAGAGGGAAAATAAGAAAAAATACAAAAGAATACAAGGTTAAAGAAAAAGTGAGAGATTCCTTACCATAAAGTTGATTGTTCGCAGCTTGGAGACTAGCGACCTTATCTCGCGAGGAAGAAAGTTCAATTTCCAATCGCTTGATCTTTTCTTGAAGGTCAGCAGACCCAGATTCCAACTGCCCGCGAAGAATAGCGGACTCAGATTCCAGCTCCGTATTCTTCTTGCGAAGAACAATATTCTTCATGCGAAAATATGCGCACCTCTTATCCAAGTCTGAGGCAACAGCAAAGGAAGCTCTTCCAGACTGCGAGAGAACAATGTAAATTAAAACTTGGCGAGAAAATAAATACATATATATGGTGAAGAAGTGGAAACATACCAGAATACCAAGTGAATTCAATAGACTGAGAGTCACTGATCTCGAGATTCTTTGGAGAGAATCATTATCAACCAATATGGGAGCATCACAGATCTTGGAAAGAGCCTGGGATACCCCATTAAGAGCTTCATTTCCATAATCATTGGCGATACCATGTGTCATATCACCAAAAATGTTAGATAGCTGGGCCATGGAAGATTCAGATTGGAAGGAGTCCACCGCGGAAGGGATATCAACATCATCATCATCATTGTCATTATCAGAATCATCCTTTGAAATATCTTCATTAGATTGAGGGGTTGAAGAAGAAGAGAATTGGGTTTTTCTTTTCTTTAAGGGAGGAGCACCAGATTTCTCTCTACGAGGAACACTAGATTTCTCTCTGCGAGGAATAGTAGATTTCTCCTTGCGAGAAGCATCTTTGTCTTTCCCCTTTGTTTTCACAATCTTCGCAGGTTCTATTTCTTCAATAACCTGCGAACACAGATAAAGATAAGAAATAGAGGAAACAATATATTGTAAAGAGTTATAAAGAAATATTTCTTACTTCATCTGTGAGAGATTTAAGAGCTAAGTAAGTAGCAGGTTTCCTTAACCTCTGGTAGCTGGCCTTCAATCTTTCAATCTGATAAAAAGGAAATAATCAGCGAGAATTTAAAGACATGAAGAAAATAATAATGGTAATTTATTATGCAAAAAATCAAGAAAACATACTTCTTTATTCCTCTCAGGCCAGTTGAATACCCACAGTTGGTATTATGGGAGATTCGCAGGTAAAGCATGGGTACCGGAGATATATGAACCCTCTAAAATTAAAGGGAAGATATACCATTTTTCATCGCTAGAATGACGCGGACTTGATTAGTACTAGTATGCCAATCAATGTCCAGCATAAGCATTTTATCTTTCGCAACATCATCTTTCTTTTGCAAGCGAACACACCAACATGTGATATCCCTCTTCATGGGGATAATGTCATAGTTTATGAAGAAATTATCTACAGTATACATGGCGAGGATAATTGGAACATCTTTGAAAGCAGGATTCTTTGCGGAATCTGGGTAATGAGATTCTTTACTAGCGCCGCGAGTAGCATACTCCAACAACAGATGAATACAATCCCCACCTAGTTTATATATAGCTCGCGAGAATTTTGGATGAGAAAGTTTCTCATAAAACAAAGGTAGCTCAGGATCATAGAGGGGAATGGGAATACCAACTTTAAGCTGACCTAGCGAGACTATAACTTTCTCGCGAGAACATTGCTGATCAGAAAATAGTTTGATAAAAAGTTCGGATTTAGGGCTCTGATCTGGAATTGTAGACAAAGTAAAACCTTTATTTTTAAGGTTTTTTCGCATCTCACCAAAAGCAACCAAATTTTTAAGACCAGGAGCAACCATTTTTGAGTATGGGAATGAAGGAAAAGGTTTAAGATCGAAAGAACGAGATATAAATCACAACAAGAACATATGCACAATTTACGGAAGAACAATAAAATTGCAGAGAAATTGCGGAGAGAAGGAAGAAGAAGAAAGTAAAAGGAAGAAAAGTGAAGAGTGAAGAAGGTATATATATAAAGTAAAAATTCTTGAGAAGATAAGTGCAATTAATGCAAAGAAAATACATGAACGGTTAGATCGCAGCGGTTGAAAAGGACGTGTCAAAAATTGAATGGAAGAAAAAATACGTGAAAATAGCTGGTGAATAATTCAGAAACGTGTCTGAGCAGAAGAATGCAAAAAGATAAGAAGCTGTGGCATTACATAAGATTCAATTCTCATGATCTTTCTTCCTTCTCAGAAAAGACATGAGAAGAGGCAAGATGTAGGATCAGAATATCGCCACAACAATGCTCCTGCGATATTTACAGCGATAGCTTTGCGAGTTAATCAACAACACATTGCAAGCGTTGCAGATGACAGAAAGAATGATGCAATGGGTGGCGATAACCAAAACACGGAAAAAGCATGATGATACTGCGGGTTTTACAAATATATGCGAGGATTGGTATTATAACTACTGCGATAATATCGCAAGGCATATATGAAATTAAAGGACAGCTTAGCTGTTATCCACTATGTAACTACCCTATATAAAGAAACCCAGTAGATTCAGAGAAGGGGGATGCATTTTTTGAGTGTGGAAGAAAGTCTTGAGGAGAGTGAAAATTCTAGAGAGTGGTTGTATTCTTAATTTCTTCCATTCCTTGTAAACATTTCTGAGAATCAAATAAGAAAGTGTTGTTTTTAATCTTCAAATATGTGTTGGATACTGTGAATTATTATCAAGGGTGTAGTGTAGGTTTTCCTGCAACTACACCAAGTTCCTTAAATATCTTTGTACACGAAAGCGTAAGCTTAATGTCCAAAAGAAAGCCTTTTTAGTTGGCCAAGTAAGTTCCATTCTTCTGAACCAAACACCCCCATAAGTATAAGGACCCTGGATGCCCCACCATATCTTGTGCGATTGGTAATCACATGGTCGATAAACTTTACTTGACTTAGGAGCTAGTGTTAACTTACTCCCGTACCATGTATACACCCAGCTAGGTCTTGGTATGTTTAAACCGACTAAAATGACACTACAATTAGATGATAGGTCAGTCAAAGTTCCTCGTGGTGTCATATAAGATGTTTTGATTGAGGTTGTTAAGTTTATTTATCCAGTGGATTTCATTGTTCTAGACACCCAGCATGTTTAGGACCCAAGTGTTCAAATCCCAGTGAATTTAGGTCGCCCATTTTTAGCCACAACTAACGCTGTCATCAACTGTAGGACTGGGCTTATGAACATATCCTTTGGTAATATGACCACTGAACTAAATGTCTTTAATGTTACTAGACAACCTTCTGAGAATGATGATTTAGAAGAAGTGAATATGATTAGCACTTTAGTTCAGGATAATTGGCATGATACTTTAGTGGGAGATTCTTTAGATGAATTTGAGGAAACCATTCTCTTAGACCATATGTGTAATCAATCTTTAGAAGAATTCCTTGAGTATTTTAAAGACTCTACGGACACAGAAATTCAGGCAATAGTGTTAGGTCTTTCTGAGAATAATGATGACCCTAAGTTTGGGGGTGGAGAACTAGAAGAATCTCTTGAATACTTTAGGTACTCTGAGGATCCATAAATTCAAGCAATAGTTAGAGGTTTGTCTATGAGTAGTGAAAACCCTAAGTTTGGGGGTAGCGAAGGTTCTTGTGATCGTCAAATATCCCTGATTAGAGTCCCTAACTTGGGACTCGAGCCTTTTGCGCCTGAGATATTATTTGAGTCTATTCAGACTCCGCAACCCAATCCTCCTGATAATGTCCAGGAGGTAACCCACACATTAGAGACCCATTTTTTGGATGAATCTATTTATCAAGACACACATATGAAGCTCAGTTATGCGCCCCAAATAAACCCAGTTGTCTTGATAGAAACCTTAGATAAGGATGTGCTCCTTCTATTTATTTTTTTGAACCAGTGCAGTTGTCTCATATTGGTGTTAGCTCTATTTGGTCTTATGGACCCACAACTATTTCGGCTATTGGTGTATGCCTTTAGAAGGTGAAGATTATTTTTTAGGTATTTGATGTCTGGATGAAGACTTTAAACTCAGCACCCCTTGGGAGGTATCCCTTGCTCATGCAACACGGTAATATTTTTCCTCATTTCCTTCTAGTGGTAACGGTTTCTCCTTGTTCATGTTTTTAATTTCATCTTAAGAACATTGAGGAAAATGTAAGATTTAAGTTTGGGGGTATATATGGGAGAAACTTTTTAGTTGCAATAAATAAAACTCCAGAGCCTAGAAATTTATGTCTATTAAGGTTGGCACTAACCAATCTAAGTGGATGGAAGCATCTTAGTTGTAGTAGTTGAAAAACCAATCTGACTAGATGGAAACATCTATATAGTATATTCATAAAAGCACAGAGCTCAGGTGTTAGAGAAAAAACATGGTAGTTTCGCCATATCTCGTTGAATCCTTCCATTTTTTTCCCCCTAAGTGATTTGGTGGGGCCCACGAATCAAGTTTTTACCATTTTTATGGTAAAATAAAGTGATTGAGATACCATAAAAAAAAGACTAGATCAGTCGAAATAAATTCAATAAAGTCGACCACTGTTGCCCTTGTATATGCTAGCTGTGTTGACCTAGAATTAGGATTATCGACCTCTGGTCCCCTTGTATATGGAAGCTGTGTTGATATTAGTCAGACCGGTATCTCATTCCATTAGGATAGGTTCACCTTGGTAGAGGCCTTCAGACAGATATGGGAAACACCGTTCACCTTAGTCAACATCAAAACCATCAACGTTTTTCTCTACATCCACCTTATTAATCTTTCCATGTGATTGGTCGACTCCGGTTATGATGTCCAGAAACTATCTGAGTAGAGCTCTGTCACTTATATATGAATTTTAGTATGATTGAGTGCAAACTCGTGTACAACAATTGGAATTTCACATCAGGGTACTTCCTCCTATAGTCAATATTGTATGCCAACCAAGGAGATTCTTTAGTGCCTTTCAAGGTTCTGCGTAGATAGCAAGGGTCTGGAGTAAAGGTTTTGTGGGTACACCTCTGGTAAACCCTCCCGAGACTATAACTCGGTCACTAGGGACACCTAGTGAGTTAGGAATTTATTTTCTAGATTAGATTTGCTCGAAGACTAGCAAATAATAAGTTTGGGGGTATTCGATAGACACATTTTTGTGTCAGAATTATCCTCAATGAATCTATTGTTAGTGCTTGATTTTGTATTTATTCTGGTATTTTTATGTTTGTGTAGGTGTTTTTGGAGAAATATACTTGTGTGGAAAAAGTTGCTCAAAAGGTTTTATTTGGACCCTAGGAGAAAATACTAAAGGCACCCTCACTTTGGATAAGGGGCACCATAGTTGGGCACTGCTATTAGCACCCCATCAGTGGTTAAGGGGACTCCACCTTCTTTGTTTAAATTCCAAAAATGGCGGGAAAAAATATGTTCACGACATACTTCCCTGGATTCATATTTGGACAAGATTTGGTCGGATTCCTCGCTTGGGTTGGATATATACCATCATGTTATATCAAAACAAGATTGGTAAGTGCTTTAAATTCGATCAGAGGGAAAGATTTCACATAATCTCTACTAAACAATGCAATCACATTATCGGGAAACTTCTGAGTTATTTTGGGAAGGCTTGTGTGTGTTTTCTGCGTGATAAACCTCTTTTGAATCATGTATAATGATGTTGGGAGTCTACAGAGTACATGCAGATGCATGAAGGAGCTGCAAAAGGAAATTATTCCCGTGATAGGAAAAAGAGGATAATCAGAATTAATGAAGATTATATGGATTTATTATCAAGTATTTGCGATGCTGAAGGGTATATAAGGGGTGCTGAGGGTTTGGAGAAGTTACATAGAGTTTGGGAGAGGTACAAAACATCAACAGAGCGAGAAAATCAAGTTACGGAATTATTTTCTGCTGCTGCTGCTGCACCAAGAACACGAAGAACATAAGACGCACAAGCAACAGTCGTATTTTCTACAGTGAAAACAACAAAGGCTTGACAGTCGTATACGCTACAGTGACAGTAACCTTTTATTGTTCTCTGTAACAGTGTTTTGCAACAATTATAAGCGTTGCAAACACCCGGTTTTAACCATTTTCTCTATATTTTATCATTTGTAAACACTTTGAGAAATGAAATTAACTTTTGAGCGTGTTTCCATTAATATGAGCTAAACCCAATCTTGGGGCTATGGAGGAATCCGTTGTTTCGGTAAAAGTGATACATTTGTATTTTTAATTAATTATAACAACTCTATTATGATTTTTTGCATTGAACTGAAAAACTGATTTTATGATTTTATTAGTTAGTTGTATTATCTCTTGATAGAATATGGTTGCTTTAGGGTTTCGATATTCTATGCTTGGATTAACATCTATTGTTTTGAAAATCTACTTGTCTAGGCAATACTATTAGAATCAATTTGAGTGTTGAGTTGCATAATTATTGTTTTATTAAATCACTAATATCGACCAATGGTGGAATCCTAGCCCCAGCCTCTCCATAATTTGTACAAAACTTTATTTCGAATTTGTTATATTTTTGCTTTAAATTAAGTCTAAAAAATCTGCTTTCACAAGTCTCAACGAACCTTTAACTACAACATCATTGAAAATAACCATCAGTAACATCCCCAATATATAGTATCTTGTAATCCTTATACTATAATCTTATGAATGATGATTGTCTGAATATTTGTACAGCTGAAAACAAAATTAAAGAATCCAAATTTGCTTACAAATTCATCATAGCTTTAACTATGATGAATTATATTTATTCTTATGGTGTTGGTATAACACTATTAGATTTTGCAGGCTACACAATTTAAGTCAGAGGAGCTACTTGCAATTGCAATACTAGGGAGGAATTAGAGAGGAGAGGAGCGAATATAACTTTCCATTGGGCAAAAGAATGGAGTGGTCATGAGGTGGCTTTCCAAAGTACTCTCTGCCTACGTTGATGCTGATGAAAGGAATGTATGTTGAAGCTAGGAAACATAGATATTCTATTAGCAATGATTTTCAGAACAATGTGGAAGTCATAAATTTTAAAATTTCAGAACTTGTGTTATCTACTAGATTAAATATAATGTGGGCAGCTAATACTGCAGCTTATTGTTATATTTTCAATTTCCAAGACAATTGGAAAGGAGAGGATCTAGAATATCTTTTGAACTTCTTCAATTCTCAGTATTTCAATGAAAATATATCATGGTCGAATCCAGTTCCCATCATGACAAGAACTATAAATGTGTAATGTTAGAGGGGATATTCGTCTATTTTATGAAGAAGAAAAAAAGGCTAACTGCTATGGCTCTCCAATTCAAGAATCAAGTTGATGACACATCAACTTGAATCATCCCCTAACCTCTATAATGAAATTCAAGATTTGAGTTGAATGTGCTCTTTAATTTGACGAACTTGATCAGGCGCAAACAAGAAGTATAGTTTAGAGCCATTTAGTGCAAAAACAAAATTTTCTATACGCATCAAACTTGATTCAAGCAATCTCTTGAACACCATCTTGAATCAAGGGTTATGTAGCATGTTATGATACATATCCATAAGTAATTTTTCACTTGTAGAAGTTAAAAAGTAAGAAGTTAGTTTGGGTGTAAAATTTCAGAATGAATTCTAAAGTGGGAATTGAATTATTGTCCATCATTTCCATGGGTCTACAAAATTATCCTTTATAAACTTTATAAATGTCCCTAATGGCATAATTGAAAATTTCTTTAAAAACATAATTTTCATAGTTCCCTATTTAGCCTTCCTTCAACTTCTTCATTATTTCATTAATAATATCGTTATCTATCACCGAGAAAGGGCTCTGCGAATCGGTGATTTTTTTTCCTGACTCAGTTTTCCTAATTTTCGAATTGTTGATGACTACTTCCAACTAATCAGGTTTTTCTAATCTTTGATTCATTTATGTTCCTTTTCCTTTGGTTTAATTCTTTTTTCAATTGAAACTTCTTATTACTTTCAAGATCTTTTTCTTGTTTTTTCTCAAAAGTTCCATGAGAAACTAAACTATTTGTTCCTCCATTATGTGTTTACAAATGCTTGTTACTCTAATGGCTTTTGCCTATTTATACATTGTGATTATAGCTTTTCCTGAGTATTCTATTAAGATTTTGCTTTCAGGAAGTTCTTGTGTTTTTATCCATGACCTTAAAGATGTTACGAAGATGAAGACTTGGACGTTTTTCAACTCAGTGATCCGATTCATGATTTTGGCCCGCCATTCAAGCAAATTCAAAAAACTCAAAATTCAAAATCAGAGTTATTTTAGGAATTACAGTTATTTTTGGGTTATTACTTGGTCAATTTAGAGCTGCCATAGTTACCAAATTTTAGTTAATTTGTGTAATCTCAATTCCCTTAATTATAGCCAAAAAATACCTCAGCATTCATCCCAAAATTATCTTCAAAACCCTATATCTCATACTATAGAATCTATAGATATCAACCTACATTCTACTCTCTTCGGATCTAGAACAAATCTTCTCAAGATGGAAGAGGAAAATCAAGGAAATGTTAGCAGTTTGGTTAACAAATTCAAGCAAGCTCTTCTTGAACTGGGTGATACAAGTGAAGTTAAAGTTTTGCAGAAAGATTCAGACAAATAAGAGGGTGAAGATGGTCTTTGGGAAGCTAGTGCCATTGGCAAGGTCATTATTGAAGGTAGAATGAACTATGACATAGTTGAAATATTTATCAAGTTTACATGGCCTTTCTTGGAATCTACTGATATTAAGATAGTGGAGATTGAACCTAATACTTTCATCTTCAAATTCAGCAATTTGGATCTTTTAAACAAGTTTATAGAACACAGGCCATGGAGTGTCAACAAGAAACTCTTGGTAGTCCATGACTACATTCAGGGTATGATTTACACTGAAAAGCACTGGGGGTTTCAGCAATTTCGGATTCAGTTAAAGTATTTACTTCCAGAGCATATGAACATCTCTGCAGTTACAAAGATTGGTGAAGTCATGGGGGAAGTTTGTGGGATGGAACCAAAAGATGCTCTTCCAATTGGTACTGACCCTGTCAAAGTTTTTGTCAATATTGATCTCTCAATGCCGCTAAGAAGAGGTGTCAAATGCATCACTAATGCTGGTATTTCTAAGTGGCATCAATTTTTTTATGAAAGACAACCAAGAAGCATATGCACTGAGTGTTATGTAATCAAACATTGTAAGGTGGCTTGCAATGATGCTGCTATCTACTTAACAAAAGCACATGAAAAGCCATACTTTTTGGAAATCCTAATAATCTCAGGAAGAATATTTCCAAGAGAAATCCTAATGAAGTCCCTGTGTCAAAGAAAAATCAAGGAAAATTTATTAAAGTTGCTGTTTTTGTTCCTCCAAAAGATGGTGAGCTAATCAACATGGATTTACTTTTAAAAAATACTTCTAATGGTGTTTATGAGGAGATCAGACTGGGTAAAAGAACTATAATCTCTTTAGATAAAAGTCAAGGCTCTGCTGATGCTAAATTCTCCTCTCAACATAACATCTTGGATGACAACACAAGACTCCACGAATCTCAAATGGTCACAATTGGAGAGCAGAAAATTGAAAACACTAATATGGAGGATCAGGTATACTTAACATCTCATTTCAAAAATTTATATTCCATTCCTTATTTCTTATATTTTTACTTTTCTTTTAAATTCTTCATTCTTTTCAAAAAATTTTCTGTGCTTCTATTTTCCCTACTTTCCCAATCATCACTAGGCTTTCCACTTCCTATATTTTAAAAAGTTTCTTTTTGTTATCTCTTTGTCTTATCATCCATTACAATAGATTTATAGAAAGTGAAGAGTTTACAATGAAGATTATTTCTTGGAATGTCTAAGGTTTCAATAAATCCAACACCAGAAATCATCTTAGTGATTTGATTAGGGCTCAGAAACCTGACATTATATTTCTTTGTGAAACTAAGATCAGTCAAGCCAAGTGAAAACCTCTTCTTAAACAGTTCATGTACCCAAACCATGAATTCATTGAACCTGAAGGTCTTTCTGGTGGCCTTGTTATTCTATGGAAAAATGGATTTCAGTGTGATGTTGTTGATAGAAGTCATCACATGTTCAACTTACTAGTTCAAGATGATCCCAGTAAACCTTAGTTTCATCTCACTTGCATGTATCGGTATAATAATTACAGGAAAAAGAAACAACAATGGGAATACTTGCATCAAATTAGTAGAAATAACTCTTACCCTTGGATTGTGTTAGGGGACCTGAACTTTCATTTAGTTGATGTTGACTCTCAAACATCTTTTTCTACAGATGGTTGGGTTAACACTATAGTTCATAACAGTGGTCTAGATGATATAGGATATATAGGAAAAAATTACACTTGGAATAGCAACAACACAGGTACATGTGAGAGAAGATCTAGAATATACATGGCTTTAGGGAATAGTGACTGGAATGTGCATTCCTAACTCTAGACTTATTCATTTAACTCAAGTAGGGAGTGATCACAACCCTGTCATGCTTGTCACTGATAATTCTACTCCTATGCTATGGAAACCTTTTAAATTATTTCTTACTTGGTTAAATGATAATACTTACTCTACTGTTATTGCTAATGTCTGGAAGAACAACGTTAATGGCTCACCTGGATTTCAGTTAGTCAATAAGCTTAAAATCACCAGAAGATATCTTTCCATCTGGAATAGAGAACATTTTGGTAATATCATTCAAACTGTTGATAAGTTGCAAGCTGAGTTGGATTCTCTACAAAGTTAGGTTCAAGACACAAGCACTCATCCTCAAATTGTCAACATAAACAAAGAACTCAACAAATGGCACAAGTACAAATCTGAATTCTATCAGCAAAAATCCAGAGACTACTTCATCAAGGATATGGACAACAACAACAAGTATTTTCATTCCAAAATTAACAAAAGGAGAATAAGGAATAATATTGACTCTATCGAGGATCAAGATAACAATTGGCTGCATTTTAGAGATGAAATTTCAAAATATCTTACTTCTCATTTCAAAAACATTAGTACTATTGTGGCTCCACATCTTAATGAAGGTCTTTATGAGGTTATTACCACAATTATCAATTCAGAAGAAAACACAAGACTTGTTAGAGTTCCAACTAATGATGAAATTCACTCAACTCTCAAAAGCATGGAAAACAGGTGTGCTCCTGGACCTGAAGGATTTCAAGAAAGATTCTACAAGAGTCAGTGGGGAATTATTGGTGAAGATGTATGCTCTATGGTCATCAGATTCTTCAATACCAAACATTTACTCAAGCAAATCAATCATACTTACATCTCCCTTATTCCTAAAAAGAAGAAAGCTATATGTGATGCTGATTATAGACCAATTGGTTCATGTAATACTTCATATAAAATCATTTCTAAAATCCTGGTTAACAGAATGAAACCTTTGATGGAAAAGATTATTTATCCTTTTCGGGCAGCTTATGTTTCTGGTAGGCTAATCGGTGATAATACTGTCATTGCACAAGAAATAATTCATTCAATGAAGAAGAAGAGAGGTCAAATTGGATGTTTGTCCTTAAAACTTGACATGTCAAAGGCATTTGACAGATTACAATGGAGTTTATTGATCAAAGTTCTTCAATATTTTGGTTTTTGTGATGATTTCTGTGATTTGTTTTTTCATTGTATAAGTACAACCTCTCTATCTGTTATGTTGAATGTGTCTCCTTGTGAAGCTTTCAACCTAACCAGAGGGATTATGCAAGATGATCCACTATCACCCTACCTTTTTATTCTTTCTATGGAATTCTTATCAATACATCTTATTGCTACTCAACAAAATAACAACATTAAAGGAATTAAAGTGGCTAACAATTCACCTGCCATTAATCATTTGCTTTTTGCAGATGACTGCTTGATTTTTACTCAAGCAAACCTTACTTCTTTCAATAATCTGTTAGAGTTACTCCATAATTTCAGTTCTCAGTTTGGTCAAGTTATCAATTTTGATAAGTCTGTTGTGCATTTCAGTAAATACACCAATCCCTGTATTGCTAACACAATAACTCAAATCCTAGGAGTTAAGAAGATGAAATCTAAAGAGAAGTATCTTGGCTCTCCACTCATTCTGGGGCACTCTAAGCAAGAATCTTTCAAGGCTATACAAGAAAATTTTGAACACAGATATTCTACTTGGAATTCTACTTCTTTGTCTTAAGCTGGAAGATTAACTATGGTTAAACATGTTCTCAACTCAGTGTCAGTGTATCAGATGGGTACTTTTAAGCTGCCTAACAATCTTCTCAATAAGCTTACTTCCATTGAAAGAAAGTTCTTTTGGGGCTATAACACTAGCAGAGGGTTGAATCCAATTGGTTGGCATAAAGTTTGCAAACCTAAGAAGCAAGGAGGCCTTGCCATTAGAGATCTTGAACAACTTAACTTAGCTCTTCTAACCAAGCTTGCCTGGAGAATTTGTAATGAATCTGATAACTTAATGGTTCAAGTGATAAGGGGTAAATATTTCAAAAATGGAGATATTCTTCATCAACATATTGAAGCCAAAAATTGCTCCTACACTTGGAATGATATCACTAGAGGGACTGCATATCATCCAGGAAAATTATTTTATGGAAGTCAATAATGGTGTCAAAACTAGAATATGGAGTGACAAATGGATTCTAGGTATGACTGAACCCCCTAATCCAGTCAATTATTTACACATATTTTATGAGTTTGTGTATGAATTGTTTATTCCTAATACCAATGCATGGAATGTAAACATTCTGAATCAATTATTTGACAATGAAACATCCAGTATGATTCCAAGATTGTACATTGATCTCAGTAAGGAAGATGTTATGATCTGGATGCCAGCAAAGAATGGAGCTTTTTCAGTCAAGAGAACATACAACATGCTTACAAAGTGCCAGAGTCAAGTTCAGATAAATGGGAATGATATAAGTGCTTCAGTTTGGAAGAATTTATGGGGCTGTAACACTGCTCACAGAATAAAACTCTTTTCAAGGAAATGTATAAGAGAACTCAACCCTACAAGAAGTAAGCTGGCTTTATATGATGCAGAAATAGTTACAAGTTGTGGTGTCTGTGGTCAGAGGGAAGAAATAATAGAACACTTATTGTTTGATTGTTCTCATGCTAGAAAAGTTTGGAGAGAAATCAACATTGATATTGAGGCAGTTAAAAGAAATTTTGATAGAGTCTCAAATTGGGTTCTAAGTTGGTTTTATTCCAGGAATTATGCCACTGATGAAAAGTATCTATACACTCTCATGATAGGAATATGGGTTATATGGAAAGATCGATGTGATAAAATTTTCAAAGGAGTTATTCTTAATCACTTCACTTCATCTCATAAGATTAATTATCATCTCTATTCTCATTTGCATAACTCAGGGATTACCTCCCTTGCATTACAGGATAACATCATCCCTAGATGGTCCCCTCCTACTCAAGGAACTTTTAAATTCAATGTTGATGCTTGATTTGATCATAATACTAACCAACTTGGAGTTGGTGTTGTTTTACGTGACTACATAGGTCAATGCAAAGGCATCAGGGGCAAATATGCAGATGGAGTTTTAAGTGCTGAGATTAAGAGAGGCACTGAGTTGGGAAAATAGAATGCAATGCTTTAGCATTCAAGTGGAGGCTGATGCAGAGCTAGTTATTCAATCAATAAATGGATTTTCTCTTCTTATTACTTGGGAGAACAGAAATTTAATCAAGGAAATCAAACATTTAGATTTGAATTTTTCTTCTTGTATTTTTTCATTCACTAAACGTGATAATAATCAGGTAGCTGATTACATTTCTAGAACTGTGAGAGAAACAACTAGGGAAATAGAAGCAGATGACAATTTTTCAGAAGCCATTTGTGATCTTCTGGCAAAAGATCAACATAACATTCCCAATTAATGCAATCTATTTATTTTTATAAAAAAAAAATTCTTCATTATTTATAATAACTCAGTCGGAAAAAAATCAATCAAACCCAACCACCATATCCATCGATCCAACTGCCGCCACTTATATCGTCGCCACCACAACCACTTCCGCCATGTCCACCGCTACTATCAACAGATCTATCACCATTTTTATGTTTAAGTTTTTTTGTTTAGGTTAAAAACTAATTTCCGAAACCAGATCCATTTGATTTATAGGTTTTCAATTTCAGAATTTCGAGTTGAAGCTTCAGAGAGATCGATCTTTGCATGTTTGATTTATTAATCAATTCAATATGTATGATTTTTTTTAATTTGGTTGCAGATATTTTGGAAGTTTGATTTTATATCGATTCAACTTGATTTTTGTGCATTTCGATCAAATTGATCATCGAGTTTGTTCATTACAGAACTGGCAATGATGTTGTTTTCAAAGTTGGTGGTGGTTGTTGGTATTGGCGGTGGAACTGTTGGATTCAGTAAATATCATTGTCTAAGACGGAACTGAACCGTTGGATTCAGTTTCTTTTTTAGTGTGGTTTTGAGATTGTAGCATTGTGGTGGTTGTGGATGTTTTGTGTTTTGTGTATGGTAGTTCTTTAATTTGTTTTTGATTGGAACCGGAGATTACAAAGGGGTTGTGGATGTTTGGTTTCTGTACGAGATGAGAAGATTACAAAGGGATTGAAATCAGGTTTGTGTGTTAGCTTCAGATGGAGAGCTTGGTCTTGAAGCTTTTGTTGTTTATGAAGATACATGTGATGATCAATTGTTGTTGTTTATATGTTTTTATGTAATCAATTGTTGTTGTGGACCCAATTTTTTATGGGATCAACTACTGTTGTTGACCCAATTTTTTATGGATCAACTACTGTTGTTGATCCTATCAACTCCTATTGCTGAAAACATTTCCTTGGATTAGTATGATTATGCTTGTAGTTTAAATCATGTAAATTTCTTCCAATGTTGAACTTGTGGTGCAATGGTAGCATGACTGACTCCATGTTAGATGATGCGTGTTCGACTCACGCCAAGTTCACTCCATTTACATGGATCAATTTCTACTGTTGATCCTTTTTTTTTTATCAACTATTGTTGTTGATCCCCTAAATTGAATCAACTTCTATTGTTGGGATCTATTTTTATTTGGATCTACAAAAGTATTTGAACCAGCGGCGGCGACGGACTAGTGGTGGTGGCAGACTTGTGGTGGTGTAGTGGTGGTGGTGACGGAGTGGTGGTGGCGGTTGGTAGGTGGTGGTGGAATGATAGTTGAATGTTGGTGGTGATGGTGCTAGTGGTGGTGGTAAAGTGGTAGTGGAAGAAATTTGTTCCATTTTGAAATAAAGTTTTTTTATTTTTTTTTGAAAAGAAAACTGAAACACATACATGGAATCCTGTCTATCCATTACCATGTGCCTGAGACATTTTGATGCAGGCACAGAAACTGAACACTAAAAAACTTCTTTGAGTTTTCAAACCTTTCTTTTCGCTTGTCAACTACGGCCATCTAAAACATCATTCAAGAATCTTAAATAGAACCTAAAACTTGGGAGTAAAAGAAAAGATGAAGCTAACAAAAGATAAACATTTGTTAGCAACTAGATAAGGGTTAACTCTAAAACGTGAACAAAAACCAACATAACTAACATAATTTATACCACAGTTGGAGATCTCGTGACTCCAAGTAGGCTAGGGCCAATCCTCTACTTCATCACATTTTACACATTTTAGAGGTGATGCAACGGTTGCAGGAGCCGTTCCTAGTGTTTTCACAACTGGTACACGTTTAGGTTCACCAGACACCCTGAACAGATACTCTAGGAGCAGGAGGTCGTGTTACTTTGTACCTCAGAAGAATTTCCTGAGCGGCCGGAGTACCCATGCCTCTTGCATTGCCGGGAATGAGTGGTTTTGTTGCCTAATTTGGCATCCCTAGGAACCCACAATTTTTCTTTGTACTTTTTAGGAATGAAGGAGTACATATTCAACCTCTCGTGGCTTGGGGGTTGTTCTGCTTCCCAGTAGCAGTTTGATACATCATTACCCATTGCCTTGATAAAGTTAACCTGCTCAGGAAGCCATATGTCATATTTCACAGATTTCACCTCGCGGGATATCGTCTTATCCGATCGATGTATTTGCGCACACCGCAAGCAGAGAAATATTCCAAGATCAACACTAGCCCACCCAGCCCTCCATAAAGCTCGTCTTTGCAGTCGGCACAGTCACTATTTTCCCACGATCTAGAAACCTTAACTAGCTCCTCTAATATCTTTCTATGCTCTTCGGAAACTTTGGCTTTTTTATTCATCTTTTGATAGGATCCTGGTACTAATTCCACCGTTGAATGGAGATCAGCCACTTTAAAACAAAACTTAATAGTTTGATAAACTGAATGCTCAAACCTAAAACAAACTAAGAATATATATATATAGAACAGAATAACTTGCAAATAAGGAAACTGAAAACTAATTCCTAAAATAACTATAACTGGTGTCGGTGTCCCAACATAGAATAACTAATTCACTAAGAGCATCTCCAATGGAGTATGGATTTTTTTTAAAAATTGATGCCACCTGTCATCAGTGACTAAGTATTAAGCTTCATGCCTTCATCTCCATGGGGCAGTAACAATTTGTAATGCTGAATTCGTCATGTTTACCTGACATAATCGGTGCATTGGTAGCTTTTGTAGCCACCAAGTGTCAGCCGTCGCATATTTTTGTAGCTAGTGTGCATAAATGAAACCATGAATTCTTTTATAATTAATTTTGACTCTGGAAATGTGAATTTCGCTACTTTGAATTTGACAGTATAAGCTGTTCATTGAAGATAGAGACAAACATATGTTTACAATGCTTAGAAGAATGGAAGAGAGACTTATAGTGGCAGTGGTCGGGATGGGTCACATGGATGGAATCGAGCTATTATGGAAACGTGCAGAGGATGGCGATGATGATAAGCTTCTACTCGCAACATCAGAAAATGGGGGGGGTTCACCGACAGGGTAATCCCATCTTCTGGAACTTTTTGCGAAATATTTTCAGATAGTTGCTTGATTGATGCAAAGCATAAACTGTACTGTTCATGTGAGCTTTATTTTCATGAAAGTTGTTTCTAGCGAGTTGAAATGCTTGTACAGTTTCACTACCCTGTCATATAGTAGTTATTCTGAATTTGATTGTGGCCGCTTTTTCTGTAAAACTGGCAAAAACTGATGGTTACTCTGTAGGTTGAGATGCTAACCAAAAACCTCGCTTGAAAACTGGTGTCATACACCCATGTCTTTAGTATATCAACCCTCTTCACCGGCAGTTGATAATTTGGTATATTTGATCGGTTTGCAAGTAGCAAATGTGCTGAAAGTTTGAACCGAGTGCATAAATGCTTTTTATGTCATACCAGGAATGTCGCAGTGGAGAAAATGGAGCTGGGAATATGATTTGCACTGTGATGTGATGATGCTGCTGGAGCCGATTGAGTACAAACGATTCAGAATTTACGTCAGAACAATTCCCAAAGCATTTTCCCCCCAAGATTAGCAAGATATTGCTTGTCACATGCCCGCCAGTAGCTCACATTCATAACTATCCTGGCTTCCTCCTTTGTAAGCCACTGCATTGTTTTGAATAAGTTCATGTAAGAAATTAGCTTCTTCTGACACAAATAAGAGCTATGTGATTCATATGCTTTGGCATTTCCATTTAGTTTTTACTGTTCTCAAAACTCGTATTCAAAATCCAACTACAAGAGGATTAGTATCAAAAAACTCAAATCAACCAAGAGCCGAGTCATGTCTGGCCATTTCCTAAGCCCTGGCCGCCTTCCCCAGATACGCCTGACCAGTTGTGGTATCTGTAAGCCGAAGCATAATACCCGAAGACTCAAATTCCAAAAATAAATTGACCCTACGAATTTCTTTTGCATTCGGTAAAAAAAAAAAAATGGGAATGTTATTTATGCCCTACTATCCATGGGTCATACACAAATACCCTTGTGGTGGTGGCGGAGATGGTGGTGGTGAGAGTTGGGTTGGTTTCTGTCGAGTTAAAAAATGAAGAAGAAACCAAAGTATAAGATGTGAAGGTTAAAATAGGAATGTTATTTGCAATGGGTGTCATAGTAGGAGTATATAGATAATGTTCCCAAAAGTGGGAATAATTTCCGTGGAGTTGAGAAAAAAAGAATAATTTCTTTTACAAATTGACCCTACGAATAATTTTTTTACAAATTACATTCACGGTCTAAAATAATTATCACTTACGCCACATACCAACAAATTACATTCACGGTCTAAAATACTTGCCAAAAAAATGTTTTCAAGATGTTTTTAGGGTCAACGGTCATGGTCATGGTCAAACAACATCTTGAATAAAAAATGAATTTGCGCTTTTCTTATTGCAGGTTCAGTTTTCTATTACATCGGCTCATTCTGCAGAAGATAACAGATACGCAAAACACAAAAATTGTAGTTGCAACTTACAACGAGCTTGTGCCTATTTGACTCACAAACCTGTCATCATCTCACCACATCTCTCCAGTCCTCATCTCAACATCTCCATTCTTTCTGAATCCCTCTAATTCTCTCCCTATCACTAGAACGGGGAGTAGAGAAACTAATGGGGTGGGTGAGGTAAGATTATTATCCATAGCATTATACCCGATTTCGTTTCATATCCAAAATTTATTATTATAATAGTTTACCTCTTTTGTTATTTTGTAGTTTTCAAGCTTCATTTTCATCGAGAGATCCGAGGGGGAAGCAAGTGTCCACTCCACCTGTATTCCACAAAAAATTAGCGTAGGAACTTGCATGGTACATATTGCCCGGGTCTGCCTCAATTGCCTCCAAATATCTTTCCTCGGCTGCCTCAATATCTTTCTTTACTGTCCACAAGAAAGTCGCATAATGACTTAACAATTCTGCATCAACTGGCTCTATATCAGCTGCTCTCTTGAAATACTCCTCAGCTCTGTTTCCACCACAAACACACAAGGAAGGAGATCAGCAAAATTGCCAGTATGAAAACAACAAATTGCGTCAGCTAGATTAAAAGAATTATTAATACAATGCTCTCTCAATATGCAGAAAGGAGATCACACATTCAGTCCATCATCCATGACAATGACCCAGACTTGCAATAGCGTGCATAATCTCGTGGTGAATTCATGGAGATGTACTTGCAAATCCAAAGATATCTTTTGGCACCCTAACATATCATTCAATTTCCAAATCCAAGAAACGCGACAAACATCAACATGAAGATTTCTTCATCAATTACCCTTCTTAGAGAATAATTAATTAGGGAACAAAAGTGAGAGCTCACAATCAAAAAGAGCGTTTTGTTTTTATGTTTGTTCATATTTTCGTTCTCTAAATGATATCAACCACTACCTATTATAATTGAAAGTTAAAACTAGCGACTTTGATCCTAAAATTCACCAACTGTAGCATAGGAGTTCAACTTTATCAAATAATAGAAATTAGTAACAATTTTAATGGAGTAAAAATAATTTACCTGTCATGGTTATGGACGACGAGGTGCAGGAACTTAGCATAATTGGCAAGGAGAAGGGCATTGTGAGGCTCTTGTAAAAGAGCTTGCTGGTAAATAAGCTCCGTTTTGAAGAACTTACCATTGGTTAAATCAGAATCAGTTTCCACCTTTACTGGCGACACAAAACTTCTCATAGTCTCATGATCAAGAATAGAATCCCTAGATTGCTCTTGCATTTGAGAAGCTTCTTTAACTACTGACTTCCACAGCGTCATCTCATCCTCTCTCAACCCGTCTTGATTTAAATCGGATTCCAACCAATCTGCCTCTTGATCTGTGGACGAAGTCGATGGATTCCCAAGAGATGTCATCTTTGAAATCTCATCAGGAGCATTGTTGTGGTGGCTAAGTGATGAGAACCCATGGAATCTCCCAGCACCACCATCGGTCCCACTACTTGTAATTGATCTAACATTACCACCACCTCCTTTATTTCCTCCAAGAAAAGAAGTCTTCCCACTTGAAGACGTATCTAATGCTGACTCGTCCTGATGATCCTGAGGCTGATTTTGATCTTCTATCACAGTAGATACAATCTCTGTGATTGCTGAGTAAGACTCTAAACTCGGATAAGCTGCAATTGCAGCATTTTGTGCCATTGAATGTACAGTAAAATTTGCCATAAGGATCATGACAGAAACCATGAGGGTTGGTGTGCGCGAAAAGATATGTTGAAATAACCAAACAAATGAGTCATGCGTTTCCCTATGTACTCGATCTAGAATGCCTTGAAGATCCTCATAATATAACAACTCTCTCATCTGTAATGTGTAACTATGAAGCTCTCGAAGTATAAAAACCATCGAAGAGAACGCTTTCTTTATAGAGCAACAAGCTGACTCCCCAGCTTCTTTAAAACCTTCTTTCAACTGATTCTTTCTCCTTATAATCCGAAGAGACAAAGGAATATCAACACTACTCGCCTTCATCTCAATGTTGGCAGAATTCATATAACCTAAACCTCCTGCCCAACCGATTGGATTAGGCCCAATTCCGATAAACGAAGTAGATTCCACACAATTCATACTCAAAGGTGGAAATGGCCTGCTATTCTGAACAAGATTATTAATAGTCTCACCCATCTTTGCAAGTTCTTCATCAAAGCTATTATAAGTAGTGTGATTACTTCTTTCACCTTTGATATCTATGGAATCTGCAGAATTCTCTCTACCCAACTCTGCATCTTCATTATCACCCACTATATTCAATTTAAGGGCCAATTCTTGAATCTCTCTAGTAAATCCATCATCAAAGAATTCATCTGAACTACTAACGGATCTTAAAAGATTGCTGCCTCTAGATATCGGACTCTGGAACGATTGAGTTCGAGAGAGCTTATTAATAGATGTTCTCCGCGAGAGTGAAGAAGATTGAGAACTATGAACAATTCGACAAGCTACCAGAGGTTTCCGATTTGTCCTATGCATAGAAGTAGATGAAATCGCAGAAGCAAATGATGTATGAGAAGAAGAAGTAGAAGATGGAGATTGTGATGGTAATTGTTGTGACCAATACATACATGCTCCACCAATATTTACTTCCATGATCAAAATGAAAGTAGAATCAACGTTCAACAAGACAATACAGAAAGATGAATTGGAAAAATGAAAAAGTATTCGAGGAATTAAAGTTTCTTTTTCTTCTGATTTGGATCCAATGAAGAAGA
The DNA here is from genome assembly GCA_023529315.1 of Papaver bracteatum. Taxonomy (NCBI): domain Eukaryota; kingdom Viridiplantae; phylum Streptophyta; class Magnoliopsida; order Ranunculales; family Papaveraceae; genus Papaver; species Papaver bracteatum. Next base: position 283,705 of record JAJJWX010002650.1, on the reverse strand, counting down.
TGCAAACTTACTTTCTTCAAATTCACTCAAAACCTGCAGAAAAGAAAAAACACCTTTTCAATTCATCATATTTCATCAAATCTCCAAAAGTTTCTTTCAACTCCTTGAATCAAACAAGGATTAACCAAAACCCATCCACTGACTTACCTCAATTTCGATCTAGTTTGGAAATCAATATTTCTAAATTCCTTCCAAATTCAAAAAAAAAAAATTGAATCCACACTCATTTGCAAAGACACAAGAGAAAGAAAACATAGTAGAAAATTGCAGGAATGGTACCTCTTAGTTCAGTTAATTTGAATCCAACAGATTCATCTTCTCCTCAACCTTAATGTGGAATGAATACAAATCATGGAACTTCTCTTAATCACTTCAATCACCACAAACATAGGAGACAACATAAACTTTGAATTTACGGATCGAAAGACAAGAAAAATTATAGTAACGAGCAAACATTCTCAATTATTTGATTCAAGAAAGAGATAGAGTTGTTCATGTATCTTCAGAGTGTTGAGAACGAAGAGATAGAAAGAGAAGCAGATAGCGAGAATTATAAAATGGCATAGGAGGATGAGCAAAGCTCGCGAATAATATTACACGTTCCGTAAAAAGGATCAAATAAAAAGGATCAAAAACCAGTTGACTCTTTCTAATGCCGGTTCGCATGGGGGAGACCAAAAAGTTGTTTTCCCATGCCATTTGCCACATGGTTTTCCACAGCGGTAAAAGTGATTTTTTTTAATAAAATAGTAGTACGTTTTATTGTGTTTTGTGGAACCTTTATCAATAAGTTATTGATGTCGTTTTTATTAAATTTAGGAATTATATAATATTTTGATGTCGCATGGCTTATTCATATGCACAAGGTAATTAAAAGATCTTCTTTGACATACCAAGTGGCATGACACATGAGCTGAGCTATTATGGGAAAATAACTGAGCGATAGAGTTCCATAACCAAAAGAAGTATTCTCAAGTAGATATACCTATCAAGGGAGGAGATTTTACATCAGAAGCTGATGCACGATTATTTTCTTCCCAATTATGTGTACTTTGATGAATATTTCCAACGTCGATTACGCATGCCTCGGCACCCAATGAAAAAATATTATTGATGAGCTTCTGGTGGCAAACGATGTATATTCGAGTAGAACCTTAATTTAATTATCAGTTTGATGCACTAAATATAAAAGGTTATAGTCCTGAACACAAAGTTACTTCGGCTCTAAGGATTCTAGGTTTTGGCAAACCGGCGGATGCGAAAGATGAGTACCTTCGTATGGAAAAAAAAAACTTCATTCACTTATCTTTCATTGTTTTGCGAAGAAATAACTAATCATTTTGGTCCAACATATTTACGAAACCAGCCAAGGAAGATGTTAGACAAATATTAAAGGAGAATCAGGATAGGGGATTCCCAAATATGCTAGGTAGTCTCGATTGCATGCATTGGGTACGACAAGGATGCCCTATTTATTGGGTCATTCAGTATAAGGGTCATTACCCGAAACCAACTGTTATCCTTGAACCTGTTGCTTCTAATGATTTTTGGATATGACACACTTGTTTTGATATTTCGGGTTTACAAAATAATATTAATATTTTGCACAAATCGCCTCTTTTTGAAGATATAAAGTATGGAATTTGTCCGGAAGTCCGTTTCACAATTCACGACATTCGATATACTCATGGGTATTATCTTACGGATGTTATCTATCCAAAATGGTCAACCTTTCAATGTTACTATTAGCCCCTGCCGACATTAGGTAATTCATATATTATCATTTTAACGAACGCCAAATGGCGTTGAGGAAGGATGTTGAACGGGATTTTGGAATTTTTAAGAGGAAGTTCGCTATCATTTGTGGGTCATATCGTGGTTTAAGTCCTCTTGAAATGCACAATCCTATGCTTTCTTGCATAATTCTACATAGCATATGGTAATTCAAGAAACCCGTCGTGACAAGGAGTGGAGTAATTATGAAAATTAAGATTTGAGGCCTAAGATTCAACCACAAAGAGGCGTGCCTGCAAGAAACTATGGGCAAATAACTAATTTATTATATTCAGAATCAGAATCTATATGACTGATTAAGAGAGATCTGAGAGTGAATCTTTCGGTAGAGTATAGAAAAGCCGGTGGGTGTAATTATTAAGTTCTATTTTATGTATCAGTTTAAATATTTAATTGCCAATTTGTTTGTAGTTTGTTTATTCAATATTAAATTAATGAGTTAAACTTGTTATTAAGTAGAATGCACATTTCAAATTAATATTAATATTACGTAAAATGCAAGAACATTTAAAATTAAAACTAGAATTAATACATCAATTATCTAGAGGTACTAATACATCGAACTCATCCTCATCCTCATCACCAGCTTGGTCGTTATAATTAAATCTAGTTGTGGTTGGGATGGGTCACATTAATGGAACTGTTCAAAGGATGGCGATGTTGATAAGCTTCCACTCAAAATATCAGAAAATGGGGCCGGGTCCACAAACAGGGTAATCTCATCTTCTGGAACTTTTTGCCTAATATTTTGAGATAACTGCTCTATTGATACTAAGCGTAAAGTATATATGATTTTCATGTGAGATTTATTTTGATGATAATTCTTTCTAGAGAGTTAAAATGCTTATACAATTTTGGTACATTGTCATAGCAGTTATCCTTAATTTTCGAAAGAGAGAAAATTACGCCACAATGCTTTTCTTTGATTGTGGATGTTTTTCTATAGAATTGGTAAAACTAATGGTTATTTTTGTAGCTTGAGATGCTAACCAATAACCATGCTTTACTAGTGACATTGTATTTAGTATATCAACCCGTTTCACCAGCAGTTGATAATGTTATATTTGTGATTGTAGAAAAGAAGCAAAAGTGTTGGAAGTCTGAAACAAGTATATTAATGTTTTAATTACTATGATCTTTTCTCCTAATGCAAAAACATCCAGAGGCAATTTTCAGGCGACGTTGACTGTATTCAATCTCTTTTTTCTCGTTTTCTAGGGTTTGTAGATCTTCATTAATTCTGGGGGTTTTTCTGATCGGATTTCTCGGATTCGCTTGAATATCGATGATAGGTGGTACCTGATTGTGGTTTATTCTCATCTTTTGTTTCGATTCTGTCTCAAAATGGGGGAAGTCGGGGTTAACAATCTGCTTCAGAGTATCCTAAAACGAGGTATGAAATTAATTTCTCCTTTGTTGATCTTTCCTCTCTTCCATCTGCTGGTAAGAATGGTGATGATCCTTCAATTGATTTACCTGCTAATTTAATTGATGGTTGTTTGGGGGAATGAAGGTTTTGAAAAAGCGGGGGTCTAACAACCTCACCCAATATTTCGATTAGAAATCTGTATGGACAACTCCGAGTTGTTTTCTAGAGAATCAACAAGACTCAATCAATAGAAAATATCTCAAGGAGTTATTATCTCAATCTATCGATTTGATTTACTCAAGCAAATATGATTCGCCAGTCTAATCAAAGAGAGATAACTTGGATGGTACCAAAGACCAATATCCAAGTGTCAATCGATTTAAATCAATAACCAATAAGGTCGGATATTCTAATTGATTGAACAACGCACAACCTGTATTATTTCAATTATATAACTAAATATAATGCAGAATAGAAATAACACCGACACCAGAATTTTGTTAACGAGGAAACTGCAAATGCAGAAAAACCCCGGGACCTAGTCCAGATTAAACATACATTGTATTAAGCCGCTACATACACTAGCCTACTCCAAATTAACTTCGGTTTGGACTGTAGTTGAACCCCAACCAATCTCACACTGATCCAAGGTACAGTTATGCTACTACGCCTCTGACCCCAGTAGGATACTGCGCACTTGATTCCCTTAGCTGATCTCGCCCACAACCAAGAGTTGCTACGACCCAAAGTCGAAGACTTTAATAAACAAATCTGTCTCATACAGAAAAGTCTACAGGTAATAGATAAATTCGTCTCCCACGAATAAACCTACAAGTTTTGTTCCGTATTTTGATAAATCAAGGTGAACATGAACCAATCGATAAAACCAGACTTATATTCCCGAAGAACAGCTCAGTTTAGTCAATCACCTCACAATAAACTTAATCAATGCAGCGAAGAAGATTATTGTGGAATCACAAATAATAAGACGAAGATGTTTGTGACTACTTTTATCTTGCCTATCGGAGATAGAAATCTCAAGCCAATTATTACAATTGTACTTGTACGATAGAAACAGCAAGATCAGATCACACACCTACAAGAAAAGTAGTCTCAGTCTGGCTTCACAATCCCAATGAAGTCTTTAAGTCGTTAACCTGGTTTTAGAAGAAGAAAACCAAAGGTTAAAGGAGAATCGACTCTAGCTTTAGCAAACTAGAATCACACATAATGTGTGGGGATTAGGTTTCCCAGTTGCTAGAGTTCTCCCTTATATAGTCTTTCAAATCAGGGTTTGCAATCAATGTTAGATTGCTAACAAAATATTCAATATTCACCTTTAGATGAAAACCTGATTAGATACAAGCTAATATCTCTCAACCGTTGGATCGAAAACTTAGCTTGTCATACACACATGTACTTGACGTATTGAGTTCGTGTAACCGTACCAAAACGTGTACAATGGTTGATTCAATATTAGTCAACCAAATGGTTAGCCAAATGATAACTTTCATATCAACCATATTCTTCTTCACCATAACTAGTCCAAATGACTCAAATGAACTAGTTAGATAGTTGTTCAATTGCTATGAGATCCCAAGTATTACAAGAGACACACTTGAATCAAAAACGATGTGATTCACTCGAATCATTTCATGAACTATAAAATCACGGTTTGCAAAAGCATTCCTTAGTAATTTAAGATAAGTTCACGAACACCGTTTTCAGACATAACCTCTTGAGTTCGCAGACTCAAGCTAACTGGTTGAAGTTAACAAACTCCAGCAAAATTTCTCGGTATGAGAACTTCCGTCAGTTCTCGGACTGCACCTGATCTTCAACTTCAGCAGATATTCTCGGGTTCGAGAATTCGCGGACTAGGTTCGCGGACTGCACCTGAGCTTCAACTTTAGCAGATATTCTCGGGTTCGAGAACTTACACCAGTTCGCGGACTGAGTTGCTGCTCACGTTCCGGTTCCACTTGATCAACAAAGTTCGCAAACTTCGGTTCAAGTTTTAAGGACTTATACATATATGTGTTGCCACAACAATGTTTATATCTCACAATGGTTATATAGTCTAAACTCTCAATTCAATCATTGAAACATTCTCAGAGGGCGTTATATAGTTGTTATTCACAAACTATTTTTCGTCAGAGCGATTTCCAAAGTGATTGAAACATAACATGAATTTCATCACTAGGCAAAGATGAACTTGGATAAAGCGAAAGCTTTATCAACACCCATTTTGAGAAATATATAAGCGAGTGATACTCAGCTCGAAATGTCACATGTGCATATTCTTAGTCTATATAGTAAAACGACTTTTGTCTCAATATAGGAGATAGAGTAAATAGACGTTTGAGTGATAGATAAGTTCAAGTCTCCATACACCTTTTAGTCGATGAAGATCCACTGGTTCCTTGAGTAGTCCTTCGTCTTGTATGATGATCGCCATGGAGTTCTTGAGATCAACTACACTTTATATCCTAGTCCGAGACCTTAGTTATAGTAGACAAGAAATCAAGACTTTATAGTTTTCATCACTAAGATTGACAAATATGCTTGAGATAGCAATGCATGCGAGTTTGACCGATCATTGCTCTAACAATCTCCCCCTTTGTCAATTTTAGTGGGAAAACTATTAAAACATATGGAATACAAAAATTATATAAATAAACTTTGTAGCTCCTATTCCACATGCCTAATCTTCAACAATACTCGAAATCTTCGTCACTTCCAAGTAGTCCAATGATCCCAAAGGTTAGCATCATCGTTGTTGAAAATCTGTAGCTATAACAATGAGAAAAGCATTGGTTCTCAATCATTGTTATACAGTGTTATTGTATTATTACACAGCGTCAAAGTCCAATTGTATCACAACTTCAACAACAATACTATGGTGATACTTCACTCCCCCTTAGTCAATACTCCATCTCACATAGAAACCACTCCCCCTTACATAATGATCCGAAAACCATATGTATTTGTAGTATGAATTACAATTAATTCTCCCCATTTTTGTCAATAAAATTGGCAAAGGTACAAGAACGGGATCCTAATGAAATTTCCATAAGAGACATTTCATGACCAAAGGTAAATGTTCTATCATCTTGTTTAGATGCAATCATAAAAATGAGGCTAAATGCATTCATCAAGGAGTTTATAAAGATACAAGATAACCCCTAAAATTCCACAGCCGCACTCCCTACAAAGATTTGGAAATTAAGAGCAAGTTCAAAAGAACTCTCCCCCATAAGATGTCATTCCCAAAGGAACAACAAGAGCGACCTTAATTTCAAGAGAAAATAAGAATTTATTTAGACTCAACAAATTGCATACAAGTATGAATTTGGAATCCAAAATATTCAATCATATTAACCAAAGCAAAACAAGATTAATTTGACTAAATATGCTCAACACAAGTAAACTTATGGAGACTTAATTCATCGATTAGATTATTCACAAGAGAACCCATAAATACTCTAACCGGATTACACAATTAAACTAATCACAAAGTAATCAATTCAATTGTCCACACTCGACATGAGAAAATTCTATGTAGTGCTAACTAAATAATCACACAAGATGATTGATTTAGTTAATTTGGGCTCAACACAAGAGATGATGGAACCCCGACTAAGATTATCATAGGAAATGACAACCTTAACCATACATGTACTCAACATGAGAGAACTCATGGAATACAAACTAAATAACCACACAAGTTGATTAATTTAGTTCTTAATGCTCAACATTTTGCATCTTTATGGAACAACCAACCATGCCAATAAGAAATCGACTTAGTCGTATCGTGCTCAACATAAGATACAAGATGGAACCTTCACGATAATAAATAATAATATGGAATAATTAAGCTATATACCGTGGATTACAAAACAAGGACCTATTCTTATTTTTTTTCATCACAAGGTGACATAATAGACTTTATCCTTGAATCACAAAAGATTTTAACCTATCTTACATCAACAATTGAAAATATAGGCTTAACTTTTGTGTTTTGCCAAAAGTCCATTCATTCTTTTATCAATATTTGCATACCAATATGTGAACGACTTTACTTCTGACAAAATATGGGATAATCAAGTTCACGGACGTAAACATACATATCCCATCAAAATATTGCAATATATAAAACCATAAAGATTAATACTGCATCCATCATCTTCCAAACCAGTTTAGAATTAAAACTAATAAATCTAAAAACAAGAAGATGAAATCATTGGATATAGCTATGTGTAATCATAATCATGGCTATTCCAAACCACTAGTTATTCTTCTAAATAAAATAGAAAACATATAAGATTCACTAGACATTAAGACCTTTGAAGAATTCATTATCGTCCCCGAACTCCTTGTCGTCAACAGCCATGGGAATATAAGGTTCATTAAGAAAGGAGTTTATATCGATGAACCTTATTGGTTGTTGTTGTCGAACCAGGGCCTTCTGAATCTCATGAGTCTTATACACAAAAGCCTTTATTTGTTGAATCTCTTTACGCAACTCCTTCAACACTTCAAGAACATCAGAAAACTTCTGAGAATTTGAAGGAACGGCCCTTGGTTTCCTCATATTCCTTCTTTTTATTTTCAAGGTTGGAGGCAATGGAGATTTTTTTTTTACTTCATGATTGATGGCTTAGCAATCACATTACCTTCTTTTTTATCGCAAGACATCATTCTTGGAGCGTCCATCAACGAATGGTTTTTGTGAGAGGAATTCACAATTGGCTTAGCAAGTAGTCTAGTGATAAAAAGAGGTTTTAGAGAAGGAAAAGGAATGTAGGTTCGAAACCTAAAATAGGTTCGTAAACGATCAACTCTTATCCCTATCAAGAGTAAAGTTGTCGATAATACCCTTTTTCTTTTGTTTGATAAACAAAAATAAGAAATAACTAAGAAAATAAGAACAAGACTTTTCTTAAAACCCGAGAGGTAGAAAATCATTGTCTCTTTTGATCAGGCACATGAGACAAGATTTTAGAAACAACACAATTAAGTTATGCTATGGTGAACAACAATTTGTCCACCAATTTCCTCTTGAGAGGAATCCATAGACCTCTGTCTATCAAAACGATTTGACCATATTTTCTTTTAAAATGGTCTTGATTTTTCCTTGGAAACTAACTTCTTAGACGAAGATAAAATCTTACATACCTTTGCGATCTTCTGAGCAAGTTTGAGCTTTCTTGCTTGATGATTTGCTCTTCGTTGAAATTTGTTGACGTGTCTTTGCTTGTGTTTGAACTTGTAACACTTCAAGAGTTCATGACCTTTTATGAACAATATGAGCACATCACACTTTGATAATAATCAGGCTTCTGAATTGTGCAGGCGGCTAGGCACATAGTGGATCCCGAGACATTATAAACAGTGTTTCCAAGAAAATGGTTAACGTTTTCTTCCAGAACAGTTGGGTTATCTTTTGAAATAATATCAAAATTGATATGTGTATTGCTATAATTATCAAAATCAATATTTTCACCAAAAAGCATAACACTTGATTTCTCATCTTCATTTGAATCATAGTCGTCAGACATTTCATCAAGAGTTGCAGCAAGACCTTTGTTCCCAGTGTATTTTCTCCGATTTGGACACTCATTTGCAAAATGACCAAATCCTTTACACTTAAAGCACTGAGGCATATCCTCATCATCAACTTCATCAATATCCCTGTTTTTAGGAGGAACACGATTATGAGGTTTGACTGATGCCTTAGGCTTATCTCTGGAGAACCGTTTACTTATCTTCAATAGAAGATTCCTAAACTGTCTTGTGATCATCGATACCGATTTTTCAAGATCTTCATCTGATGAATCTATCTCAGAGTGATCATCTTCAGAGATATATACTTTTTTACTTTTATCAAGTAATTTAGTGCTTTGAACGGAACATCCTTAGCCTTCGATGAAATTTCGTGATCAAAGATCTTAAGCTTACCAACCAGCGTGTTTTTGGAGAGAGTATCTAGGTTATTTCCCTCAACGATGGCATGCTTCTTAGCATCGTATCTAGATGGCAGTGATATGAGAATTGTCATCACAATGTCCTTTTCAAGATCAGTCTTACCCAATGCAAAAGATGCATTAACAATTTCAGACACTTTGTGATTAAACTCATCAAATGTTTCTCCATCTGCCATATGAAGGTTTTCCCAATCGAAATTAAGGTTTTGAAGCCTTGCATCCTTTTCACTGGAGTTTCCTTCGAATACGGTTGCTAATATATCCCAAGCTTCTTGAGACTTAGTGCAATTAGACACATGGTGATGAAGATTTGGGGTAATGGCATGTATGATCGCATTCAAACAGTCGGAGTTTTGCTTTGCAGCAAGAATGTCTGTAGGAGTATATTCATCAATATTCTTTGGAACATTTTCTCCTTCTGCAGCAACGAGAGGATCATAGCCATTAACAACATATACCCATGATTGAAAATCACATGCTTGAAGAAAATCTCGCATAGCAATTTTTCAACATAAGTAATTAGAGTCATCGAAGACTGTTGGTACGTTTATTGAGATAGCACCTATGTCCATAGAGTCAGATCTCTACAAACACAGACTTGTGAGGTCTTTAACGTGTTTGCCTGTTCTGATACCAATAGAAAAAGCGGGGTCTAACAACCTCACCCAATATTTCGGTTAGCAATCTATATGGACAACTCCGAGTTCTTTTCTAGAGAATCAACAAGACTCAGACAATAGAAAATATCTCAAGGAGTTATTATCTCAATCTCTCGATTTGTTTTACTCAAGAAAATATGATTCGCGAGTCTAATCAAAGGGAGATAACTTAGATGGTACCAAAGACCAATATCCAAGTTTCAATCGATTTAAATCAGCAACCAATAAGGTCGGATATTCTAATCGATTGAACAACGCACAACCTGTATTATTTCAATTATATAACTTAATATAATACGGAATATAAATAGAAATAACACAAATACCAGAATTTTGTTAAGGAGGAAACCGCAAATGCAGAAAAACCCCGGGACCTAGTCCAGATTAAACATATATTGTATTAAGCCGCTACAGACACTAGCCTACTCCAAATTAACTTCGGTCTGGACTGTAGTTGAACCCCAACCAATCTCACACTGATCCAAGGTACACTTATGATCCTACGCCTCTAATCCCAACAGGATACTGCGCACTTGATTCCTTTAGATGATCTCACCCACAACTAAGAGTTGCTACGACCCAAAGTCGAAGACTTTAATAAACAAATCTGTATTACACAGAATAGTCTACAGGTAATAGATAAATTCGTCTCCCACGAATAAACCTACAAGTTATGTTCCGTATTTTGATAAATCAAGGTGAACATGAACCAATCAATAAAACCAGACTTATATTCCCAAAGAACAGCTCAGTTTCATTAATCACCTCACAATAAACTTAATTGACGCAGCGAAGAAGATTATTGAGGAATCACAAACAATGAGACGAAGATTTTGTGACTACTTTTATCTTGCCTATCAGAGATATAAATCTCAAGACAATTATTACAATTGTACACGTACGATAAAAATATTAAGATCAGATCACACTACTACAAGAAAAGTTGTATCGGTCTGGCTTCACAATCCCGATGAAGTCTTTCAGTCATTAACCTGGTTTCAGAAGAATAAAACCAAAAGTTAAAGGAGACTCTAGCTTTAGCAAACTAGTATCACACAAAATGTGTGGGGATTAGATTTCCTATTTGATAGAGTTCTCCCTTATATAGTCTTTCAAATCAGGGTTTGCAATCAATGTTAGCTTGCTAATGATAGGTGTCTAAAACACCTTGATATTTATATATTGTTTATGCTTTCTTCGCTAAGTTTTCTTGTAAAATCATGTATCTTATGTTTTTTTTTGATTACTTAGGTACTTTTGAGTCATTTGGAACAAAAGAAGAACACTACACCAAAACGGCCATTTAGGGACGTTTATAAACGTTGTACATAATTTGTGCAACGGAAATAAACGTTGGCAAAACGGCGTTGCGCATGGTTGTGCAACACATTTTATCCGTTACACAAATTAATTTGTACAACGCTTATAAACGTTGCACATTTTATTATTTGTGCAACGTATAGGCTAATTTGTGCAACGTATATAATATGTAAAATAACACTTTGTGGGTCCCCTTTTGATTGTTGTCAACGTTTGATTTATTTGTATACGGTTACATACGTTGCTCATTTCCGGTAACATGTGCAACGTATACATGTACAACATGTATATCCGTTGCAAAGTAATTTTCCGGTTAAAAAAAATATAACCGTCGGCACACAGTTTCCGGCATATTTCTGCTCCTGAATTGCAATCGACCAAGAACAATTATTGATCATCACAATCCATCAAGAACGATTCATATATGAACAAAAATTATACAAAAATTCACACAGTAGCTAGATTAAACGAATAACCAGATTCAAAACAATTAAACGAAGAAAAAAAATCAACTAAAACGGATTAAATCTAAAGAGTTTAATGATTTTGATGAGGGTTACCTGGATATCATCGAAAGTCCATTTGTTGAAAAGCTTAACGTCAAGGTTTGGTGTTACATTTTGAGCTTCCAGTATTGCAGTGGGCTGTGACGAATATTCATGCAGAGTAAAGGACAGAATTAGAATCCGATTCTGAACTCAAAGAAGTTACCACATATGTGAAGCATGTATGGCCAATTTTTGGAAAGAAAGAACAGGTGAAAGAATTTGGTGTAGAATTTGCTATACATGTGGAGTCAATGTGATCAGGTATAGCAACCCAAACATGATGAAGCTCTTCACTGCTAAATTATTCAATAAACGACTGCACGCAGATGACATTAGTTTATCAGGCTCAGAATTCTAGCATGCCAAGGCCTATAAAATAATCGAATAGGTACATCACAAGAATATCAACTCCAAAGGCAATGTAAGAATTCATCTTTTATAGAATAGCATTAGTCGATATGCGAACAAGAAGAAAAGAACTGGGGACACAAAAAAGATGCATTATAAATGAATGAAACCGCGCCCTGAATGACTCCAAATCCGACAAAAATAAAAAGCAGCTACCTGTAGGTATATAATAACATTAGTCGATAGAATACCTTTACTTGATTTCTTATTCTTAGTCTGTAGAACTATCCTGAAAATGGATAGAAAGCAGCTTCTAACAATTAGATTGAGTCCAAACTACAGTTTAAGGGAAAAAAATTGAAGTTTCAGATTGAAAGAAGAGAGTGACAAACCTGGTAGCGCCGCTTCAAACCGACCGGTTAGCATGGAGTTGAACTTCCACCTGAAAAGGGAAAGAAAATAACAGAAATATATACACCAACCTTTTCCCTCTTCCTTAATCCGGGCTTGGGACCGGAAACGCATTCACATTGGCGGAGTTAAAAAGGGGTTTACCATCAAAAACAACAAGAAACAAAATATATATATATATATAATCCATTAGGCATCCAAAAAACAACAAAAACTCTAACCAACTACTAAAGACATTGTTATTCTCGCACAATCTTAAAAACTTGAACTAACTGCAGGTTGCAGCCTATTCTCGCCCCATCTCAAGAAAGCAGGTAGTGGTAGCTGTTTTAAGAAGTGATAATTGTCTCCTTGAGGGGCATCCCAAATAACAGCTGATTGGTCATACACTTCCTCGACATAGACTTTCCTCTCATTCGGCATCACCTTTACACAATGTACGTATTCATCATCAGAACCACCCTTTATACTCCCCAATACAACAACCTTACCTCTATTGTTCAGTAGCTCAACTTGCCCAGATGTAACCACACGAGATACAATTTCCTCGTTTTCCACAGCATGATGACTTCCACCAACATGATAAGTAATGAAACCTTTCTCTGGGCTAGGAGTGACGGTTCTAGGAGTGTTGGTGGTACTTGCCGGTGAAGACCCATTATTAGGTCTTAGTAACTGTAATATCGCCTGTGAACAAGAACAATTCAATGTGCGTAAAACTTATTTACTACTTCACGGAAAGTAAGATGAGAACACTTACATCGACTTTACCATTCAACGACCCAACTGCGCCTTCAACACCGCCCATTCTGGAACCCAAACTAGAAACTTCAGTTTGAATTGTGTTCATTTTTTCCTCATTCTGGGACTGTTTTGTTTGAAGAGCAGAATACGCAACCGCTGGCACCTGAGCCTGCTTCTTCGACATATTGGATGAGTAGCCACGAACACCATCTTTTCGGTTTGCTCCAAACACATCTTCCAATACTTCTGAAACCACAGTGATTTTGATACCACTTGTTCCTGCTTCTTGACGCTTCGCTTTATCTTCTGATACTTTCTTCTGTAATTTCATAAATGAAAATTGGTGGTTACCATCAATAACTAAGAGATAGTAGCAGTCAAATAAGTGGTATGCACATTACTTAAGAGTAAGAAACAGATAATACTTACATGTGGCTCGATTTCACTAGGATGCACACTCCCATCACTCCGCTGGTGTCCCAACAACCACTTGTATGTAGTGTCTTTTGGTATTTGTGGAATATCCGAATCATCCTACAAATAAATGGTTTATCATATTAGCACATAACCTTTATCGATATACTAACCAATAGTTATAGATTAAATGAGCTTACCAGTTTATATTTCTTGTTGGCATATGAGCATCTCCCAAGTGTATGGCAGACAGTTTCTTTTTTTCTACGTTTTGAATTGGCAGAGTTTTTTACAATAGTCTCAGGTTTCTTTTCATGATCAACAAAATCATGCCAAATATTTCGATTAATTCCAGGTGGAACTTTATCTCTCCAAGCTTCCAAAAGTTCAGGAGTGAGTTCTGGTGGTTCTGGTACTTCACCGCCTTCCTCCGATCCAACAGACCCATCCTCAGATAATGCAGGCCTCTTCTTTGATCTTTTCTTACGGACTCCTCTGACCATATCCCTCAAGTCATTCTTATGTCTCCGGTACAATGATGGAAATGCTGGTACTATAATAGGGAGGCAAAGATATGGGTCTATAGGAAATTCAAACTCCCCCTAAAATACAATTTATGTTAATAAATACCAACTACAATAACATTAGTATTAGTATTAGTAGAAAGAAAATGTCAACAATTCCAGGAATAAAAGAAATACCAATAAAGCTTTCCAAACATCATCTATGAAATTATCAGGCACGAGCCGCCAGTCAGTGAAGTTGATAGAAATATGAATTCTTATGATCTCTCCGGCTCTAGTTGATAATTTGGTAGCACTCTCTCCAACAAGCTTCAAACCATCGTCAAATTCGATGTAATACTTCGGTTTAACTGAAGAAGAGCTGGACTTGTTTTGCTGTGATGCTGCATCTCTTGAAGAGCTGGACTTGTTTTGCTGTGATGCTGCATCTCTTGAAGAGCTGGACATGTTTTGCTTTGATGCTGCATCTCTTGAAGAGATGGACATGTTTTGCTGTGATGCTGCATCTCTTGAAGAGCTGGACATGTTGTACTGCAAAAAGAAATATGAAGTATTATTAGTAAAATAATAGTAAGAAGCAATATTCAGACCAAATAAAAATCAAACTACAAAGAGCAGAAAGCACATCATCATATCATCATCATACGCCGCAAATGCATTTAAACACAAAAAAAATGTGATCTTCCTGTTGAAGAAAACAAATTTACATTCTGACCCAGTAACAAAAATGCAATTACGACATAATCAACATTTAATTACTGCGAGTTACTAGCAAAGATCTCAAATGGGGTTCATCTTGAAATATCGACTGGAATTCTCCGAATTCAGGCTTCAATAAGTCATATAATAGTCTAGTTATCTTCCTTGGAGATTGAATTACAACAGACCATTCAGGGTCCTTCAAATCTGTCGAATAAAACACTTGAGAAGCATCAAAGTCGAGGATGGAAGGTTCATCATAGTCACCATCTGAACTTCTGAAATTAATCAAATTAACCAAGACCAAGTTCGAATCCTGACACATTTTACACCCGCGACTCTTGTTCTCGACCTTCACCCAATCACAGTAAAATACTACCTCTGTAAACTCTGTGTAGTCAAGCTCCAGTATCTGCTTAACCACACCATACCACTTGGTCACACCATCAACTAGGTTTCTATCTTTACTACTTGCCCTATATGCGGTAGTTGCTTCCATACAAACACCACTATCCTGGGAGATGCGACTTGACTCATTTGACTTGGATGCGAAGGTATAACCATTGACCATGTACTTGTTATATTCCTTTGCTCCAACAGGACCTTTAATATAACGCCACAATTTGGAGTTCATTTTGCGCTCTTTCACCAACTGGAACATTACAAGACTTGTTAGTTACAATGAAAATATATAAAACTGATGAGAAAAATAGAAAATCAACAAAGTCCCATAATAGTTACCTTATTATACAACCATTTTATGAAATTTTTCTGTCGTTGTATTTCATTTCCCGTGCTCCCATTCGCATCACAGTATTCACTGCAATGGAGTAACATGTAAAACATTTGTCTCAAACAATAAAGGCTTATAGGATGAAATATAAAGGGTACTGCAAAAATGACACCAAGTCAAATGCACTTACGCAAAGTAATCTGCAAGACCTTCTACTTCACGACGAAATAACACCAATCTAACTATCTGTACGAATTTTACATATGATAGAGTCGCTGACTTATCTCCAAACCCCTGGGGGCCTTCATCGCTGTACTCAGAATCGGCATCCAAGAAAGCTTCCCTTGTGGCTTTGTGATTTCCATCCTTGGAGTTTGCGACGTTCTTCATTGCATAAACCACACCTTCAGATGTAAGATGGTTTTCTTTGATCGACCCTTCAGGGTAACGCTTGTTGCTTGGAACATTCTTATAAAGTTTCATTGCTCTGCGTATGGAATTCTTAAGTTTTTAAACCACAAACAAATCGAAGTATGGAACTACATGTGATCAAAATAAGTAAAAGCAATTACCTCTCGAATGGATACATCCATCGGAATCTAACAGGTCCGCAAGCTAGAGCTTTGTCAGCAAGATGAACCACCAAATGGATGCTGATAACGAAAAATGAAGGCGAAAAATACTTCTCCAGAACACACAATGCCTCGGCAACCATGTATTTGGCTTTTTGAAGTTCACTTTTAATCAAAACTTTCGAGCACAATATTCTAAAGAACAGACTGATTTGTTGAAGAGCTCTCCGAAGGTCAGGGTAGAGCGGGAATGCATGTTGAAGCAGCACCGGCAATAAATATTCCATATTCATATGAAAGTCATGTGACTTCAGGGAATGCAGACTAGGAGGTTGAAGAGTGACATTGTTTCCAAGATTTGACGAGAATCCAGTCGGAAACTTCATGTCTTTCAATATCTTCAAAAAATCATCTCTCTCCTTCTTGTTCAAAATATAAGGAGCGGCAGGTACGATGTCTTTACCAGTTTCAGGATCTTCAGTGATCCATTGACCACTCTGAACATTCATAGCCTTCATGTCTTTCCTAGCACACACACTATCTTTGGATTTCTTTTTTATGTCAAGGAAAGCATCTACAAGATGTTCAGTTACATTCTTATCAACGTGCATTACATCCAAACAATGATGATATTCATTATAAACCCATGTTGGTATATCCAGTAGCCTCGACCTCTTGTAAAACGCTTTAGTTGGTGAATCAATCTCATCACAATCAACTTCATAAAAATCTATCTTTCTCTTCTTACCGTCTTTGGAAAGTTTACCAGGAACATAATGAACATTATTGGTTTTCGCCATTACTTCTTGTCCGGTTAAACGAACTGGTGCAAATCCCTTCTCCTTTGTTTTGAGTCCAATATACTTGCCTGAACTGAAAAGAGGACACTAAAAGTCTCAGAAAGTATTATGCCATGTTTAAACACTTAGAACTGTCTATAACTTGCATCCCTATGATCCATCATGAAAACTAAACAGTAGGCACAATGAACTTAAATATAACGCAGAGGGAAAAGGACTTACCTGAAAGGATGATTTGTCTTCAGAAATCTTCGGAAATTTTTGTACACAATCTTGCGGGAGTGAGGTAACCAATTACTTTCCGTCTCATCTGCACAACCAGGACATGCTTTGTAACCATGAACTACACACCCAGAAAGATTTCCATATGCGGGTAAATCATGAATACCCCACATAATAATTGCTCTCAACTTGAATGTATCTTTTAAACGCATATCAAAAGCATCAACACCCTCCCAAAGTTCTGTTAAGTCCTCTATCAACACTTGCAGAAAAACACAAATATCTTGACCCGACGCCTTTGGTCCTGGTATTAGCAGCGATAAGATCTGAAACTCTGCCTTCATACATAACGATGGTGGAAAATTATAAGGAACCAATATAACTGGCCAACAGCTATAACCGGTAGATTGGATACCGCGAGGATTAAAACCATCTGTCGAGATTCCAATCCACACATTTCGCGCTTCACTTGCGAAATCAGGAAACCTTGTCTTCATGTTTTTCCACTGCAAGGAGTCTACTGGATGGCGCATATAGTCACAAGAAGCTTCTGCTCGATCATGCCACGTCATATCTTCAGAAATCCAAGGTATGGTATAAAATTTCTTAAGTCTTTCCGGCAGTGGAAAATGTCTCAATACTTTCTCAGGCTCCTTTGTTACCTTTAATATTCCATCTTTCCCCTGTTTGACTTTGTACCTTGATGCTCCACAAGTCGGACACTCTACCACATTCTCATGCTCTTTACGGAACATCACACAATGGTTAACACAAGCATGTATGTTTGCAGCCTTCATTCCAAGATATTGCAACATCTGTTTCATTACGGGGTATTTTGCAGGGAAAGTATTTTCTTCTGGAAACCATTTTCTGAGTAATCCCAACAGCTGAGTAACACTATTCCCATACCAGCCAAAAGTCTTCTTTAAATGATGCAGTTCGATGATGACAGAAAGTGTCGTCTCGCCATTCTCACATGTTGGATATATCTTCTCTTCTGCTAACTGTTTGTACTTGTCATGTTTCTTACCAAGGTTAGGCTCTTGAGTATATGGATGTTGAGAATCATCTACATTTACATGGTTCCCTTCAAAAATCCCGAATGCATTATCAACAAAATCATTTAACCTGCACCCATTATCTCTATTGTCCTCTTCAACGTGTTCCTCTAAAGGCTCCACTGGTATTTCTTCTTGAACCAACTTCTCTACACTTGCAGCAGCTACTTTCGATGCTCGTGTAGACTTCTCTCCTTGCAGTGACCAAAGTACATATGATTCAAGCATACCGTTCACTTTTAAATCATGCCTCACTTGTTCAAACATCTTAGATTTTGAATTCCGACAAACACGACAAGGACAAGGACAATACACTGAATCTCTAAGTCTATTATTATATGCAAATGCAATAAAAGCATCTACTCCTGTTCTAAATGCATAACTAAACCTGTCTTCAAACATCCAACTTTTGCCATACATTGTACAACACTAACAAAACCAGATTATAAAATACAATTGCAAACAGATTTGATATAGCAACCCCAAATCAGTATCACAAGACTAGCTTATGCGGTGAATCCTAGTCTACAACACATTAAACAAAATTGAAATCTAGAAGAAAAATAATCAACTCATCATACTCAGACATCAAACATAAGGAAAAATTCTACTATAAAACACATTAAACAAAATTGATACTAGTAGTGTGAGCTGATACCAAGTGATACTCTTCTCGACAACAAGAACTACTACTCCTTTAGTCTTTAATCCAATGGCAGTTGATCCAAGCTACAAACAAACATACAAAAACCCAAAATTAGCCTACAAAATTTCAGTAGAATACTAAAAAATTCAAGAATTAGGCTACACACGCAGTAGGCCTTCTTAGTTTTGTTGTTTACCTTAATTGCTTCAATAACATACTGAACCTGAAAGTATTTATACCTCTATCATACTCAATCCTGTACACAACACACACACACACAAAACCAAGGAAATCAATGAGGAGCAATACTCAAAAGTTTTGAGAAATAAAACAATGAAAATCAACAAGCTATATGCATCATTATGATTCAGTCACTTCTCCACCAAAATATTTATATATTCATTCATTCCAACCTTGATTTTTAGAATCATTCTTATAATAATCAGTCCTCTTTTGAGACTTATAACATTAATCATAGACATCAGAGCTAGATCATGTTCTGACTTATATAAAACAGAAATCAATCCAACTGATAATAGGTACTGTAGTTGTCACAAACCCCTAACTCTTTCAGATAAACAACCAATTTTTTTTAACTACAACTGAATAGAAGAAAACACAATTCTTCAATCAATAGTATATATTACAAAATAAAGAACAATAAAATCAAAAACCCCAAACTCAATCGCAGGGTTAGGTCAAAATAAATAAAAAAAATTGAAAAGTTTTCGAAAAAAATTAAAATTAAGAGGCAGTAGAAGTAGTTGAAGGATTATACCTGATGATAATCCACAAACTGGTGGTGATATTGAATGATTTAGTTTTAGATTTTAGAGAAAGTTGGTTTTCTGGAATTAGGGTATTGGAAGATTTAAACTAATGAATCGATTATAAGATTTCTAGAACATGGGTTTTGATTTGTTGAAACGAAAACTAGAATTTCAGGGTAAACCTAGATTCTAAGCAGATCTGATGATGATGAAGAAAAGAGAAAAAAAAATCTCATGTATCGATTTGGGTTACGAGAAAAATATGAAGAACAGAAAAATATATCATAGAATTTAAGGGTAAACATACAGATCAAAAAAAAATTTTAAGGGTAAACCTTGAATCTAAGCAGATCCGATGATGATGAAGAAAAGAGAAAAAAATTTCTCCAACACCTATCTGGACAGGAGTATTGAACTGAAGAAATGAAAAATAGAAAGAGAGTAACTGGGATAGGCATTAATTAAGAAAATAGGAGTGTTTTTATTTCCCAAAATAATTAAGAAAACATAGGAGTTGTCCGAAAAAAATTTTAGATGTGTATTTAATGTTCTTAAACAATGAAATTAGAGGGAAAAAATGGGGGGAAGGTTTTGTTAATTTTAAGTTTGGGAGGGAGAATGAATTGTGTGAAAAATTAAGAGGAAAAAATTGAGGGAAACCAATTTTAATATTTTTAAGAAAATTAAGAAGAAAAAAAATCAGAAAATTAATTAAAAAAGAAGAAACTAATATTACAAAAAAACCATGGGTTGTGCAACGGTTCTAAGAGTTGACATACGTTGCACCACTAATATAAATAAATGGAATATTAGTAAATGCGATATCTATATTATGTGCAACGGATATTCGGGTGCGCAACGTATATAGAGGTTGCACATTGTGCAACGTCTATATACGTTGCGCACCTCCGAAAATTAAGCATTGCTAAAACTAGGATTTGGTGTAGTGGAAGAAAAAGGGAAAAAGTATCATCTCATGTGCAACTGCTGTTGGAGGCGAATTATTTATCATTATTTGCTTTTATTTCTTCATCTCTGTCTGAAAAGTATGTCGGCTTTAGTGATGCAAATTCTGTCTGAAAAGCATGACAGCTTTATTGATGAAGAGGCATGAAAGAGAAGAAGAGGATTTGAGAAGTAAAAGAT
Source organism: Papaver bracteatum (assembly GCA_023529315.1). Taxonomy (NCBI): domain Eukaryota; kingdom Viridiplantae; phylum Streptophyta; class Magnoliopsida; order Ranunculales; family Papaveraceae; genus Papaver; species Papaver bracteatum. The sequence continues at coordinate 262,941 of JAJJWX010002650.1, read as the reverse complement.
AGTTGTTGTTGGTAAAAGAATTCAAAGAAGAAGAAAGCATTCATGTGGAGCGCAAAGGAGCAAAAAGACCAATTTTACAGGCGACCGAAGCTAGCTACGGTTGAACAAGAAAGAGAATAGGCATGTCATTCCTATGGAACCGACAAGCAATTCTTCATATGGGTATCCCTTATCTACCTCACAATGGTGGCTATATCGACTAGCCTTATTCCTACACAACCTTAGAATTCAGAGGAAATGATTTTCTCAATTATTTTGCTCTAACTATGAGAGAGAGAAAGGATATGGATACGGTGTTCATGAAGACTGGAATTTGAGTTGAGATGAACCAGGTAGAGAAGGTCTATTGCAGCCGAGATGGAGAAGAATTTGCTCGAGCTTCTGGTGTTTGTTTTCCAGAAACCAGATGATATATTTGATGCCGTATCTGAATGGTTTTGGATCTGGAAGTGCTGTTGATGAGTAGAAATTGGATGAGATGGTTTTGATGGATGATTGAGAAGCAGGAAAGAACATTAAGAAGAATTGGACAGAGTTTGTTAGCAAGAAACCAGCCAAAGAGAATGAACTGAAGTTGCCATTTGTGAAGGAATTGTGACAGCTTATGGTTGTTTTTGAGTTCTGGAATGTTTAAGAGAGTGGGTTTGTCTCAAACTCATGTCTTGCAGGGAAATGGAGAGTATAGAAGGTGCTCCACTGAGGGACGACAACTTCACCAGGTTGCGTACACAACATGTTCAGGTAATTGCCTGAATGAACTTTTCTTCACCAATTCAAGCTAGTTAAGTTTGTATGCAAGGATTATTGCTGCAATTATATGAATGGGTACTTATCATGGTGATGGTAGTTGTTGGACTGATCTTGTAGGGTTCTTAATGAGATGGTAGAAGGGCTCGAATGACGTCTCAGATGATGAACTGGGACTAGTGGTTTATATGGGATGAATGGTTGGATATTTACAATGGGGATTGTGAGTTTTGTAGATGAAATTGATGCTGCTGTAGGTTTGAGAACAAGGTGTACTGAGATTGTAGGTGATGGGTTTGTGTAAATAAATAGTGTTGGTGAAGCTGGTGATTCTTTATTGGTTATGGGTTGCAGTTCTGGTGAGAATGGGAGATGGAGCTGCAGTGGTTGCAAAGAAGCTACAGGTGCAACATCAAGAATGAACAATGTGTTTGCTGTTATAGATGGCTGGAGCAAGAAGGTATTGGTGCTTTGTTAGATGGATATTTACTGGTAGAATTGCAGGTAAGGCTGGAATGAAACTAGCTTCTGTTGTAGTGTTGAACTACAATTAGGGCATGATGTTGTAGCTGGGCAAGCAGTCACAGGGAGTATGATAGTGATGCTATGGAATTACAAGTAGATGTATTCCTAGGTTTTGCAGGGTTGAGTTTATGCTCAGTCTTGAATCTACAATGATGCAGTAGCTTGATCAAGTGTTGCTGGAAATAATGCAATGAGAAGAAGTTGTAGTTGTTGTCTCAGTGACACTGGTGGTTTGGTTTGCAGTGTTGGCTGTGATAGCATTGGTGGTGTAGTTGCAGGAAATCCTACACTACACCCTTGATAAGAATTTACTGTAATTAAGACATATTTGAAGATTAAAAATAACACTTTATTATTTGATTCTCAGAAATGTTTACAAGAAATGAAAGAAATCAAGAATACAACCTCTCTCTTGAATTTTCTCTCTCCTCAAGATTTCCTCAACACTCAAAAACTACATCCTCCTCCTTATGAATCTACTGGGTCTCTTTATATAGGATAGTTACATAGTGGGTGACAACTAATCTGTCCTTTAATTTCGGATCTGACTCGCTATATTATCGCAGTAGTTATAATGTCCATTCTCGCAAGCATTGTAACCATCGCAAGATAATCACACTCTTCCCGTGTTTCTTCATTCGTCAGTTATTACGTCATTCTTTAAATCATTCTGTGACACTCGTGAAGTGTTGTTGAAGAACTTGCGGTGATGTTCGCAGAAATGTTGCTAATCTCACAAGAGTAATGTCATGGAGATATTTTGGTCCTACATCTTGCATCTTCTCATGTCTTTTCTGCGAAAAGGGAAAGACTATGAGAATTACAATGCCGCAACTACCTAGTTTTTCATCTCTTTTCCCCGACAAAACCCAGTAAATTAGGTATGACCGCTTATACGTGTCGAATGCTCCTCTTTTAACCGGTTAATCCTTTATTACCCGGTTACCCTTCTTCTGTCTATAAAAGAGATAACTTGTTAAGAAATATTCTTTTTCTTTTACTTCTTCGTCTTCTCCGTTCCTTCTCTTCTCTGTAAACTTTCCTGTCTGCAATTTTTCTTCTTTCACAGGTTTATCTACTACTGTTCTAATGGAGTCTCAAAGGTATAAACATTCTCTTTTGTTTTAATTCGATTCTGCTTGTTTAAACTATGTTTATCTATTTTATTTGATCTCTTTTATTTGATTTTTCATCATTCCCATACTGTGTCTTCTTTTCAGTGAAACTACTTCTAACATGAAACCTGTATCTCAAAACCCTAATCTTCCCAAAAATTCGCAACAAAAACTGGCTGAAAAGAAGAGTAATCGTGTGAATCATAAGGTAGTAAGAAATACTTGTTTTCTTAATAACAATATTGTTGCCTCTGTTTCTTATCTAGCTTATTATTCGCAGGGTGATGAGAATTTTGCTAAACCTCGCAAGCGATCTCGCAAGGTTAAACCCATTGAATACCGAATTACTATTCCCTCATTATCTTCTTCAAAATCCACTCCTATAGTATCGCAAGTTGTGCCCCAACCTTTTGCTTGCGATGGTGTCACTCCAAATACTCTTTCCTCAATTAACCCTCTCATAAGTGAAACTTCCCATATTATTTCGAATGAAGTTCCTTCTTCTTCTAGTGTAGTCACTTCTCAAGTTGATTCATTTTCACTTCCAAATGTGACCTTTCCAGACACTCCCCCTCCTGATGACACAAATAATTCAAACCTTCAACTCGCCATTGTTACCACTTCACCACCTACATCTCTCCCTCCTGTTAGAGAAGCTTCAATTGATGTAGACGTTGCCTTTAAAGTCTTATCTGACATTTTGGATGAAACTAGAAAATCCTCCATTAATCCTATCAAGCGTGGCGTCTGTGAAGTTTTAAGCAAATATTTTGGTTCTGAAAAAACGGCTGCGAAGACATCTCTAGAAAATGAAATTGAAATTTTAAAAGAGAGTCTTCGGGTTAAGACTTCAGAATGCAATACACTCCAACACAAGCTTCGCAACTCTTTACTGAATTGCGAGAATCTTCACAATAAGAATGAGGAACTAAAAGGTATATTTTTCCTTCTTTTATCTCTTGGTTTTTCTATTTTAGTAAATTCTCATTTTTTGTGTGCTTGATTCTCTTTTAAATCCTTAGTTCATATATTTAGTTGTAAATCGAACACGATTCTTGGAGAGATTTCGATTTGAGTCTATTGCTGAAGAAGCTCGTGCTGAGAAAGATTCTTGGATAGACCAACATAATAGATTAGATAACCTTCATTCATATTCTATCGACCAAATAGATAATCTTACCAATGAGAATAACCAACTAATACAAAGGAAAAGTCTGTTAAATAGCGAAGTTACTCGTCTTTCTTATTTGTTAACCCAAGATAATTTGGCGATAGAAACTTTATCAGATGAAAATGAGACCTTATCTCAAGAAAAGCCCAGATTCTCAAATAAGATAGTGATCTCCTCGCAGCATTTAAGTATTCTTCAGAAAGTGTGTAACAATCAAGAAAAATCTCTGTCTTCATTGAAAGAATAACTCAAAGAAGTAACGGAATCATCAATAGCTGAGAAGGATAGACTCATACAGGGTAGGATAGATCTAAGTGTAAAGGCTAGTAAACTCAAAGAGCGTTTCTCCCGATTAAAAGAATCTCATTCCTTATTGGAGAAAGAAAATGATTATCTCCTTTCTAAAGAAGAAAGTATAAAATCTCGCCTGAAGGGTATAATTGGAGATAAATTTGATGATGCCATGAACCAGTGGGAGAGTTGAGTCTTATCATTAATTCAAAACTTATCTTCGCAAAGAGAAGGTAGTCATTTTGACTGCCTTAATTGTTAACTTTCAAATTTCTCTGTTATATTTTTGCAAGATCTTCGTCTGAATGTTTTTCTGGCTTATCTATTTTCTCGCAGAATCTGAGAAAAGTTTTCAAACCACCATTTCTGACTTGGCTGATAAACTGGATTTAGTCCGCAAAGAAAATGGTGAAATTCTAGCCAATTATGTCAAATCTCACGATCGTGCAGAAAAAAGATATGACTATCTTGAATACTATAAGAACATGGAAATTAGGAATCGCGACAGAGGATTCCTTCACAAAGTTCATCTTAGTGCTAAAGTTCTCGTGAATGACATCTTAATATCCAACGATCTATCCCATGTATCATTCAATCCTCTGGAAGTAGATGATGATGAAATTCCTCTTCCCATGGCTAGTGATCTAGAGTATGTAAGTGATGAAGAAGATGTTTCTCAAGAAAATTCAGTGGATAAAGAAAAATCTCCTCTTACTAAAGTAGATACTGGCGATGGAACAACCATTAATGAGTCATCAAATGAGGAAGAAACTCAAGATGATCGTGAGAATAATGTTGGCGAGGCTAATAACTCTGGCAAAGATAATGCTTGAATTTTGTCTTTGCTTTCTTTTAGTTCTTTTTCTTGCGAATGATGTAACCCCTTTCAATTTTAAAACTCATTTTGGAGCTCTGTTAAATTTCTGTCCTTCTCAATACTCTACGAGAAATATAATGATATTTATTTATAAATTCCCATACTTTCCCTCATTATCTTTCTTGGAATGAATAAATATCTCCTGCACCTTAGAAAAATGAAATAGTTAATTGGTAGGATTATTCTTGTGGTCTTATTTTGCCTTCCTAATTAAAGGTCTTATTTTGCCACGTTTCTTTCTGCGACAAAATCGCAGGACGTCCTTACATTCGCATGTAGAGACCCATTGATTTTTCCTTAGCTCTTGTATTTTATCAATTCTCTGCGACTATATTCCTACACTATACCCTTGATAAGAATTTATTGTAATTAAGACATATTTGAAGATTAAAAAAAACACTTTATTATTTGATTCTCAGAAATGTTTACAAGAAATGGAAGAAATCAAGAATACAACCGCTCTCTTGAATTTTATCTCTCTTCAAGATTTCCTCAACACTCAAAAAATACATCTTCCTCCTTCTGAATCTATTGGGTCTCTTTATATAGGATAGTTACATAGTGGGTGACAACCAATGTAGTTAATATCGGATATCGGTTTATATCGGCCAGGAAGGATACATGGTACGACTTTATATCGGGGATATTATCATTAAAATATCGTTATAATATCGGTTCCAAATTTAGAGACTATAATTTTATAGCTACCATCAATTTTATCAAAAACACATGAGTAATTTCAATAACTTTAATGTTCACTGCCTAAAATGATAAATAAACACGTTCAAACTAGAAACAGAAGAGTAACTTCAACAACTTTAAAGTTTAAACAGAAGTTCAAATTAAACAAGTTCAACTTCAAACTAGAAATAAGAGAGCAACTTCAACAACTTTAAAGTTTACTACCTAAAATGGTAATTAAACAAGGATATTACAACCTTATTCAAAATCATACGAGTCATTGTAGATATTATCATCTTCAGTAACTCCATCATCTCCATCAAGTAGTCCATAATCAGTGTCTAACATCAATTATTCAGTATCATATCCATCAATCTCAGAGTGCGTTGGGTAAGTAGACTTACTTCGAGAGCTACATGCTCCTCTACTACCAACTGGCCTACTTTCTTCACCAAGAATATCTTGCAAATCATCCAAAGTTCCATCAAGAATATATCTTGAAATATCCCTGATATATCGGCCGATACGGTCGATATTTGACTATATTGGACGATATTATCGCAAAGATATCGTATCCCCGATACAATGCTTATCATATCACTCCAAGGCCGATATCTGAAATATCCCCGATATATCGGCCGATACGGCCGATATAGACTACATTGGAGACAGCTAATCTGTCCTTTAATTTCGGATCTGACTCGCGATATTATCGCAGTAATTATAATGTCCATTCTCGCAAGCGTTGTAACCATCGCAATATAATCACACTCTTCTCGTGTTTCTTCATTCGTCAGCTATTACGTCATTCTTTAAATCATTCTGTAACACTCGTGAAGTGTTGTTGAAGAACTTGCGGTGCTATTCGCAGAAATGTTGCTAATCTCGCAAGAGTAATGTCATGGAAATATTCTGGTCCTACAGGTGGTGCTAAGCTTGGAGGTTGCAGGTGAAGTTTAAGATGAACTGAGACATTCAAGGAAATTGTAGATGTTGATGTTTAGGAAGGAGCCATTAGGACAGGGTAGTGCAATTGCAAGTGATGAGATGTTCATGGAGATATGGATTTGCTCAAGACAGATTTAGATGTTGATTGTGAACGTTGCGAGGAGATGGAATCGTTACTGGTGATGCTGTTATGCTGTTATGCTGTTGCAGGTGGAGTTAATCTTCATATGAAGAAAGGAGATTGAGATGCAGCAGATATGGAGATGAATTAGGTGGTGTTGATAGCTATGGGCTTGGCTGTGAGACACAAGGAAAGAATGAAGCTGTTACCGAAGCCACATAAATAAATGAATGAATTGCGAAGTTAGTTACTGAAGTTTTGATGCAGTTTATGGAGATGATTAGAGAGGATTATTGGTGTTGTGTTGCTGGGAAAATACATTGCAGTGAGAGTGAACTGGATAGCTGAGTGCAATGATTGCAACAACACTGGCCAAAGCAACTCAGCCCACTCAGACCTGACTCGTTCTGAATCACTCAGCCTGACCTAGTTTGACTATTATTTGACTCAGTTGACTCAACTGAGTTGACTACTTTGACCAGTCACCTGAGCTCCGGTCCGGTGCCGAATTCCGGCCAAAAACCCAGTTTTCCGACAAGTGTTTTTGGGACAAATTTTCTACACGGGTTTTTCTCACTTATGGGCTTGGTGGATTTTCATCTAATGGACTTTGAAGACTAGTCCTATTTTTGGAAAGCAAAGTAATATAAAAGAAAGACTTCTACAACTTGGAGGACGTATTCTACTTGTAGCTCTGGAGGATAGCAGCAACTAGGGTTTGCTTTCGTATTTATTTATTATCTTCTTTATTTGATTATTGATTATGATAAACTCCATAGCTATGAGTAGCTAATTTTTTATTTATTGGTTAAGTATGTAGTCCTATTTCTAAAACTTGTGCTTGATTAATGCATTAGTTTTCTCTCTTGTTTATCGTTCAAATCTCTACTGTTTTTATAATCACATGATTGATGTATTGTGATAGGACTTAGATGTTTGGTTAGTTAAGTGTCCAATTAATAGAACTTGCATCCTTGTCCATAGCTATTTTAGGGTTTTCATAGAGCGATAACCCTGAACACATGTAGCAAGATATGATTATGGTTTGTAGTGATACACTCTTGTAATTATATGTAAAGTTTGACCCTTGTCTGAATTGTCATGCGCAATGTATGACAATTTCATTGATTAGCCTATTTCCCAAACTTAAGGCTCCTAGGAATTGAACTTAATTAGCACAAGGCGTTAGGTTATTCTTTAGGTAGAATTCACATACGCAGCTCTAATGTGTGTGTTGGTGAACTTAGGAAATTATAGGATTATCTTGCTCTCTTGATATTCTAGGCTTTTGATAATAAAAGAGATTAAATTGTAATTCTAATCATATATGCAAGCACATGTTTAAGATTGAAGATGAATTCCTTGACCAATATATTTCTATCATTGATTACTTCCAACTATTTACTTTGCTTTTATTTTACTTTTATTTTGCAAAAATCAGAAATCCCCCCTTTTGGTTACTAATAAACTAGAATTTGATAACAACAATCGCCTCTCTGTGGATACGAACTCTTCCTTACTTTATACTTTATTTATATTTTGTTGAGTAAGAAAGTGAATTATTTTTGACGCATACGACTGCGATCAAATTTTGGCGCCGTTTCCGGGGAGGCATTCATATAGTTATTAAGTTTTTAGTTTCTTTTTATTATTTCTGCTTGCATATTTGCTTTTCGTTTCTTGTCTTGTTTCTCATTTGTTTGCGAGAATTGTTTTTCAGGTACTAATCCCTGGTGTTGATGGTGATTTTTAAACAGAGGGTAAAATTGTAAAACCCCAACTAATCTAATGTCACCGGTGACACATTTATTAGGACATTTAATGCATGTAGTCAGTAATTAATAGGGGGTATTTTTTCAAATTAGGGTTACAACGAACAAAACCCTAATTCCCCTCCGTGCCAATGACAAATCATGCCAGCCATACCTAGCCTGAGCTAGCAGCACCTCTGTGCCAATGGAAAATCATGCCAGCCACACCAAACGTGCCAAAGCATGCCAACCATGCTAGTCGCACCTCCGTGCCAATGGAAAATCATGCCAGACACACCTAGCCCAAGCTAGACGCGCCATGCCAAACGCACTCTGCCTTGGACCTAGCTATGCTAGTCATACCAAATGCGCCAAAGCATGCCAACCATGTTAGCCGCACCTCCGTGCCAATGGAAAATCATGCCATCCACACCTAGCCCAAGATAGCCGCGCCATGCCAAACGCACTCTGCCTTGGCCCTAGCTATGCTAGTCATACCAAACGCGCCAAAGCATGCCAACCATGCTAGCCTCACCTCCGTGCCAATGGCAAATCATGCCAGCCACACCTAGCTCAAGTTAGCCGCGCCATGCCAAACACACTCTACCTTGGCCCTAGCTACGCTGGTCACGCCACTCCAAGCCAAACACCCTTACCTTGGCCACGCCATGCCAAAGTAGCACCCGCACCTAGGCTTTCAAACCATGCAACCTAGGCCAAATTGGTCACGCATGTCATTGGCACATGCCAACATGCATCGCTGGTAGCTTTTCTTACCAAGCCGTGGCCCTAATGGCCGAGCGTGCCATTGGCACATGCCAACACGCTCGCTAGTAGCTTTTCTTACCAAACCGTGGACCTAATGTCCAAGCGTGCCATTGGCACATGCCAACACGCTCGCTGGTAGCTTTTCTTACCAAGTCGTGGCCTTAATGGACAAGCATGCCATTGGCACATGCCAACACGCATCGCTGGTAGCTTTTATTACCAAGCCGTGGCCCCAATGGCCAAGCATGCCATTGATACATGCCAACACGCATCGCTAATAACTTTTCTTACCATGCCTTGGCCCTAATGTCCGATCATGCCATTGGCATATGCCAACACGCTCGCTGGTAGTTTTTCTTATCAAGCTGTGGTCTTAATGGCCACGCATGCCATTGGCACATGCCAACACGCTCGCTGGTAGCTTTTCTTACCAAGTCCTGGCCCTAATGGCCAAGCATGCCATTGGCACATGCCAACACGCATCGCTTGTAGCTTTTCTTACCAAGTCGTGGCCCTAATGGCCAAGCATGCCATTGGCACATGACAACACGCATCGCTGATAGCTTTTCTTACCAGGCCTTGGCCCTAATGGCCGAGCATACCATTGGCACATGCCAACACGCTCGCTGGTAGATTTTCTTACCAAGCCGTGGTCCTAATGGCCACGCATGCCATTGGCACATGACAAAACCCACGCTGGTAGCCTAACTTGCAAACCTTGCAACCTAACACCAAGGAATTCCACACATGCCATTGGCACATGCCACACACGCCACTAGCAGCTCTGGCATTGCCACTTGCACCCAACGTGCAACCTACCACCAAGGCATTCCACACATGCCATTGGCACATGCCACACACGCCACTATCAGCTCTGGCACTGCCACTTGCACTCAACGTACAACCTACCACCAAGGCATTCCACACATGCCATTGGCACATGCCACACACGCCACTAGCAGCTCTGGCACTTCCAATTGCACTCAAGGTGCAACCAACACTCGAGACATCAACACAAATTGGGGGATGCTTTCCAGGGTCTTGGTTTGGCGGTCACAGCTTGCAGCGTACACTACGCTCATATTAAGAAAGCGTGAATAGGAATAAAGCGGTCAAATAAATGAGGAAATAATGGTGAAAACGTTTTCACCCATAAACACCTTGCGGTTACCACCTCCTCCCATTATTTCACCCTTTACTCTCTTCCTTCATGAGTCCAGGGTACGTTTCAATCTCGACTTGTATAAATAGGTCTTACCTATTTGCACTAGACAACAAGTCTCGGTCACAACACTCTTAGAAAAGGCAACTTTGCAAGCTCTCCAAAAAGATTTCATCTCTTGTAAGCTTCCTAAGCTTTCACTTTCTGATACAAGTCGAGACACTACTCTCCCAGAATTATTCAGACACTATTTTCTTTGCTTCCCTCTCCAAATTAACCCTTCTCCTCCACTTTGTGACCAAAGCAAGTCTGGAACGACCATTTCTTGGTTTAGGCCAGACTTGTACAGATTGATCTATCGAATCTATAAAGTGCTCACGTGCAGCACACTTGTTTAGGGTTTAAACCAGTTTCTCATTCACCTACCGAATTTACCAAAATCAGCAGAAATGATCTTTACCCATAAACACCTGGCTTCTAAAGATTGGAATTATCCATGGTGCGGGATAGCTATTCGAAAAGGCACAATACTCCAACCAAGTAAAGGCACAACGGAAGAACAAAACTTGGAAGTAGAATACGAAGCTCGTCAACAAGATGGAGAAGTTCTAGAACACGAGATTCCGGTTGAACAAGAACCACCTTTTGAAGAGGAAGAAGAAGAAGAAGCAATGCATTTTGTATTACATGTGATAGGTTCCAAAGAACATGCAATCTAGGTGCCCGAAATCAAATGCCACAAACTATTATTCAATTTGTTGAGGTTTATGATGTATGGGGAATTGATTTTATGGGCCCTTTTGTCAATTATAGTAGAAATAATTATATCTTTCTTGCTGTTGATTATGTCTCGAAATGGGTGGAAGCTAAGGCCACCCCAACTAATGATTCTAAAGTTTTTTCAGATTTTGTGCAAGAAAATATATTTGCAAGGTTTGGAATTCCAAAGGCTATAATTAGCGATAGAGGTTCACACTTCAAAAACAGGTTCTTGCAAACCTTGTTAAGGAAGTACAATATGTCGCATTGGATTGCAACACCATACTATCCACAAAAAAATGGACAAGCCGAGGTTTCCAACCGAGAGGTGAAATCCATTATATAAAAGACGGTGAATCCAACAAGGAAAGATTGGAGTTTGAGACTCAATGATGCTTTGTGGTCGTATAGAACCGCATACAAGACACCTATTGGGATGTCTCCCTTTAGGCTTGTTTACGATAAACCTTGTCACTTACGCATTAAAATTGAGCATAAGGCGTTTTAGGATATTAAGCAATGCAATATGGAGCTGGATGGTGCTGGAAACCAAAGGAAGTTGCAACTCCAAGAGTTATAAGAGATTCGTAATGATGCATTTCAAAGCTCACTAATTTACAAGGAAAAGACGAAAGCATTTCATGATAACATGATCACAAAGAAACAATTTTGCATTGGGCAAAAAGTTCTTTTGTTTAATTCTCGTTTGCAATTATTTCCGGGTAAATTAAGGTCACGTTGGATTGGACCTTTTATTGTGACTAATGTGTTTTCTCATGGTGCAGTTGAAATTCGTAGTTTAGCTACAGGGAATGAGCTTAAAGTGAATGGGCACCGGTTGAAACCATATTATGAGAACTTCTCTTCGGATTTCGTGGAAGGAGTTAACCTTGTAGAAGTGCTCCCTCTGGAGGAGTCTTAGCAAACAAGGAGCAAGTCGGGCTGACGACTTTAAACCAAGCGCTAAGTGGGAGGCAACCCACCGGTTTTGTATCTTTATCTTTTTATTTTTTAAGCATTTTATCTTTATTTTCTTTGTTTTTGCATATCATTTGTGGAATTTCCCACCTTGAGATTTACTTTGAATGATTAAATTTTACATTGAGGACAATGTAAAGTTTAAGTGTGGGGGAGCATTTATATGTTTTTATAGTTTGTTTTATGCCTTTAGAGAAAAAATAAATAAATAGGAAACCAAGGAATTTTTTTTGCTTTATGAACTCTGAAATCTAGAAACTTGTGCCTTTAGGATGACACTACCAATATAAGTGGATGGAACAATCGTGATTGCAGGAGTTGAGGAACCCATTAATTAACAAGGACGGACATAGCTCAGAAATTACAAATAACATGATAGTTGTTGCCATATCTCGAAATATCACCATATCACATTCTATTTTTATTTTTTCATATTTATCTATTGTTATCTAAGTGATTTGGTGGGCCACTAAACATCGAATTGTTATTACTTCTAGGATGAAATAGAGTGACTGAGTTGCTAAAAAAAAAAAAAAGACCGACCAATTAGACCAATCGGAATAAAAATGACACTTGGATAGCAATATGTGTGTGTTCTCCCTGTCTCCGTCGCCTAAACAAGCGTGGAACGCAGGATCCAAGGGAACTATCATGTAATCTGCTGACAAGAATCATGCGCTTGGATCCAAAAGATCCAATCATGTTGTCAAATAAAAAAAAAATTATTGTGTTGAATAAAGTCGACTCCTGGTTCCCTTGTATATGCCAGTTGAGTTGATGTAGAATTAAGATTGTTGACCAATGGTTCCATTGTATATGCCAGTGTGTTGACACTAGAATTCAGACCAGTAGCTCAATCCAATAGAATGCAAAGGTTCATCTTGGTGGTGACCTTCAGACAGACAAGGGAAACACCGATCACTTGTTAACATTCGCAAACATCTATTTCTATATCCATCTTCTTAATCTTTTCATTGTGATTGTGGTTAGTCAGATTCTGAGTGTTGTGGTTTGTTCGACTTTCTAAAGAAAACTTTGTTTACTTATATATGAATTTAATTTACATCAAGGTACCTCCTCCTGTAATCATTTTGGGTTCATTCATAGATTCTTCACAGGTAGCTGAAATTTGGAGTAAAAGGTTTTGTAGGTACACCTCTTGTAGACCTTCACGAGACTAAAACTTGTCCACTAGGGACACCTAGGGGTTCAAAGGCTTGTTACTTATGCTAAGAGTAACCGTAGCCTCGACGAGACGAAGTTGTATGTATCTTTTAGAATTATTTTGTTTGATTTTATCGAGGACTAGCAAAGTCTAAGTGTGGGGGAATTTGATAGTTGTCTAAAACACCTTGATATTTATCCATTGTTTATGCTTTCTTCGCTAAGTTTTATTGTAAAATCATGCATCTTATGTTTGTTTTTGAGTACTTAAGTACTTTGGAGTCATTTGGAACAAAAGAAGAAGAAAAAGGGAAAAAGTATCATCTCATGTGCAACTGCTATTGGAGGCGAATTATTTCTCATTATTTGGTTTTATTTCTTCATCTCTGTCTGAAAAGTATGTCGGCTTTAGTGATGAAAATTCTGTCTGAAAAGCATGACAACTTTAGTGATGAAGAGACATGAAAGAGAAGAAGTGGATTTGGGAAGTAAAGGATGGCTGTTGTTGGTAAAAGAATTCAAATAAGAAGAGATCATTCACGTGGGGCGAAAAAAAGCAAAAATACCAATTTACAGGCTAGCAAAGCTAGCTACGGTTGAACAAGAAAGAGAATAGGCATGTCAGTCCTCTGGAACCGACAATAAATTCATCATATGGGTACCCCTTATCTACCTCACAAGGGTGGCTATATTGACTAGCCTTATTCCTACACAACCTAGAATTCAGAGGAAATGATTTTCTCAATCATTTTGCTCTAACTATGAGAGAGAGGATATGGATGCGGTGTTCATGAAGAATGAAATTTGAGTCGAGATGAACCAGGTAGAGAAGGTCTGTTGCAGCCGAGATAGAGAAGAATTTGCTCGAGCTTCTGGTGTTTGTTTTCCAGAAAACCAGCTGAGGGATTTGATGCCGTATCTGAATGGTTTTGGATCTGGAAGTGTTGTTGCTGAGTAGAAATTGGACAAGATGGTTTTGATGGATTATTGAGAAGCAGGAAAGAACATTAAGAAGAATTGGACAGAGTTTGTTAGCAAGAAACCAGCCAAAGAGAATGAACTGAAGTTTCCATTTGTGAAGGAATTGTGACAGTTTATGGTTGTTTTTGAGTTCTGGAATGTTAAGAGAATGGGTTTGTTTCAAACTCATATCTTGCAGGGAAATGGAGAGTGTATAAAGTGCTTCACTGAGGGACGAAAACTTCACCAGGTTGCGTACACAACATGTTCAGGTAATTGTCTGTATGAACTTTTCTTCACCAATTCAAGCTAGTTAAGTTTGTATGCAAGGATTGTTGCTGTAATTATATGAATGGGTACTTGTCATGGTGTTGGTAGTTGTTGGACTGATCTTGTAGGGTTCTGAATGAGATGGTGGAAGGGCTCGAATGGCATCTCAGATGATGAACTGCGACTAGTGGTTTAAAGGGGATGAATGGTTGGATATTTACAATGGGAATTATGAGTTTGTGTAGATGAAATTAATGCTGCTGTAGGTTTGAGAGCAAGGTGTACTGAGATTGCGGGTAATGGGTTTGTGTAAAGAAATAGAGTTGGTGAAGCTGGTAATTCTGTATTGGTTATGGGTTGCAGTTCTGGTGAGAATGGGAGCTGGAGCTGCAGTGGTTACAAAGAAGCTACAGGTGCAACTGCAAGAATGAACAGTGTGTTTGCTGTTATAGATGGCTGGAGCAAGAAGGTGTTGGTTCTTTGTTAGATGGATATTTACTGGTAGAATTGCAGGTAAGGCTGGAATGAAACTAACTGATGTTGTGGTGTTGAACTGCAATTAGGGCATGATGTTGTAGTTGAGAAAGCAGTCACATGGAGTATGATGGTGATGCTATGGAATTACAAGTACATGTATGCCTAGGTTTTGCAGGGTTGAGTTTATTCTTAGTATTTAATCTGTAATGATGCAGTAGCTTGATCAAGTGTTGCTGCAAAGAATGCAATGAGATGAAGTTGTTGGTGTTGTCTTAATGGCACTGGTGGTTTGGTTCGCAGTGTTGGCTGTGACAACATTGGTGGTGCTAAGCTTCGAGGTTACAGGTGAAGTTTAAGATGAACTGAGATAGTCAAGGAAATTGCAGCTGTTGATGTTCAGGAAGGAGCCATTATGACATGGTAGTGCAATTGCAGGTGCTGAGATGCTCATGGAGCTTTGGATTTGCTCAAGATAGAGTTAGCTATTGATTGTGTATGTTTCGAGGATATGGAATCGTTACTGGTGATGCTGTTATGTTGTTGCAGGTGGAGTTGATGTTCATATGAAGAAAGGAGATTGAGATGCAGCACATATGGAGATGAATTAGGTGGTGTTGGTATCTATGGTCTTGGCTGTGAGACACAAGGAAATAATAAAGTTGTTATCGAAGCCACATAAATGAATGAATGAATTGCGAAGTTGGTTACTGAAGTTTTGATGCAGTTTATGGAGTTGATTAGAGAGGATTGTTGGTGCTGTGTTGCTGGGAAAATACATTGCAGTGAGAGTGAACTGGATGGCTGAGCGCAATGATTGCAACATCACTGGCCAAAGCAACTCAGCCCACTCAGATCTGACTCGTTCTGAATCACTCAGCCTGACCAAGTTTGACTCTTCTTTGACTCAGTTGACTCGACTGAGTTGACTACTTTGACCGGTCACCTGAGCTCCAGTCCGGTGCCGGATTCCGGGAAAATTCCGGCCAAAACCCCAGTTTTCCGACGAGCGTTTTTGGGACATATTTTCTACACGGGTTTTTCTCACTTATGGGCTTGGTGGATTTTCATCTAATGGACTTTGAAGACTATACCTATTTTTGGAAAGCAAAGGAATATAAAAGAAAGACTTCTACAACTTGGAGGACGTATTCTACTTGGAGCTCTGGAGGATAGCAGGAACTAGGATTTGCTTTCATATTTATTTTTCATCTTCTTTATTTGATTATTGATTATGATGAACTCCATAGCTATGAGTAGCTAATTTATTATTTATTGGTTAAGGATGTAGTCCTATTTCTAAAACATGTGCTTGATTAATGCATTAGTTTTCTCTCTTGTTTATCGTTCAAATCTCTACTGTTTTTATAATCACATGATTGATGTATTGTGATAGGACTTAGAAGTTTGGTTAGTTAAGTTGCCAATTAATTGAACTTGCATCCTTGTCCATAGATATTTTAGGGATTTCATCGAGCGATAACCCTAAACACATATAGCATGATATGATTACGGCTTGTGTTCTTAATATTTTATCTGGAGTTGTTTGTGTTAGTATAACGCGATGGTAGAAGAAAGAAACGTACATATGTTTACAATGCTTGGTTGGGATGGGTCACATGGATGGAATTGAACTATTATGGAAACGTGCAGAGGATGGCGATGCTGATAAGCTTCTAGATGCAACATTAGAAAATGGGAGTTCACAGACGGGGTAATCTCATTCTCATCCTTTAGAACTTTGTTTTTTGATTATTTCAGATAATTTCTCAATTGATACTAAGCGTAAACTGTGTTGTTCATTTTGGTATTTCATTTTAGAGAGATGGAAGTGCCTGTGCAGTTTCGCTGCTGTCATATTAGTTATCCTTGTTTGTAATTTCAGTGAATTTGGGAGTATAAATAGGTGATCCAAAGTCTAGAAAACGCCTATTTTTACAGTGCTTTTCTTTGTATGTGGTTGTTCCTCCGTAGAATTGGTAAATGGTTAACGCTGTAGGCTTAGGTTCTAGGCATGCTGGACTACTAGTGTCATACTCATGTCTTGATCATCTACACTGGTAAAAGATAATTTGTTTTTTGATGCATGTGATTGGTAGACCAGTAGAAGTTTGAAACCAAATACATTGATGTTTTTATACGTAAATCTCAGGGATGTCGTGATGGAGAAGACGGAGCTGGGGATGTGATCTGCAGCCGTAATGTTGCTGGAGGAGCGGATTGGGTACTAACGAGGTTGTTGAGTTGTTGGATTGTATAGATTTGTCATTCAGAGTTCAAGTTACGGCATTTTTATAGCTCTAATTTTGCCAGATCAATTGTCGGCATTGCCAGTAACATGTGCTAATTAGTGAATCACATTCATAAGTATCCCCGGCTTCCCTTGTAAAGCCACTGCATTGATTTGATTAGGTTCTTCTTTGGAAAATCTGTTATGAGCTTCTTGACACAAAAAGACGATTTCAATTTTATTCAAAACAAGTGGTACTGCAATGATTTTCTTCCTTTTCAGCTTTTTACACTTCATGCCTCTACCAAATTGGAACCTAAGGATTTGAAAGACGTTTCATGGGGTTTACACTGTAATACAATTCCTCCGAAAGGGGAACCAATTGGGCTCATAAAGGGCATTTCATTAGCTTACTTGGGTAAGTGGGGTCGGTTTGGCTTAACCAGGCGAGAATGTTTTCATAAAGTTCCTCCATGGATAACATTTAACATCCAGAAGGATATTTTAGCTATTTTATCCGGGGGAAACCCAAAATCACCCTTGTAAAGAACAAAAAGGAATTAATAAAAATGCTTTGATAACATTTTTTTATTCAAAAAAATATTTCTTTTTTTATATTCATAGTTGTTTTTGTTTTTTATTGGTAAAGATTTTGGTCTCGGCAAGTTTCAAACAATCCGGTGTTGACGAGTTTCGAACTCATATCACTGGTATCATCACCTAATGGCTTTATCATTGTACTAAAGTGACAACGACAACTTTAATAATGTTTATCGAATAATTCTTTTGACACTTCAAATTTGAAGCGAGCGGTATTATACACTAAGTTCAATATATTTGGCTACAATTTAGCGACGAGGCAACCATTACGACACTTTGGTAGAGATTATAATGGTTACTTAAGCTCTTTTTTTTTACTACGAAAAGATGAATTTTATTGAAAAGAAATCTCGTAGTTAATATCAGAGAGTTTTCATCAGCAATAATAGTTATACTTAACCAAGATGGCATGCCATTCTTGATATTAGAAAAGATAAAGATTTTTTCTCTATGGAGTCTACAACATTATTTCCCTCACGGTGAATAAAAGTACATGTCCACTTGCTAAAATTATTAAGAAGATAAATTGCGTCTGTCGTTATGCTTGTATTGGTCCACTTGAATGCTCCATGTTTCCTATTTATGGCATTCACCACACTTTGGATATATCCTTCAAGACGCGATCTTGTAATTCCCTTATCTTTATCCCAGATTACCGCTTCAAGTGTTTCTAATGCTTCAGCTTGTTTAGGATCTAAGGCTCTAATGAAGTGTCCCCTAGATTCATTTCTTGTACCTGCAAAATCACGGCTAAGTAGTCATATTCCTG
This sequence comes from Papaver bracteatum, assembly GCA_023529315.1. NCBI lineage: Eukaryota > Viridiplantae > Streptophyta > Magnoliopsida > Ranunculales > Papaveraceae > Papaver > Papaver bracteatum. Next base: position 244,580 of record JAJJWX010002650.1, on the reverse strand, counting down.
TGAGCTTAGTATACTTGCAAAAAGATGCATTAAAGTTAACTTTGATATCATCCTGCTCAGGTCTTTTCCAAATATTTGATCTAGGATGAACTGGATTCTCTCTTATGTTAAGAGAAGTAATTAACTCTTCGTAATCTCAACCAATCATCCATGTGATTTTTATGTTCAAGGTAATTTCATTTGTATTCACCTGCAGATTAACAAACACAACAGTACACCTGCTTTTCCAGATTTGCCACATTGTAAAACAAATAAAACTGAATTGAGTAGTGTTTATAGGTCTATTTTGTACATCTTTATCAAACCAAATTTTTATCCATTGATGGATATCTTAACCCTAGAGTAACTGCACATAGTTAGCATCAACATTAGATAGAAAACATACGAATACATTGCATTCCAAAAACTGATGTTGCAAAGATTCACTATGGATTTTACAAAGAGGGCAATCAACAATAACATGATTGGTGAACTTAGATATTTTATCTTTAGTAGGCAGACATTTATTGAGAAGCTTCCATAAGAAATGTTGGATCTTAATAGGTAATTTGGTTTTCCATAGAGCTTTCCAATCAATTTCATCACTAGTGGCAGGTCTAGCTTGAGAGTCATCTAGGATGGCCCTGTAAGCAGTTTTTACTGAGAAAACTCCATTGATGGTTGGCTTCCACCTAATAGTATTTTTCCCAGATATAGAAACTCTAATATCCTGAATTTCTCTGACAGTATCCCTATCAAACATAGGTTCAAGAGTGTCAGTTATTCATATTTTTGTATTTTCATCTATCAAGTGAGAAACTTTACTAATGTTTGCAGATACAAAATTAGATTTAGGGGGACCATTTATACTAGGAATCCAATTATTTTTCCATATTGAGATGTCACAACCATCTCCTATTTGCCATCAGTAGTATTCCTTTACGATATCAATTCCATCACAGATTCCTTTCCACACCCATGAACCCTGTTAGATAACACACAATTAAGAGGGTTAAAACCATTAAAATATTTATGCCTAAGAAGAGTATCCCAAGGAGCATCAGGGTCTTCCATCATTCTCCAAGCAAGTTCTCCTAAGAGTGCTTGGTTTAGGATAACATACTATCTAATGTTTAGACTTCCTAACTATTTAGTATAAGCTACATGATTCCATTTTTTTCATATGCATATATTTTAAACCTTTCTTTTTATTCTACCAAAAGTTCCTCTGAACTGCATCTATTTTATCAGTGATTTTTCTAAACTTACTAGGTATGCATACCGTGTTGTATCCAGACTTTGGTAATTGTTCTAAACTCTCATTTCAATCATTGAAACATCCTTAGAAGACGACAATGGTAATTTCACACATACCAATAGCTTCAAGTAATTTTCAAGTGGTCGAATGATCAATACGAATAAATTTTATCCGACTAAACTCGTCAAGAATATGATGAACATAGCTAAACAAAAAATCTTCTAACACATATTTCGAGAAATAAATAAGCAAGATAATAAACTTGGCTCGAAATATCAAATGTGTATAATGTAAAAGTCTATATAGCTTTATGACTTAGTGGCATTAGAAGATAGAATAGAATAGACTTCTGAGTGATAGATAAGTTTTAGTCTCCACATACCTTTTGTTGATCTTTTGTTGATGAAGTTCCTCCAAACTCCTCAATACATCTTCTTCTTAAATTGGTAAACGACATGAAGTCTAAAGCTCAACCACACATTCTATCCTAATCCGAGACATAGCTATAAGTAGATTGGAAATCAAGTATATAGTTTTGATCAACTAAAATTGAAAAACAACTTGAGATAGCAACGCTTGCGAGTTCGACTGAGCAATGCTCTAATAATCTCCCCCTTTGTCAATTTTAGTGTCAAAATTATAAATACATATAGATTACAAAATAAGTGAACTTTGTGGATTCTCATCCATCATGCGCTTGATTTCCTTGGCTCTTCAAATTTTCTTTAATTCTTCGCTACTCCAAGAACTCTAGCGATTTTGAACATGTTCAACTCAGCATTATTGTTGTTAAATATTTGTAGCCATAACAATAAGAAAACAGATGTTCTTATTCATTGTTATACATTGTCATAGTATTATTATACAGAATCAAAGTCCAATTGCATCAAACCTTTGAAATAATACTATGGTGATATGTATCACTCCCCCTTAGTCAATACTTCCATATTACAATGAAAACCACTCCCCCTTACATAATGATTCGTAAACCATATATATGTATTTAGTGTGAACTACCAAATAATTCTCCCCATTTTTGTCAATATAAATTGGAAAAGGTATGAAAACTACGGGATCATAATGAAATTATCAAAGAGATAATTCATTACTAAAAGAGAATATATCAACTTTGTTTCGATGATTTCACATAGTCGAAACTTAGTGTATTCATCATGGAGTTTATAAATATACAAGATAACTCCTAAAATATTCCTAAGCCGCACTCCCGACAAAGATATGGTAATTAAGCACAAGTTCATTTAAGAACTCTCCCCCATTTGATGTCATTCCCAAGAGAACAACATAAGTGACCTTACTTGTACGAGAAAAGAAATATTTCTTTGGAAATTAACAAATCACATGAATTTATATACAGTAAACTCGAGTAAATTAACCACAAGAAGATCTTATAGATTAATTTAATCGGAAACTCTCAACATAAGAAAACTTACGGAGCCATACAGTACTTTCACATAGAAGTGGATCAGGGAAAGATCAATACTAAGGAATTTTTCAAAAGTTCATTGATAGACACATTTTTTTGTCTGAATTGTCCTCAATGTCTCTATTGTTAGTGCTTGATTTTTGTACTTATTTTGGTGTTTTTATGTTTGTGTAGGTGTTTTTGGAGAAATAAATTTGTGTGGAAAAAGTTGTTCAAAAAGTGTTAGGCACACTCACTTTGGATAAGGGGCACCCCAGGGCACCCCCAAAGGCAGCTGCTATCGGCACCCCCACTCTGGTTAGGGGGCAACCCTTCTTCATCGTTCAAAAAAACTGAAAAATGGCGGGAAATAATGCTTTGAAAACCCGATAATCTCTGATTTGATTTTGGAAGGATTCTGGCGAGAGTCAATCACATATTTGGACATGTATGGACCTGTTTTGCTGAAACAGTATTGGTAATTCCCTTTGTTTCGATAAAATAGGGATGTTACGTGGATTAAGAAAAAATAGGGCAATATATTCCCATGAGTTATTCTAGGGATTTTTCTTTATCTTTGGAAGGTTTTCTTGAGCCACAGTGTGTTAAACTTCATCTGAGACAAGTTTCCAGCGGGTTAGAGTGTGTATAGCTTCAGTTAACGTGTTAAGAAGCTATAAAAAGGAACTTTTCCCCGTGACTGGCAGTGAAGAATATTTTCGAGTAATTGAAAATATATGGAGTTATTGCGAAGATTTCTGGGATGTTGGGAGTATATAAAGGCTATACTGGAGTCATAGAAGGGGGACGGAGAGTTTGGGAAGAGAATAGAGAGCTGCAGAGAGGAGTTTGATCGAGTTTCATAAAATATTTTTCTGCTCCTGTGGAGGACGAAGAACACGAAGAACAGACAGCCTAAGACCGTCGTTCATGAACAGTGTAAACTACAGAGCGTTTAGTGTCGTAAAGCTACAGTTTGAGTAACGCGTAATTGTTAACGTTCTTTGTAACAATGTTTTGCAACATTTATAAACGTTGCAAACACCCGGTTTTAATCTTTTTCCCACTATTCATCTTTGTAAGCACATTTGAGCAATGAAATCGTACTTTGAGCGTGTTTCCAACATGATGTGCTAGACCCAACCTCTGGGGCGACGGAGGAAGCTATCTTGCCAACGAAAAAGTGGTAATTCTTAATTATTTAATTTGTGCAATTTTTAATTATGATTATTTGCCTAGATTGAAAATATATTTCATGATTTTTGTTAAACAATTGTATTTTCTATTGATGGAATATGCTTGGCCAAGGGTTTTTGATATCCCATGCTTTGGATTAACATTTGTTGTTTCTAAAAATCTACTTTTGCAACATTTGAGAATCAAATTGAACGTGTGAAATTGCATGATTGTAATTAGTATCATTTTGGAATTGGTGAATAGCGGAATCCTAGCCCCGGTCTCTCCATAATTCTCACAAAACTTTTTATTTTGAGTTTGTTATATTTTTGCTTTAAAAATTAAGTCTAAAAATATGCTTTCACAAGTCTCAACGAACCTACTACTACTACAACATCATTAAAAATACCATCAATTTTTGGTGCCGTCCACACAGACTTGTCTTTAGGATAGATTTTTTAGGTTTTTTATTTGTTTTTATTTTATTTGTTCTTCTTTACGTTTTTGGGGTTTTTGTCTTTTCCTTACAGAATTTGGAATTTGGAGCGAAATAAAATTGTGCCAAAGCTTTTGGTGAATACTTAAAGACTTGGAGTAAAAGGCAAAGCGAAAGGAGCGAAAGAAGAAGATTTTTTTTTATTATAAAAAAAAGAGTTTATTTATTTTTTAGAGATTGTATTAGGATTTATTTATTCTTGTAATTTTCTTTTTTCTTTTGCACTTTACTTTTTGGACTTTGGACTTGGACATTTGGACTTTTTTTTTAAACCCTACGGAAGGGTAGTATTAAATATTAAATTGTTTGCAGAGAATGACGGTGATTACGATATCACCTCGGCCCCTCGGGTTCGTACATGACATAGGAGTTGTGTCCCGAGTCGACTACAACGGTTCATCCCCCGTATGGTATGGGAGGTAAGTTTGTCGAAACACTCGCGAATCCCCTGTCAACGAGTTATTGTATTCCTTCGTTTGCATATATGTCGAGGAATTAAATACGGCTGTTTTAATTTCCTAGTAAAGGGCAAGGACTGACCATATAAGATAAGGGTTCGGATTTCATCACCGTTCTCTTCTTTCCCTCCTTAGGAAAACGAGACTTAACGCGAACCTAATCCTTAAAATTTGGAATAGAACGAGGTCGATAGGGTAACGAGCTTAATAGTAAAGTCGTTCAAAAAATATTGGTTACTCTTTTGAGCATGCTTTTAAGTTCATGATGGTTTCCGAAAGTTGAATGCGTGACTGTGCCGCCTTGTAATGCGGTGAGGCCTTGGGTATCAAAGCTCCATGTAGCTTCCCTCGCCTTTATTCAACTTACTTAAAATATGATTTATTCCAGAGGGGTTTGCTCAGATTGTAACGAATTCCCTTTCGAAGGATTAGAAGCTGGTCTAGAAAACAATCTAAGTGGAGCCATCATGCTTTTTGTTTGCTAGAAATCAATAGGTTTGTTGTGGTTTAGTCAGCCTTGTTTGTGTTTGCAAAGGACTTCCCTTCCTTTTAGGATATTTATTTTATTTTTATTTTGTTTTTTCTAGTGTATGCCCGAGGTAATTAGAGAACGGGAATGGAAAAGAAACACTCTAGGTCGTTTGATTAGTGACAAACCTAGTAGTACTTCTTGTGAAGGAGGGGAAACTTCAGTTTTGAGAATTTGTCTTGTGAAGGAGGGGAGTTGAATCCCCCTGAATTCTTCGGATGATCCCTATATTCTTAGGAAAAGATGATGAAAACTTACTTTCACATTAGGGACTTTGAAGAAATTTGTGGAACAATTAGACTCTTCTTTGGAGAGCCCCGTTTTTGGAAACTTCAGTTTTGAGAATTTGTCTCTTCGTGAAGAAATTACCCCTAATACTTCAGTTGTGCCAGCAATGGCTACTTTGAAAGCCTACATGTACCCAACTAGGACCAACCGAGCATCGTGCATTAAATTGCCAGCCTCTACGGCTACTTATGAGTTGAATCAATGGAATTCTTCAGATGATCCCTATATTCTTAGGAAAAGATGATGAAAACCCTTACTTTCACATTAGGTACTTTGAAGAAATTTGTGGAACAATTAAGATTAAGGACCTTACTGATGAAGTCTTGAAACTTAGGATGTTCCCCTTTTCCTTAAGAGATAAAGCCAAGTCATGGCTGAATAATCTACCATCTGGGTCTATAGAAACATGGGACCGACTTACTGCTATTTTCTACTTAAAGTTTTTCCCTAAGCATATAACCACATCTTTTAGGCAGAAAATTAGTGCCAGTATGCAACAAGAAGAAGAATCCCTTTATAGGTTTTTAGAGAGATTTAATGATCTTTTGTCGCAATGTCCTCACCATGGGTTCGAAAAAATGAAACTAGTTGAAATTCTGCATGAATATTTTGACTATTCGACCAAAGCCATGGTCGAGTCTATGTGCTCTGGTTTATTCACAAGTAAAAGCGCTGACGATGCATTCTCCTTCTTAGAAGATGTAGCTAAAAAATCCAAACAGTGGGAGTCTTGTGTTGAACCCCCTAAAAGACTCTTGGTCAATAGAAATAGCACCAATGCGGTCGATACAAGCTTTGGGTCAGACGCTAAGTTCGCTGCTTTGTCTAGAAGGTTAGAAGCTTTGTAAATGGGTCAGTCTAAAAATAGGTCCCTTGTTGAACCTAATGATAGAATTAGATCCTCTCAAGTCTCTAGTTATGGAATAGTTACCAATAGCTCGTTTTGGGAAGGTGACGTTAGTGAAGAGCAAGCCCATGTTGTTTATAACAATGCTAGGTTTGAAAACAATCAGAAGTGTGACCCATACTCAGAGACCTACACCTGGTTGGGGAAACCATCCTAACTTCTCTTGGTCTAAGGGCTAGAATCAAGGTCAGTCAAGTAATTCTCAGCCTCCCCCAAGTTTTGGTTATGCTAAGAACTCTTCAGGTCAACCCCAGTTTCAGAACCTTTCGGATAAAAAGATCACAAGTTTAGAAGAGACTCTCGCCTCGTTTATTAAAATCTCTGAAAAAATCAACCAAATGGTTGCGCAAGGGATAGAAGAAAGTAAGAGTATAGGTTATGCTAACTCTCCGGCTATTTCCGAGTTGAAAACCCAGATTAGTCAGATAAATGAGTCTTTGAGAGAAAAAGGTAAGTTTCCTAGTCAAACTCAGCCCAATCCTAGAGGAGTTCATCAAGTAGGTGAAAGACCATCAAGCCATGTGAATTCGATAACAACCTTTAGGAGTGGTAAAACGGTATACAATAAGGTAGCCATGCCTAGTGGACATACTGTAGTTCCACCTTCTACTTCACCAGAGGAACCCATAGCTGAGGAAACTGAAACAATTCCTGAGGAGTCCCAAGAAATTCCTGATAGGACTACCTTTGTTCCTAGAACCCCATATCCAAAGTTGTTAGCCCCGACAAAGAAGGAGTCGATTTTCAACGAGATAATGGAAATATTTAAACATGTGAATATCAACATTCCATTATTAGAAGCAATTATCCAAATGCCGGCTTATGCCAAGTTCCTGAAAGATATTTGTACACGAAAGTGTAAGCTTAATGTCCATAAGAAAGCCTTTTTAGCTGGTCAAGTAAGTTCAATTCTTCTGAACCAAACACCCCCTAAGTATAAGGACCATGGATGCCCCACCATATCTTGTGCAATTGGTAAGCACATGGTCGATAAGGCATTACTTGACTTAGGAGCTAGTGTTAACTTACTCCCGTATCATGTGTACACCCAGCTAGGTCTTGGTAAGTTGAAACCGACCAAAATGACACTTCAATTAGCTGATAGGTCTGTCAAAGTGCCTCGTGGTGTCATAGAAAATGTTCTTATTGAGGTTTATAGGTTCATATACCCAATGTATTTTGTTGTTCTAGATACCCAACCTGTTAAGGACCCAAATTCTCATATCTCGGTGATTTTAGGTCGCCCATTCTTAGCCACATCTAATGTTGTCATCAATTGTAGAACCGGACTTATGAACATATATTTTGGTAACATGACTACTGAGCTAAATATCTTTAATGTCATTAAGTCTTCTGAGATAGATGATTTAGAAGTGGTGAACATGATTATCACTCTAGTTCCTGATCCTTTAGCCTGCACTATGTTTGATAATCCATTATTTGATGAACCTTTCAGTAATTTGGAGGAGGTAACCATGACGAACATATTGATATTTTCTTTGATAATCCTTTATATGATGATGTTGTTCGTTTAGATGACCAGTCTCCCAAGGAAGCTAGTTATTGTGCTGACTTTATGGACCCTAGAATCTATCCCATAGATATTGGTCCATTTGAGGATATTGTTCATGCACCCTAAGTTTAAGGGTAATGATGATTCTAGTGATCGTCATATATCCCTAATTCAAGTCCCTAACTTGGGACTCGAGCTTTGTGCGTCTAAAATATTACTTGAGTTTCTTCAAACTCTGCTGCCCGATCCTCCAGATACTGTCCATGAAGAAACCCAGATCTTAGAGATATGTCATTTGGTTGAACCTGTTTCCCTGGACACTTATATAGAGCCCAAAGAGACACCCAGATAAATCTAGTTTCCCTGATAAAATCCCTAGATCAAGTTATGCTCAGTCTGCTCATTTTTCTAATCCAAGATGGTAGTCTTTCATTTGTGTCTGCTCTATTTGGTTCTGAGGACCCACAACTATTTCGGCTATTGGTATATGACTTTGGAAGGTGACAATCCTTTTTGAGGTATCTGTTGTCTAGCTAAAGACTTTAAATTTAGAAATTTTCTGGGAGGCACCCACGCTCATGCTTACGGTAATATACTTCCTTATTTCTTTTCCCTCAAGTGGTAACAGTTTCTCCTTGTTCATATTTTAAATTTTATCTTTAGAACATTGAGGACAATGTTAGATTTAAGTTTGGGGGTAAGGGAGAAACTTCTAGCGTCACTTGGTATCTGGTTAGCTAATTTTACATACTGTTTCTCACCGAAAAGATAGAAATTGGAATGCTAGGGATAACAACCTATTGAGACATTAGAGAAAAAGACATTGAGATCCTTGAAATTCAGGAGAGAACTTGTTCCTTTTAGAGGGTAACCGTGATGGACCTAACCATCCATGATAGAAAGCCAAGTAGGTCAGGAAATGCCAGAAAGACAAAGTAACCTCACAATGTAGTCTTAGTTACTGGATTACTACGCTCTCTCAGTAGAATATTATCATCATAAACAATCAGAGCGACATCAAAATCTATGAAGAAAGTGGAAGAAGTTTAAGGTTTAGAAGCAACAATAGAAAATCAGAATTCAAAATCAAGGGTTACAAGAAGTTATATGAGCAAGAAAAATCAAACGATATAAGTTCATGATACCAAGACATTACAAGTTGCGGAGATCAAAGTTTTAAATTCCTTCTGTGATGGTCATGTAAATTTTTGTCTTGTTATTACTCTACATCAAAAAAAAATGAAAAAAAAATGAAAGTTTAAATTTTGTTCAATAAGGCCATAGGGAAGTAGAAATCTATAAAGAAGTTTCAAGTGAGGAATCGAAGAGAAGAGTTAATTGTAAAGGTTCAAGAGTTATCATCAACAGTTGAAGACGAAGACGTTGTTTCTACTGAGCACTATGAGAGAGTCGAAGAAAAGATACATTTGGTTGCTTTGTTAGTCCGCTTTCAATCTGGCACAAGATCTTTCTAGCACTGGTTTAACTCATCACACGTAATTAGTCCAGCTGTGTAGCAGATGTCCCTCTCATCTTTTTCTCTCTCCTAATCTTATCCAGTTGTAAATCAGCGGACGCATCTTACAATGTTTATCTAGCTATGTAGCGGATATCCCTTTATCTAGCAGTGTTGCGGATGTGTCTCCCCTTTTCTTCAGTCAGATTTAGAGATGGCACCTTTAATTTCTCTGGCATTCTAGTCACTTGGAGATAGGTTGAGAATTTATATGTCATCATAGCTCTTTGGATACTTGTGACCAATTAGAAGTACAGGTTTTGTGGGTACACCTCTGGTAAACCCTCCGGAGACAACACTCCGCCGCTAGGGCCACCTAGCGGTTTAACGACTTGCTGCACGTGCTAAGTGTAATCATTTTATTTTAGATTTGCTCGGGACTAGCAAATAATAAGTTTGGGGGTATATGATAGACACATTTTTGTGTCTGGATTTTCCTCAATGTCTATATTGTTAGTGCTTGATTTTTGTACTTATTTTGGTGTTTTTATGTTTGTGTAGGTGTTTTTGGAGAAATACATTTGTGTGGAAAAAGTTGCTCAAAAAGTGTTATTTGGACCTCCGGAGAAAATTACTAAAGGAACCCTCACTTTGGATAAGGGGCACCCCAGGTCACCCCTAAAGGCAGCTGCTATCGGCACCCCCACTCTGGTTAGGGGGAAACCCTTCTTCATCGTTCAAAAAAACTGAAAAATGGCGGGAAATAATGCTTTGAAAACCCGATAATCTCTGATTTTATTTTGGAAGGATTCTGGCGAGATACAATCACATATTTGGACATGTATGGACCTGTTTTGCTGAAACAGGATTGGTAATTCCCTTTGTTTCGAGAAAATAGGGATGTTACGTGGATTAAGAGAAAACAAGGCAATATATTCCCATGAGTTATTCTAGGGATTTTTCTTTATCTTCGGAAGGTTTTCTTGAGCCACAGTATGTTAAACTTCATCTGAGACAAGTTTCCAGCGGGTTAGAGTGTGTATAGCTTCAGTTAACGTGTAAAGAAGCTATAAAAAGGAACTTTTTCCCGTGACTGGCAGTGAAGAATATTTTCGAGTAATTGAAAATATATGGAGTTATTACGAAGATTTCTGGGATGTTGGGAGTATATAAAGGCTATACTGGAGTCATAGAAGGGGGACAGAGAGTTTGGGAAGAATAGAGAGCTGCAGAGAGGAGTTTGATCGAGTTTCAGAAAATATTTTTCTACTCATGTGGAAGATGAAGAACACGAAGAACAGACAGCCCAAGACCGTCGTTCATGAACAGTGTAAACGACATAGCGTTTAGTGTCGTAAAGCTACAGTTTGAGTGACGCGTAATTGTTAACGTTCTTTGTAACAGTGTTTTGCAACATTTATAAACGTTGCAAACACCCGGTTTTAATCTTTTTCCCTCTATTCATCTTTGTAAGCACATTTGAGCAATGAAATCGTACTTTGAGCGTGTTTCCAACATGATGTGCTAGACCCAACCTCTGGGGCGACGGAGGAAGCTATCTTGCCAACGAAAAAGTGGTAATTCTTAATTATTTAATTTGTGCAATTTTTAATTATGATTATTTTCCTAGATTGAAAATAGATTTCATGATTTTTGTTAAACAATTGTATTTTCTATTGATGGAATATGCTTGGCCAAGGGTTTTTGATATCCCATGCTTTGGATTAACATTTGTTGTTTCTAAAAATCTACTTTTTCTACATTTGAGAATCAAATTGAACGTGTGAAATTGCATGATTGTAATTAGTATCACTTTGGAATTAGTGAATAGCGGAATCCTAGCCCCAGTCTCTCCATAATTCTCACAAAACTTTTTATTTTGAGTTTGTTAGATTTTTGCTTTAAAAATTAAGTCTAAAAATCTTCTTTCACAAGTCTCAACGAACCTACTACTACTACAACATCATTTAAAATACCATCATTCATTCTATCTTTTATCAATATTTACATAAAGACGTAATAGACTTAATTTTGAGTATTTATGAGATACTAGCACAGTTCACGAACGAAAAGGCATACATCTCATAAGCAATTGCAATAAATAAAATAAAAAAGATTAAATACTGCAAAAATCATCTTCCAAATAACTTTAGAATTTAAATAAATAAATCTAAAAATATTGCAAGGTGAAAATCGTTGAAATAGCTATGTGTAATCACAATATTTGCTATCACAAACCCTAGTTATCCTTCTTAAACATAAGAATAAATTCTCATAAGAAGTTTTCTAGACAAAATAAAATTAGGCTTCTTTGATAACTTCATACCTCTCCATGAATCCATCATAAAAGGTATCGTTGATATGCTTGATTCTCTTGACCGTAGAGATTCCATGTTCATGAGTTAGAACATTCACCTTTCGATCAATTCAATACGAGCAAGTTTCCTGGCCTTGATGCAATCCGAGATGAGTTTCTTCTAGTTCTGTATCAAGACTTTTTGATTTTCAAGGATTTTGTTCTGACCATCAATGAGATGATTAATTTGCAGTTGAAGGTTTGCAAATTTGACATTTGAGTCATTCTGATAATGAATTAAATCCTTGACAGATTCATCAATCCAAGAGTTGTACTATTTTCTTACAATCATCTTCTTCAAAACAAGTTCTTGAACCGAGTTTCATCCTTTGATGTCTTCTTTCATATCAAGATCCACAACTTCCTGAGATCTTGAAGAGTTCTCCATATAATTTTTTGATAGGGATGGAACACAATATAATATATATATTTGTGGACAAGAGAAGGAAAGGAAACGCTTGTTATGGAAACCCTATAAAAAAAACTCTTAAGAAGAAGCGTACACGGACGTTCGCGAATCGGTTATGGAAGTTAATGGGTCATCTAAGATCCAAAATAAGGAAATACACTATTTGTTTTCAGACATCTCATAGATTTTCATAGCTCGATAATTAAAATTTTCACTTTAAATTAGAGCATATGAAAAACTCAACAAGATACATAAGTTACTAGGAGTCAAGATATGACTCAACATTCACATACGAAGAAAGCAACTTTATTTCAAACAAAAGATCAGACGGTATCATACAACAAACTTGAGTATTCCAAAAATTAATATCATCCTTGCAACTTTCAAGTTAGTTTCAAGAATGAATTTACCTAGAACTAGGTATCAGAGTGAGATGTAATCTCACTATGCATATTGAGGGAAGAATTGTAAATACCTTCTGAGTGTTTGTGTCGTGTATTCCTTCGGTAATATCTTATTTCAAAAGAATTAGACATCGACATTTTTGAATCTCCATCGGAAGGATTTTTATGAGTATTAAGTCTAGGACCTCTTGAGATCCATTCTAGAGAATAAATATTACGAGAATCCCATCTCCTAGACTTAGACCTGCCAGACTTATTTTCATAAACATTGGGAGTGTGTACATAAGAGGTGTAAGAAGTCTCATCATTACGAAGAACACGATTCCTATAAATATTTCTAGAGGAGTTACCTTGGAAACCTTTTTTATGAGTTTTCTGGTTCTATGCTGGATGTCATCCATTGTAGATGTTGTCAGACAATTTACTCTATTAACTGTAAAAAAATAATAATTGAAGATCTGAAATTTGTTTCCTTCTTGCAAAACAATATAAAACATTATGATTCCTTTTTCCTGCAGAAAGAACAGGATCGCGGATAAGAAACCTTTGATGAATCCCGTTTTTAACTGATAGGCTTTTCAAATATCAGCAAATTATGCAAACGTTTCTTAGCGGAAAATTCCTTATGAGTAATTTTCTCCATGCTAGGTAATACCACATGAGTATTAGAAAAAGACATACTCACTAAAATAGAGTTTTCTCTTTTCAAGAAGTTACAATGTTCCTCGGCTAATAAAAGAGATGCAACAAGTTTCTCTTTTTCAACAAGAGAGTTGTTCAATTATGATTAATTAGACTTGATTAAACGTTCTTCTCTAATTGAGTCTTCTTTAATAGTATCTTCAAGCATACTAATATTTTCGCACTGTAGAGTAGTTTCTTGAATGAGGTTTTCGATATTGTTAGTATAATACTCAGTGATACCATAGAGTACCCGTTCTCTATTAAAAGACTTCTCAAGTTTACCAATGAGATGAGCATATTTTTCTTCAATAGATCTAATTTTAAAAGCTTGAAAATCAATAATATCAATAGCCTTTTTTAAGGTTGTTGTGAGTTTCATATCAGATTCTGACATAGTGTCAACTGTCACTTTAGAGGGAATGTTATCAGAATCTGATAGCATAAGTTTTCTACCTCGAGATTCAGAAGAATCTGCTAAGGAGTTATCCTTTGAGATAATCCCAAGACATTTGGCATAATCAAAAACTTTGGGAAACATTTTTATGTGCGTTAGAATGAGGTAAGCTTTTATCCACAGAAATCAGATTGCTACAAACACATACTTATGAGGTATTAGCGTGTTTGTTGTCTCTGATACCAATTGAAAATGCGGGGGATATAATAACCACGCCCAATAATTTGTTCGGCAATCTATATGGACTAAAATCCAATATGATTCCTAGAGAACCAACTTAAAAGTGAGACTCAATCAAGAAATATATAAAGGAACTTTATCTCTATTTCTCAATACAATCAGCAAATCGAACAGATAGAAATCCGTGAGCCTGATTGATATGAGATATAACTTGGACGGTACCAAAGACCAACGCCCAATTGTCAATTAAGTTCTATCCAACAAACAAGGTCGGATTTATCAATTGATTGAACTACGCACAAACTGTGATGTTTCAATTATATAAACAAATATAATGTGGAAAACAAAAATAACACAGACACCAAAAATTTTGTTAACGAGGAAACTACAAATGCATAAAAACCCCGGGACCTAGTCCATCTTTGAACACCACACTGTATTAAGATGATACAGACACTAACCTACTACAAGTTCGGACTGGAATGTAGTTGATCCCTAACCAAGTATCACACCGATTAAGGTACAATCACGTTCCTTACGCCTCTAAAACCATGTTGGATTCTGCGCACTTTATTCCTTTAGATGATCTCACCCACAACTAAGAGTTTCTACGACCCGAAGTCAAAGACTTATAAAAAAATCTGTCTCCCACAAATATGTCTATTCTTTATTCTTTTTTTGTTCTGTTTTTTGATACAAAGATCAAGTTGAACATGAACTAACTAATAATCCGGTCTTATACTCCCAAAGAGCAGCCTAGAAATATTAGTCACCTCACAATAACCTAACTAATTAAGAGAATAAGTTATTGCGAAATCATAGTCTGAGACGAAGAACTGTTGTGATTACTTTTTATATCTTACCTATCGGAGATAAATCTCGAGTAAATCTTAGAGAAGATAAAAAACTCAATACGATAAAACAAGTAAGATCAAAATACGCAACTACAGAGAAAATAGTTGGATCTGGCTTCACAAATCCCAAATGAAGTCTTCAAGACGTTAACCTAATAATTGTTTTTGAAAAACCTAGAATAAAGGAGAATCGACTCTAGTTTGAAACTATGACACATGAAAGTGAAGGGATTAGATTTTTCCAGTTGCTAGAGTTCTCCCTTATATAGCCTTTCAAATCATGGTTTCTTATAATCAAATCTAGGATAGCTTAGTAACAAAGCATTCAATATTCACCGTTAGATGAACACCTGATTTAAGATTCAAGCTAAGTCTGCTTAGAAATTAACCCAATTAATCTCCATCATTAGATTGTCTTAGCTTGTTACACACAAATGAAATATACTTATATTTAGATATGGGTAACCGTACTTAAACGTGTATACTGGGTTGGCTCAATAACAGTTAACCGAAGTTAGCCAATATTAACACTTTTAACTTAACCATATTCATCTAACACTTCTAGATCAAATATGATGATCAGTCAATCATGAAAGATAATCAAATGAATCTAATTGTGTTTCAAATAGACTTGTTCAATTGTTTACTATCTCATAGAAATATATATGAATAAATTGAAACAAAATCGGATTGATTCGTAATCGTAAAAGTACTTATACAAGAATCAATTCATGAACATTAAGCCACGGTTTTCAAAGTTAATTTGTATTCCTTAAATCATAAATATTTTAGTTTATGAGTATGAGTATGAGAATCATACATAACCGATTTTAGAACTTAACCACTGGGTACGCGACCAGCCACTCAGGACCTTAGCCTAGTCAATCCGTTAGAAAACCCGGTTCGCGAACAACCGTTCCGGACCCAACTTAGGTAAACCTGTTCACATACTAGGTACGCAAACAATAGTTCCAGACCTGAATCATCACAATACAGTTCACATACTATGTATGCATACCGTGTTGTATCCAGACATGGGTAATTGTTCTAAACTCTCATTTCAATCATTGAAACATCCTTAAAAAATGAAAATGGTAATCTCACACATACCAATATCTTCAAGTAATTTTCAAATGATCAATATGAAACTTCCCAAGCTAACATCAAATAACTGTCTCACACAAATCATGTAAGATGTTCAAGGTAATTTTCACATAATCATCTTTTGAATTAATATTTAGTTTCCAACAAATAAATTGTTTCCAAGTAAACTCATTAAGAATATGATGAACATATCTAAAGCAAAAAGCTTCCAACACATATTTCGAGAAATAGATTTCGTGTATAAGAAAACACTACACCATTTTAAGAACTCGAGAAGCGAGATAAACTCTGGCAGTCTCTAATTTTGAAATATCAAATGTGTATAAGGTAACCCAAGTCAAACTTTCAAGTATTCGATTTTTTTCCACCCATCAACCATATCTACCCTCTATCCAATGCCTTCTCGAGTTTTCCTTCTCATTTTTTCTCCGCCACATAACTCATTTCTTTTTCATCTTCTCTCCATAGAACTGAAGCTATGATGAACTTCATCTATTTCAATCTGAATCCACTAAAATCAACAAACCAGGTTACTTAAAACCCTAAGAAGACGATCCCAATTTCGTGCTTCTTTCGCCTCCACCTTCTCACTTTCTTTTTCTTATCTTTCTCCTCCCCCTTGTCACTCTTTTTCGATTTTATTTCGAGAATCATAAATCATCAACATCATCATTTACTCTTTGGATAACCAACCACCATATCAACAACATCATCTTCTCACGATTTATTTCTCTCTCCACCGAAGACTCTGAGGAGGTAATAATCAAATATTGTTTTTGATTTTTTTCTCCGTGATTTATCCGATTCGTATATTTTTTTTTTGATTGATGGGTGATACTTGCTTTTGTATGATTTATTTGATTCATGATCATCAAGTTCTTTTATGACTACAGATCTAGGGTTTTCATAGATTTAAAAAAAAAAATTATTTCACTAGTTTCTTGGGTGGTTCTGGAATTAAAGTTTGGATTGGGTTTAATTTCTAATGGCTTAATTTTTTTTTACTAAACTCAAATTAGTGTTAATACCAATTTTTTTTTTACTGAAAAGTGAAACCTATAATTCCAATTGTTAGTGTTAATACCAATTGAGGTAGTGATGTTGTAATCTGAACTTCATTTTTTGTTTTATAATGTCATAGTTCCTTTTTCATGGGTTTGGTTTTAATTTCAGTTTTGTGAGTTAAGATTTGAGTTGTTATTGTATTACTTCACATAAATCTGCAAAGTTTGCTATATTTTTGGGGTATTTATAAGGAGATACAACCATTTTGATCTGAGGTTTACATGGTCCATTTCCATTTGGATTTTTTTTCTCGATGTGTCTTTCTAGAATGTTGGACATCTCTGCTTATAAGTGTTTTTTCCAAAAAGAAGTAATAAGAAAAGTATATTGAGAAGAAAAAAAGGCAAAAAAAAATGTTCTTTGAGATGCTTACAGATACCTGGCTCTTTGAGATGTTCTTTGAGATGAAAAAAATCAATATCTTTCTTTATAAGATTGATACACTCGTATTAGTAATTGATAAATACTTTTTTTTTTTTTAGTTTGTTAAAATTTGCAGTGGGTAATTACTAGTTAGTAGTATGTCTTGCAGATTTCATGAAAGATATAGATGAAGTTGGTATGGCTAAACCCTATCAAATCTCAAACTCTAGCCTTGTTTAGTTTGTCACAAACAACATGTTTGTAAAAATGCTTAACAAGTATTTTGTCCTCTTTGTCTTGACTCTTAGTTTTTTTTTTAAGGTATGCAATGTTTAGATATCTTAAAATCATTTGTAGGATGATTGAACAATACCCTAATGGTAAGAGGGAGGAGGTTCCCAAGCCGAGGTATAATAGCCGAGAAAGAGGTACCATTTCCCCCTTATCTATATCATGATTTATCCTCCAAAGTATGAGATGATAGTGATTCTCTCTAAAGGTATAACTTGTTTCGTGAATGTTGATTATTTGAGTTATGTAATTATGGATTTGTTGTTTTATTAATATGGTATAAATGGGTATTGCAGATGGGGAGATTCCTCTATGGAGGTTACTAATGAAAACTGAAGCTCAACGACGATTTCAATGTGATTTTTGTTTTGTTTAATTCGATCTCTCTACTGGCTCTGTGATTAGGCATCTATGTTTTTTGCATTATAGAAACACAATAGCATAAGTGAATGATGTGGTTCATATTTTATTTTTGTCTAGTTCATTTTAAAATTGTTCGTTAATTTTAACTAGGAAAGCTAGAGCAAGAAATTGAGCATATTAAGTTGAATCAAGTTTATCTTATCTTGTTGGTAGGTTTATCTTTCAGAGCTTGTAGTCTATTTTTATGTGTTTTCATTGGTTAGTTCAATTTTAATGCTTTGGTGCTTATTGTTTCATGGCTTCCACGTGTGTAGTTCAAGAATTTCCTTTGGGTATGTGTGACTCAATTGGAGGAGTGGTAGTGCAGGTACACTCAGCTATGTGAATTCTTTCACGAAGGGTGTTTGTCTTTGGGTTCTTCTCGGATTTTCATTACTTAGAAGTACAATAGAGATTCGGTTTGTAAGTCAAGTTTCTAGTCATGTGTACCTTCCTGCACTTCAGTTTCTAAATTCATTGAGTATTGGAATTGTTTATGCTGTTGCAATTGGCGTTGAATGGATTTTGGTTGCTGAAATTACAGAGAGCAATAAACTCTTGCTTCATTTATTGGCTAGAGTGGTGAGTTTTTACAACACATATAAATGGTATGCCTCAGTGCTTAGTATGAAGGGAGTGGAATTTTTTATCTTACAGCTCCCATGTGAGTTTCTTGAGGTGGTTAAAAATGGGGGTATATGAATATCAGAAGTTGCAAATAGTTTATATAGCTAAGTCAACTGCCTCGTCCTTTATTTTATTTTTATTTCATTTAATATTTACCTTCCTTGGCGGCAAAACATATGGTTTGTTCATCCTGGGTCTTGGTGCTGGAGACTTTGTATCTACCCCAATAGTCCTACAGAGATAGATAGCCAGCGTCTCAATCCTTGCTTACTTTCTCCTTTTAATTTTTGTTTTAGGATTCTACATTGTCATAGTTTCATATTATGTATCTGCGATAAAAATAGACAGATAGGGTTAGAAAGACTGGTTTTACTGAATGATGTGTCCCACTTGTCTGATAATGTGAAAACAAAAGTGCTTTTTTCATGTCTAGTATTGAGTTGTTCAACAATTGCATCTTTAAACGTTAAACACTGTCTTCGTCCTTGAGTTCTGAGCGGCGGACCTTTTGTTGAATGAGTTATGCTCGAATTATTTTGTTTTGATAGGTGATAATGTAATCAGTCCACATCTATTACGTTTTTCACCTCAATTTTTAGTCAAATCAATTAATTTAAAGTAGAACATAAATATTTTGTCTTTCACTTTCTTCAATCATAACTGGAAGTGATACAATTAGCTTTGAAAGATACAAATGTGGCTAGTTGGTGGGTTATCTTTACACCTTAGTTTCTATATTCCTTTTCGTATCAACCTACCAAGCATGAATATTTTGTATATTCCTTTCGTATCAACTTACTAAGCGCGAATATCTTGTACATTCCTTCCCGTGTCAACCTACTAAGCACAAATTGAAGTTTTTTGTTCTTTTCTTCACGCCACCTATCTCCATATGCTTGTTTTGTCTTCTTTGGTTCCTTCCGGTGATAGTTTTTTTCTGAGCAGAAGTACTTGGATGAGGATTGTCTCTGGTGGAATCAAACACAACTACACTTGGTATACTTATCATTTCACTATTCTCGTGAGTTTCCTAATGATATTCTCTTACTTGTCTATTTCAATCTCTCAAACATGTCTCATTTCTCATTATAAGATAAAATAGAATATGTTGTTGCTGACCTTTCTCCTAAGTTGTGATCTTCATTACTTCCATGAAGCCATGATAGAATTCTTTCATATTTATGTAATTGTGACGCTTTAGTCTCCACATACCTTTTGTTGATGAAGTTCCTCCAAGCTCTTCAATAGAAATTTAATATGATATGGAAGTTCGAGTTTGGAGGAGAGTATGGGTTTTTGGAAACTCTCATCCATACCCACGTCATCAATAAATTTTAGTTTTAGTTATTTTTTAGATTTTGTGAATTAATTTTCCAACAAATAATTGACAAGTGTATCAAAATAAATATGGATACAACTACTACTAATGATGCTTATGAATACAAAGTTTGTATTTATATTTTATGTTATTAAGTCTCTTCTTTTTAGGTCTCCCCATGTGATGCATATCCATATTCCATTGGAGTTATATTTTTTGATGCTCTTCTTTTTTAGTGATGCATATCCATATTCCATTGGAGATGCTCTTAGACTGGCCCATTTTCTATTTACCTAATTTCGTACTAGATCAAATTTCAGGGCTTCCACTATAGTTCTCTACTTAAATACTCCTAATGTTGATTTTCAATGTTCTGGTATAATTGTGTTATTAATTAGCACCTCATTGGTGGCCTAAATGAAGGCTAAAATTCTACCTAGACTTTGTTTTTTGCTTAATTCATTTGAGATATATTCTTTAAATGAATGCAATATCTGAGATGAATTAATACATAAAAAATACAAGTTTCACATCAAAGATGTTCACATTCTCCCATAAGGAAATTACTGACATTTGTGGAACCAAGATCAGTTGGGGAAGACAAGGTAAGCAGTGTTGGCACAGTGTAAGTATTCTTGCTTATCGAATGTGGTTAAGATGTAAGAGCAATTCCCATGGCAATGGCCAAACTCAAACATTTGTTGAGCCACGTGGATGGCCAAACAGGTTTCTCCACTATGGTAAAGCAGGGTAAAATGAATTTGGTTTTCTAGGGCCCCAATAGTATTTCTTTTTAATATAAAATATTTTGTAGGATAAAGATGAAAAATAAAATATAATATTTAGGTGAGATAAAATAGGATGAAGTGAGATAAAATAGGATAAAGTGAGATAAAATAAGATTAAAAAGTAGTAAAATAATCAGGGATTGTACTTGGTGTCAATCCAAGAGACGAGGGCGTTTTTGTCATGGTCGCGTTTTGGAGCTTCCAACGCCATCGTTTTTGGCAAGAACACGCGTCCTTAGTACCACAGACGCGCGTTGATTGTTCCATCTCGATGGTCAAAGCAACATATTTGTTGATTTGAATATCCATTTTTCATGTTTGTTCATTCCATAGTGGGAGCAAAATGAACAAACTCCAAGTTTGTTCATTCCATAGGAAGTGCTCTAAGTACTATGTGTATTCCAAGCTTCTTTCAGCATAGTTGATGCAAACCCAGATAAGGAAAATGTAGTAACCAAGCAATGTTACTGTTGTCGTGATATACGTCCAAGCCACTACTAGACCTAGGTTTCTTCTTGATGATCCGTTGGTATTAGTGTTCCCACCTCATTGTGTTTTCTATTTGTGGTTTTCATATGACTAGCCATAGGCCGTGGCGGCTCTTGTTTGAAGATTGATCGGAATTTTCGAATCGACGAGTTTTGATGGTGGTGTGATGGAGAGTCGGTATGGTTTTGTGTAGGAGAAGAAGAAAAGAAGAAGAAAAGAAGAAGGAAGATGAAATGAAAAAAAAAAAAAACTTATTTAGGGTAATAAGAATTATAAAGGGTAAGGGTAGTTTTGTAACTTCACCCATTAGGACTCCCCTTAGCTCTTAAAAAGAGTCCAATTAAAATTGGGTATACCCCAATTAATCTGCGTATACCCAAATCAAGCGAGGTAAATTTGGGTGGTAGTAGAAAAGTATTAAATTTTGACAGTCATGGTCAAAATCAAAATATCAAACTTCATTCTCGATAATAATTTACTCCGTACTTTTTTTTGATAATTAATAGGGGGAAAACCATTTTTACTAGAGGGAAAGCTCATGATTGCTAAAGGGGGACCGGAATTAGCAGGGGGTTACTGTTTCATATGAGACAAAAGAGTTATATCCGATCCTGGCCATCGGATCACTCAAACGGTACCCCCTGCTAATACCGGTCCTCCCCTTTAGCAATCATGGGAAAGCTGACCGGGTCTACATTATTTGACTTTTAGTTAATATTGGGTGGATTGATAATAAGCTCTCCCGTATGATTTTTTTTTTTTTTTTGAGTTTAGATTTTCATATCGCCCTTGTGGATGTCATGAGAACTTCATTAAGCGATCTGTGCAAGGCTGTATTCAAATCGGACGTATGGAAGGGAGGAGAACGTTGATTGTACGATGCAGGTGCTGCAATGAAATTGGTACCACACGAACAAATCAGAGAGCTTTATCAAAAATAAAGCAAACAAACCTATTATTTGAGCTTCAATGCTAATTTATAGGTCATTCCCATTAGTCCTGCTACTTGTTTCCTGAAACTTCACTTCTATTTAGTCCTGAAACTTCTATAAAATATTATAACTAGACATATACCCAAGTAAGACAACGTAAATCTTATATGCTAGGATCTTCGCAAGTTATCAGCTGCACAACCAAGACTAACGACCAATTATCTAATTCAGGAACATTAGCAATCGGTATCAATCTAGTATTGATAAGTAAACCATCCATGATCCATGTATTCGAACCTGGATATGATAGTTTTTTTCCATTTTAGCACTATTCACACTTAGGATTAAATTAATAATCTAAGCATTTTGATAAAAAAGAAATTAGGGTTCTTTAAATTCTTCTTGATAGGGGGAAAGCTTATTTTGAATCCACCCAATGGTGATCCGGAGTCAAATAATCTAGACTAAAGTCAACTTTCCCTCTAGTAAAAGTGGTTTTCCCCATATTAATTATCTTTTTTTTTCTTCTTTTTTTAGGACTGTTAAAGTACCTGGCACATTTAGGGGCGACTCAATCGCAATTAGGGGCGACACTAAAAGACAAAAAAGGTCGCCCAAACGTAAAATTGAGCTACCCCTTATCCACGATTTTTCAAAATGGCAACTATACCCTTATATAATCGGTAGCCAAAACCACAATCGGTAGGTTACAAACAATCGATAGTTTAAAATGAATCATTAGCTACCGATTAATGTATGGATATTTCGGCTAATGTTCCCTTTTATAATCGGAAGGTTAACTGGTTACATTACCTTCCGATTATAGGTTGCTCCAAAATGAGTTTTTTTCTAAAATCCATTTTCTCCAAAATTTTGAAATCTTCCATAATCGGTAGGATATTTGGCTACCGATTATAAGTAGCCCCATATCGGACTTTTTCCAAATTTCCACTTGGCTCAGGATGCAGAGCCACCCCTAACCATTTGGTTCTTGTTTGAGACGTATCCATAATCGGAAGTTTAACTGGTTACATTACCTTCCGATTATAGGTTGCCCCAAAATGAGTTTTTTTCTAAAATCCATTTTCTCCAAAATTTTGAAATCTTCTATAATCGGTAGGATATTTGGCTACCGATTATAAGTAGCCCCACATCGGACCTTTGCCAAATTTCCACTTGGCTCAGGGTGCAGAGCCACCCCTAACCATTTGGTTCGTGTTTGAGACGTAGCCATAATCGGAAATTTAACTGGTTACATTACCTTCCGATTATAGGTTGCCCCAAAATGAGTATTTACACTTGCAAGATATAATGCTCAGTTTGTCAATTTCTTTTCATTTTCCTTTTTAATGTGGAGTTGTTTGTATGATAATATGCGGGCGTAAAACTGTTCAAGTGTTTGTTATCGACCTTCCAAGGGGAAAAAGCATTCACGGAGGAAAACTTTAATAACCTTTAATTCTCTAGAGGTAGCCATGGTTTCAATGGGGACTGGCACATTGGTACATAATGAATATTATCCAAGGACCAAGGAAGTGGAGATGTTCTCCTTCCGATGATTCTCTTAGATATTGGTGAATAGTTGGCAATTACCCAATGATTGAATGCCTTGGAAGTTCTAGGATATAATGTAATTTGTTTTGTGGGACTGGGAAGGTAGTATGATTTACACGGTGACTGATCAAAGTCACAGAAAAATGGTCATCTGATCATCTCCTGGTGAGATCTTCTGTGAATCCAGCTTTATATTGTCCAGAAAGTTTAACTACAACATTATTGTTGTTAAATTGTTATATTTGAAAAACTTTAAAACACAATAGCAACTATTTATGCCATATACAAAATCCTCATCTATTGGGGTATCTCATTGGGCCACTAAGAATATATCATCCTCTCTATGTCCTGACATAATTGGTGGCTTGGTGCCTTAGTGGCTTTTGTAGTCGCCAAGTATCAGCATTCAAATATCCTTTAAGCATACATATGTAGTGTGCACTATAAACCATGGTTTCTTTTATGGTAAGTTTTGACACTTTAAATGTGAATTTACATTAAATTTGACAGTATGGTGTTCGCTGAAGATAGAGACATGCATATGTTTACAAGACTTAGAAGAATGGAAGAAAAACTTATAGTGGCAGTGGTTGGGATGGGTCACATGGATGGAATTGAACTATTATGGAAACGTGCAGAGGATGACGATGCTGATAAGCTTCTACTCGCGACATCAGAAACTGGGAGTCCGCAGACAGGGTAATCTCATATTTTGGAACATTTTGTTTAATTATTTCAGATATTTTCGCAATTGATACTAACCAAAAACTGTAACATTTCATGTGTGAACTTCATTTTCATGATAATTCTTTTTAGAGAGATGAAAGTGCGTGTGCAGTTTTGGTACAAATATTTGAGTATCATTTACTGGGGACCATGTAGGTGATCTAGAGTGAAAAGAGAAAATTGTGCCTACTTCAAAGGTGTTTTTCTTTGGTTGTGGCCGTTTTTCTGTAAAATTCCTATAACTGAAGGTTACTCTTTAAGGTTAGATGCTAACCATGCGCGACTACTAGCATCATATACCCTTTGTCTTGAGTATCTCTTAACCCTCTACACTAGCAGTAGATAATTTAGTTTCTGGTTTATGTGAGTGATAGTCCACTAGAAGTTTGAACCAAGTGCATTAATGTTTTTTTATGTAAATCTCAGGGATGTTGCAGTGGAGAAGACGGGGCTGGGGATGTGATCTGCACCCGCAATGTTGCTGGAGGAGTGGATTGAGTACTAATGAGGTTGTTGAGATATTTGATTATCTATTTTTCATTCAGAGTTTACGTCAGAACAATTTTGAAGTTTTTATTTTGCCAAAGATTAGCCAGATCAATTGTGAACATTGCTAGCTAGAGACATTAGCTAAATGAATCACATTCATAACTATCCTGGCTTCCCCTGTAGAGCAACTGCATTGATTTGAGTAGGTTGAGTTCCTTTTCAGAAAATCTGTTAAGCTTCTTTCCGACACATAAAGACAATTTCAATTCTTATTCAAAACAAGTGGTACTGCAAAAAAAAAAAAAAAAAACCTTTTCCGCATTTTACATTTAAGTATGTCGCTGCTAAATTTGAAGCCTAAGGATTTGAAAGACGTTTTTGGAGGTTTATCATAATGGATTCCGAAAGGAGAACCAATTGGGCTTGTAAAGGTCATTTCAATAGCTTGATTGGGGATCGGTTTGGCTTAACCAGTTCGAGAGTGTTTTCATCAAGTTTCCCCATGGGTACATCCAGAACGGATATTATAGGCATAGCTATTGTATTTGTGGGGAAAATGAAAATTATGTTGGAAATTCTGGGCTGCAATGGAGATGAAACACAAACAGACTGTGGTTGTACTCAAAAGCTTTCAAGGCTCTGGTGATTTCTTTTAGACAAATACTTCTACCCTTCCAACGAATTGGCAATTGCAACAGGTATGTGAAATACTGCCTTCAGGATACAATGAAAGCCCTACAACCGGAAATTGGATTCAAGGTTTGCACCCCTTGACCCAATCAAGAACACATGAAAAGAAGGTTCTGATGATGCTTTAGAAGAAGAGAGAAAACAGAGAAAGGGTTTTCAAGAGATGATTTCGAAATGGGTTTGGGAGATGCTACTTATAGGGGTTTTTGCATCTGTTGGGAAAAGACATGTCTTTTCACCAACAGGTTTCTCTTCACAAAGAGATGCGTCTCTTCATCAACAGACACTGTCGACCACAGCCTGGGGGCTACGCCCCCCAGGACCCCCCTTCGCAGCGCAATTGAAAATATTCCAACATTCTCCCCCTATTTTCAAAAACCATAAAACAAAGTTAAAAACTTTTAAATCGAGCGACTGCATCACCGAGTAATCGCCACGTACCCGAGTGGGATCAAGCCAATGGAGTTCTAGCACGATTGAGACTAAGCATCATCGTTGAAACCAATACATAAATGATAGGTACCTTCTGGGTTTGAACCTTCACTTAGTGTAAGAAACTCAAAGCTTTATCGATATTCTATGGTGAAACTAGTCTTGAACCAAGAATCCCTTATGACAAAACCGGAGTCTCCACACATATTGATTCCATAAGACATGTGTTCTGTATCCAAGCACTATAAAGGCCTTGTGCTTATATCCTTATTCATGAGTCTTCTTTAGAGAACGGTCTTCTTCTCTTAGGAAACGGCCCACATTTCCATACTCATATAGGTAAGTCTCGAAGGTGTTTCTGCGAGTCACCTTTTACTAATCACAGACTCATTAAGGATTTACATCCATCATATTTTCTTGCAGAAAAACCAGTACTAACTTGAAATGGGAAGTTTTATGTTAATGCTCCATAATCTACAGCCATAACTTGTTGGTACCACATTGAACCTTGTTTATCCTTTTCAAAACATAGGTTGGGTTTCTGCTATGGGAGATCAACCTTCCTTCACAGACCTTAGTCCCATTTCATTACATTTTATTGAAGCAACTGAATATGGTAGACTTTTTGTGAATGGGTCTGCCAAATTCCTCTTTGATTCAATAAAGTTAACCGTAACTACTCCCCTCTTGAGTAGTTGCCTAACCATTTGGTGTCTCAGACTCGCATGTCTACACTTTCCATTATAAGTCTTATTAGAGACATTATATATTGTAGCTTGATTATCACAATTAATCAAAACTCCTGGAGATGGATTCTTCCAAAGTGGAATTTCCATAAGAAGGTCCCTAAGACATTCTGCCTCTTTACATGCATTCGTTAAGGCTATCAATTCTGACAACATTGTTGAATCAGATATACAAGTCTGCTTCTTGGAACTCCAAGACACAGCAGCACCCCCTAAAGTAAAAATCCATCCAGATGTCGACTTGGACTTGGATTCTACTTTGTTCCAGTTAGCATCGCTGTAACCTTCCAATACAGCGGGATAGCCTTGGTAATGCAAACCAAAATCAATTGTTCCTTTCAAGTAAGACATAACTCTGGAAAACGCTTTCCAGTGTTCAGAACCAGGATTACTTGAGAAACGACATAATACCCCGACCGCATGGGCTATGTACGGTCTTGTGCAATGCATAGCATACATAAGACTCCCAATAACACTGGAATACTCAAGTTGTGCATGAGTACGACCGGTGTTCTTCGTTAACTTGATAGTATGGTCTAAAGGAGTAGGTGCTGGATCGTCACCAAAATGCTCATACCTTTTGATAAATTTCTCAATATAATGAGATTGGGATAAAGCCAACTCATTCCCCTTTCTTAGGATCTTAATTCCCAAGATTACATCAGCCTCTCCTAAATCCTTCATATCAAAGTTAGAGCCAAGAAACCTTTTTGTTTCTTCCACCAAAGATATGTCAAATCCAAAAATAAGCATATCATCAACATATAAACAGAGAATCACACATCCAGAACTATCATGCTTACTATAGATACATTTATCCGCATCATTCACCACAAAACCATATGACAAAACCACTTCGTCAAACTTCTCATGCCATTGCATGGGAGCTTGCTTCAAGCCATAAAGAGATTTAACCAACTTGCAAACCTTCTTTTCTTGGCCTGGCAATATGAAACCTTCAGGTTGTTCCATATATATCTCTTCTTCCAAATCTCCATTTAGGAAGGCAGTTTTGACATCCATTTGATGAATAATTAACTTGTGAATAGAAGCAAGTGCAATTAAACAACGAATAGATGAGATGCGTGCAACAGGAGCATATGTATCAAAATAATCAATTCCATGTCTTTGCCTATAACCCTTAGCAACTAATCTGGCTTTGAACTTATCAATGGAACCATCGGCATTCATCTTTCTCTTGAAAATCCATTTACATCCAATAGGCTTTACGCCTGGAGGTAAATCACAATATATCCAAGTATCGTTGGTCAAAAGAGAATTCTTTTCATCATTGATAGCCTCTTTCCAAAAACTAGCATATTTGGAACTCATAGCCTCAGCATAAGTTTTAGGGTCATCATCAACATGCGCAACATATTTGGTAATATTAATAATTGTATTCTTATCACCTTCTAAAAGATATGTTATAAAGTCTGGACCAAAACTTGTCTCTTTTCTTGCTTTCTTACTCCTTTTAGGTTCAATATCTTCTATGGGTTCAGAAATATCCTCTATGTCTTGAGTAGGAATAGAATGATCATCATTCTCATTAGTCTCTTCAGATTCTAGACTAGGTAACAATGAATTCTCCATGGGTTGCATTTGAGAACTGTTCCTATTTAAGTTCTCAAAGAATTACACATCTACAGATTCTATAATCTCGAAAGTATCAAGGATTAAAAATCTGTAGGTGATACTATTAAGAGAGTATCCCACAAAAGCACATTTATAAGCCATGTTTCCTAGTTTTGGTCTTTTAGGATCAGGCTTTCGAACATATGCCAAACAACCCCAGACTTTAAGTCTCTTCAAGTTTGGTTTCCTTTTAAACCACAACCCATAAGGAGAAACATTTTTCTTTTTCAAAAGAACCCTATTCAAAATATAACATGCAGACAACATAGCTTCACCCCACAAAGAATTAGGCAAACTAGAACTTATAAGCATGCAATTAACCATATCAATCAAAGTTCTATTTTTTATTTCAGCCATACCATTTTGTTGAGGTGTATAAGGTGCATTAAATTGATGAATTAAACCATGCTCTTGACAAAAGAATTTAAATTCATTAGGAAAATACTCACCACCACGATCAGAACGTAAAATCTTAATTTTCAGTCCTAATTGTGTCTCTACTTCTGCTTTATATATTTTGAACATGTCAAAAACATCATCCTTAGATTTCATCAAATATGTGTAAGCATATCTAGTACTATCCTCTATAAAAGTGACATAATACTTATTTCCACCACGAGTGGCAGAACCATGCAAATCACCCACATCACTATGTACTAATTCAAGTAAGGAAGAATTGCGTACTACAGACTTATGGGAAATTCTAGTTATCTTTGCTTGCACACATATTTCACATTTAGAAGCATGATCAAAATTGCAATCAGAAATCAAACCTAATCGATTCATGTTTCTAAGGGAACCATAATTTACATGACCAAATCTACCATGCCATAGATTAACAGAGTCAACAATATAAGCAGAACCATTATTTATTATAATAAGCTTAATCATCCCATTACAAGCATATCCTTGTCCAATAAACACACCATTTTTGGACAATACAAACTTATTAGACTCATAGGTCGTCTTGAATCCAGCATTCATAACAAGGTCGCCGGAAACAAGGTTCTTTATCATGTCAGGGACATGTAATACATTAGTAAGAGTAATGGTCTTTCCCGAAGTAAACGAGAGTTCAACAGTACCTTTCCCAATGACTTTGCTGTGAAAGGGATTCAAATACTTTGGATATTTTAGGCCTTCGCAGCGCAATTGAAAATATTCCAACAAATTACCCTTAAAATGAGAAAGGGATTCAAATACTTTGGATATTTTAGGCCTATTCCTATGCACAAGGTTAAAAAAACCTGTTTGACATACCAGATGGCATGACAAATTTTGACAAATGATGAATTGCGACATTATGGGAAAACCACAGGGCGATAGAGTTCCTCTCGAACGAAATTGATAGTATCGCCATCGATAAAAACTTTATCGTCAGCGCTACCAATGAATATCGCTCGTTATACGCCAAGGATTAGTTCTTTGTTGCCTATAAATAGGTAACTTTCAAATTCATAAATTACACCAAAAATTTTATACAAAAAAATTCTCTAATTCTCTCTTTCTCAATCTAATTTATTTTTCCATTTTTTCCCAAATGGCACAATTTCAAACCCAACTTGATTTTCATGAATAGTGCTTGAAAGTGCCGTTAAGAAGAGTGATGAAAAGAATTGGAGATTAAGAAATTCTAGAAAGATTTAGAAATTCTAGTGTGAGTTGAAATGAGTTTGAACTTCGGTATTTATATATGGGGGAAATTGCAGCCGTTGGATGAGAAACTTGTTAGATCATTGCTCGTTCGAACTCACACGTGTTGATTTCTCAAGCTTGTTGTCAAATTCAGTTTATCAAGACTGTATCTTTATTTCTAGTCTACATTTAATCAAGTCTCGGATTAAGATAGAAGTGTGTATTTGAAAATCGGATATCATTGTATTCTACCATTTGAAGGAGAAGATCAATAGAAGGCGAAGACCAACCAAAGATTTTGGAGCACTTCTTCAACGAAATCTAAGTAAAGACTGAACTGCCTACTTCTCAAGTTTTCACCTTTCTATCTGTGAGACAGCATGACTAAGTTAGACACTATATGCATAATAGAAATTTAATTTCGAGTCAATTTTATCTTGAAAAGCATTCTTGAAATATGCTAAGCTTAAGAACATTTGTTCATACTTGATGAATTTGTTTAACAACAATTTATTGTTTATAACCTAATCGTGATTCAAGATTTGATCATTTCAAAATAGCCTGGAACAGTGACATGTGTCATCGATGTTATTCGAGAATGTTTCAAATTGGTTATTAGAGAGATATAGAACTACTGTAAAATTTGGATACAAGACAGTATGCATACCAGTTCACATATTGGGAGAACTTTTATAAGTCCGCAGACCACAAAAGTCTGTTTGCTCTTGAACCAGGAAGGTACGCATACCTAGTATGCAAACCGAAAAAGATATGTTGGTTTCCAAACCAAAATGGTACGCATACCCAGTATGAAAATTATAAAAGATTTGTGTGTTCTTAAACCTATTTTTTCTTAAGGGTACACATACCCGGTACACATACCATGACAAAAAACATTCACAAAAAGGAATAATATATGTACCATATACATATACTTACCATGTCGAATATTTTCAGATGCATCAGAATTTATTATACGAGATGATCGACATTTAAATAACTCTCTAAAAACACGTATAGGCATGATTTCTCACATTTGTGACTTAAGATTAAAGTCTTAAAGTGTTATATGAAAATGGTTAATCTTTTCGTTCAATCAGATAGTTTCGGCTAACCATTATGAACAAGTCACTATACACGGTTCGGTCACGGTTCATCCTAACCAAAGTGTATATTATGTTGTGTTAAGCTCATGTCAAGTTTTTCATCTGATGGTGATTATTGATTGCTCGATTTCAAAGCTACCCTAGCTTAAATCCAAAGCAACCTTGAACTTGAAAGTACATATAAAGAGAACTTCAAGCAACTGGGATCTTTGAATCCCTGATATTATTCTTATGTTCCCTAGTTTTAAACTAGAGTCGTCCTCTTATTAAAACCCATCTAGTGTTTAGAGACTAAAAAAACTTCACCTAGGGATTCATGAAGACAGGTCCAACTATCTTTATCTTGATCGTTCGGGTATCCTAATTTTGTTTGATTGTTGAGTCTTTCTCCAACAAACAAGATAGATAGAAATCACAAATTATCTTCTTCTTAGACTTTGTGATTCCACAAGTTTATACTTGTGAGGTGAATAATAATCTAGAATGCTCTTTGGGAATCATAAGATTGTATGTTATATTCGATTTCTTACCTCGCCTTGATCTTTGATCAGAATAGAAACCACTTATAGGCTTATCTGTGGGAGGCAGATTGGTTTAAAGTCTTAAATTGAGTTGAAGCAACATTTAGGATGTAAAGGACGTCAGCTAAGGGAATCAATTGCGTAGAGTCTTGTTGGGATTCAAGAGGCGTAAGAAGAGCGACTGTTAATGAATTTTTGTCAAGGTTTAATTCGGTCTCAACTACATTCCATTCTAATGTTTTGATAGTAAACTAGAGTTTGTAGCAAATTAATACAGTTTGGTGTTCAATCTGGACTACGTCCCAAGGTTTTTCCTGCATTTGTGGTTTCCTCGTTAACAAAAAAAATGGTGTATGTGTTATTTCTTTTTACTCATTATATTGTTTATCTTTATAATTGAAATGTCAAAGGTTGTACGTAAAATCAATTCAAGTATATAAGTCAATCACAATTGTTGTTGATTGACCTTTCGAATCGTCCAAGTACTCTCACGTATAATCAGGTTTACGAATTAGTCTCTGTTAACATTCTAATTATGAGAGAAATATATATAAACTCTGAATATTATTCCTTGATTGAGATTAATTAAGTTGAACTCTCGGAATTTTATTTAGGTATAGTCCATACAGGTTGCCTAAGAAAAAGTTGGTGGTGTATTTTGGTACCCCCATGTTTTCATTTGGTATCAGAGCAGGCAAACACGCGAAAGACCTAATAAGTATGGGTTTGAAGCAATATGACTATATGGACAACAATCTCGATAAACCTACCGCAAGCCTTGTAGATCCAATGAAAATTACATCATCCGGCTAAGTATGTTCATATTCTCTTATATGTTCTCCAATAATCATAGAACAAGTGTGCACTTTTTTTATTTTTCTTTATACAAAATCGGCATAATCTATCCATGCATTTATTCCCTTTATAATTATTTTATCGGTCATCATAAATTTTTCATTAGAAATAAGCCACATAAAGAAGTTTATCTTACATGAATAAGACCGATTTGGATCACCAGTTTCCATAAGTGAATTAACCCCATTCATGGCAATATATGTATCCGATATGCATACTATTTTGATCAACCATCCGTAAATGAATACCACTGAATCTAGTAATGAGTTTCTGGACCCCTCAGTATAGTTTGAGAGAACCTACTTGGATACATAAATTTCCATTTGATGTCATCACTTGAGATCTCATATAACCAAGCCGCCACACTTCCTTTTGTCCTTGGAGGTTCAAATACTAATGAAAAACTATTTCATAAAACACCATCCCCAATCCAAAGATCTTCCCAGAATCTAATTTCATTACCCACACCAATCTTAGATCTCACATGTTTGTTGAAGTCTTCAAGTTCACCATAAACATTATTCAACAAGCTACCACCCTTTGGGTTGAAGAGTTACCAACCCGTTGAGAATTCACCAAAATTTTCTGCAATTTTTTTTCTCAAAAGCCCACCACTTTTTAAGAAGCGTCAAGTTAATATGTTTAGACTTTTGAATCCCAAGACCACCACTTTCCTTAGATTTCACAATCAAATACCACCTAACGTAATGAAATCTTTTCTTGGTGGAATCGTCATCCCAAAGGAAATTTCTTAGTATTTTATCAAGTTTATTTATATGGAGCAATGAGCAAGAAAGATTGATATATACTCCATCCGTCCAAGTTATATAGGAGGAGAACTAGTTTTTGGTTGTCCATACATATGGGCAGATTTAGTTCCTAAAACATTTTTTCAAATAAGCCCTATTTATGATAGTAGTATTACACTAAAGTCAATTCAATACTTCTAGTTTCCTCAAAAGTAAGCGGTAAAATAGGAAAGATAATGAATATTTATAATATCTATATAGTTTTCTCAATCTAAGAGATTTGGTTTTTCGGCCTACATAACTTGGATGAAGGGAGTAGTAGGTAAACTAGATAACACACATTAATAATATTGAACTTAACTTTTCCCAATATTGTCCTCCCATAGTCCCATAATCCCATTCCAAGAAGAAAGTCTCAAAAATCAATTATCCTCTCACGTTTTTGAGTGTCACTGACCAAGATAAGCACTAGGAAAGTTATATCTTTTTCAACCAATATATTAGCAAAATCCTCAATATCTTCATCAAGAGCGACACCAAATAAATAAATTTTGGAAAAGTTTATTTTTAAAACCGATGTTAACTCAAAACAAAGAAATACCTGAAGTGCATCCACCAGTTCCCACCTCATGTCAAGAAAATCAATAACGTCATTGGGAAATTGGAGATGGTTAACTTTAGTTCCACCATATTTCATCGAGAAGTTCAAAATTTTACCACCATCTTGCGCCTTGATTAACTTGTGACTTGAAAATTAGAAACAATGATAAAAAAGAGAGAGAGGATCATCGCGCACTTGAACAATACCCTTCTCACCACTGAAAACCCATGAACCATCCATTCGCAAGAATCAAAAAATCTGAGTAAGTTAAACAATTATGTATCCATGAACGACAAACACCTTCGACATCCATTTGATATAAAACTTCATCGAGTATGCTTCAATTTTCAATGCGTTATATTTTTTTAACATATGAGCACATATTTTCATAATTAAGTTAGTATTAATACATAAAATAAATAAATTAAGATATTGCGAATATATATTCAGAAGGATTATTTTTTTAAAATTTTCATTTTCAAATATCTTGAGAACTTATAAAATACAGTAAATAAAACACTAATAGATATTGGTTGGCAACCTAGCGACAAGCTGGGCACCAACCCCCCCTCTGAACAACAACGCCTATTCTATGAAAAAACAAAACTACCATAACCACTACTAGCGTCATTATTAACAAGACAATTCTTTAGACGCTTAAAAAAACCTAAAGTATCTTCGTCGAGCTCACCCAAAGTAGAGAAAGCCAAGACCCCAAGACCATAACCGAGTGAAGTGCACTTGTCCAGATATTTAGCACGCTTCCTTGAAATTGCCTTTGAAATGGCTCTCCCTGGGACAAAAGAACGAACACCATCAACAGTAAAGGGCGAGACAACAATAACATCCATGCAGACATCTTGCCCATTTTCCCAGCTGAGGACAAGGATATCAACAGGCCTCAAGTCTTCATCCTCATCTGAAACAATACCCAAAGAAACCTCCTTGCGGGCAGGTACACTAGCCTTGTAACAAATATCAACAGTAATATCCCGGACCACATCATGTCGAAACTTACTTCCAACATCTTTAGCACAATGAAGCGCATGATCACCAAAAATGTCCATAGATTTGTTACAACTAGTGCATAATCCATTCTCAACAAACAGAGGAATTCCAAGACGATAACAGAGCACGGCCCGAAACTGTATAGGACCAATACACTGGTTGAGCCCACTGATTGGTACAGCTAGTAAATAATCTTGAGCATGCTTGATACGGTTACACTGCCAAAAAACAGAATCTCTTGCAGATAAGGAAAATTGGTCTAGGATTTGCTTCTTAATTGCGTCAAAATAAGTAATAATCATTGAAGAATATTATGATTTTGGGGCCCCTTGATTTTAGGAGGATTTAGGCGGACGCCTATGCCCTTGGTATGACCATCATTTATGTAATAGTAATATGATATGCAAACTGGTAGACTTTCATTAAAACCACTCATGAGCTTTAAATAGATATGTAAACGTTGGCTATCCTAATCCAAAAAGGATTTTTTGTTGATTGATTTACATTTTAATCGTTTCAAAAAATGTATATAACTTTTAACGGCATCTATAACTTATATGTTACTTATCATACATGAAATCAGAAGTAACTATTTCATTTTTATATTTCTGATACCGTACAAAAATAAGGTTTTGAAATTCCTTCGGTGAATTATTTGTTCGTTAGTATGGAAACACTCCAATATGCAAACCATCGTACATTAACAAGTTTATCCAAGCATAGCCTCCGAAGACTTGGAAACGCTCATTGTAGCGTATATGCTCCATATCTATCGTCGAAAATAATGGTATTCTTTATTTTTCAATATGAAGAAATCTGGTCCAACTTAATGAGTTATTATACGAGGTTTTCATGTACTTGAAGAATACCCTTCTCACTACTGAAAATCCATGAACCATCCATTCACAAGAATCGAAAATTTTGAGTAAGTTAAACAATTATGTATCCATGAACGCCAAACACCTCCAAAATACATTTGATATAAACCTTCATTGAGTATGCTCCAATTTTCAATATGTTATATTTTTTTAACATATGATCTCATATTTTCATTATTGAGTTAGTATTAATACATAAAATAAATACATAACATATTGCGAATACATATCCAGAAGGATTGTTTTTTTAAATAGTTTTTGTAATAGTTATTGAAGAATATTATAATTTTGGGGCCCCATGTTTTCAGGAGGATTTAGGCGGCCGCCTATGCCCTTGGTATGAGCATCATCTATGTAATAGTGATATGATATGCAAATAGGTATGAAAAAGAGGGCGTCTAACAACCACACCCAATAATTCGTTCGGCAATTTGTATGGACTAACTCCAATATAAATCCATGGGAATCAACTAGACAGTCCGACTTAATCAAATAAATATATCCAAGATTTATATCTATATTTCTTAATACAATCTGCAATCAAACAGATAGAAATCTGTGATCTTGATTGATAAGAGAAATAACTTAACGGTATCAAAAACCAATGTTCAAATGTCAATCAATTACTACCCAACAAACAAGGTCGGATTTCCCAATTGATTGAACTACGCATAACCTGTGATATTTCAATTATATAAAAAAAATATAATGTGGAAAAGAAATAACACAGACACTAGAAATTTTGTTAACGAGGAAACTACAAATGCAGGAAAAACCCCGGGACCTAGTCCATATTGAACACCAAACTGTATTAAGCCTCTACAAACACTAGCCTACTACAATATTAACTTCAGACGGGAATGTAGTTGAGCCCTAACCAATCTCTCATTGATCAAGGTACAGTCGCATTCCTTACGCCTCTGAATCCCAGCAGGACTCTACGCACTTGATTCCCTTAGATGATCTCACCCACAACTAAGAGTTGTTACGACCCAAAGTCGAAAACTTATAAACCAATCTATCTCCCACAGAAAATTCTATTTAGATAGATAAATCTGTCTCCCACAGAAATACTTATAAAGTTTTGTTCCATCTTATGATAAATCAAGGTGCACAGGAACCAATTGATAATCCGGTCTTATATTCCCGGAAAACAACCTAGAAATATCAATCACCTCACAATAACTTAACTATATGGTAGTAGAACAAGTTATTGTGGAATCACAAAGAATGAGACAAAGAGGTTTGTGATTACTTTTTATATCTTACCTATCAGAGATAAATCTCGAGAAAATCTTAGAGAAGATAGTACTCAACACGATAGAACAAGTAAGATCATAATATTCCACTATGGAGAAAATATTTAGATCTGGCTTCAGAATCCCAATGAAGTCTTTAAGTTGTTAACCTATAATGGTTTTTGGAAAAACCTAGGTTAAAGGAGAACCGACTCTAGCCACAACTGGTATCACAAAGGAGGTATGTGGATTAAGTTTTCCAGTTTCTATATTTATCCCCTATATAGCCTTTCAAATCAGGGTTTGATAAGTTAACAAAGCATTCCATATTCACCGCTAGATGAAAATCTGATTTAAGATGCAAGCTAAGTTTTTCTTGAAACCAAAGTAATATCTCTCCACGTACTATTAGATGAACTTAGCTTGTCACACACAAATGAAATATACCTTCATTTCTATATGGGTAACCGTACCTAAACGTGTATATTGAGTTGGCTCAATAATAGTTAACCAAAGTTAGCCATATGAACATTTTTGTCTTAATCACATTCATCTAACTCGTATAGATCAACTATGATGATCAATCAATCATGAAAGATAATCAAACGAATCTAATTATGTTTCATAGAGTTGTCCAATTGTTAACATTCACATTGAAGTATATACGATCCAATCGAAGCAAAATCGGATTGATTCGTAATTGTACAAAGTACTAATACAAGAATCAATTCATGAACATTTAAGCCACGGAATTTGCAAATATTTCATTCATTAATATATAAATGTATTTTTTCATGAGTATGAAATCATACTTAACCGATTTTAGAACTTGAACCACTTAAGTTTGCAAACGGGTATGCATACTTAAGCTCCGGACATTGGTCTTGACCAACAGTTTGAAAACGGGGATGCAAACTGTCGTTCCGGACCTAACTCATGTGAATAAGTTCACATATGGGTATGCAAACTTAGTTCCCAGACTTCCACAGTTAAATAAGTTCGCAAACGGGTATGCAAACTTATTTTCCAGTCCCGAATCATACTTACACAGTTCGCATACTGGTATGCATACTGTGATGTATTCCAGACATAAGCTTTAGTTCTAAACTCCCATTTCAATCATTGAAACATTCTTAGAAGAAGACAATGGTTGTATCACATAAACCATTCACTAATAAGCAATTTTCAAGTGATCGAATGATCAATACGAAACTTTCCACATTGATATCAAATGACTGTCTCACACAAATCATGTAAGATGTTTCAAGGCAATTTTCACATGATCATCTTTTGACTTATTCTTTATTTTTCAACAATTAAATTGTTTCCAACTAAATTCTTCAAGAATCATGATGAACGTAGCAAAGACAAAAGCTACCAACACATATTTCGAAAAATAGATAAGCGATTTATACTCAGCTCGAAATAACAAATGTGTATGATATGAAAGTATATATATAAATACGACTTTGTCTCAATAGGAGATAGGGAAGAATATAATATACTTCTGAGTGATAGATAAGTTTTAGTCTCCAGGTATATTTTGTTGATAAGGTACCTCTGAGTTCTTTAGTAGATCTCCATCTTTAGTTGTAAGCGCCGTGAAGTATAAAACTCAACTACACAATCTATCCTAGTTCGAAAATCCTATAAGTAGACTAAAAATCAAGACTATAGTTTTGATCAACTAAACTTGACAAACAAGCTTGAGATAGCAACACTTGCGAGTTCGACCGAGCAATGCTCTAACAATCTCTCCCTTTGTTAATTTTAGTGACAAAACTATCAATACATATGGATTACAAAATAAATAAGACTTTGCATTTTCTCATCCATCATGCTTGAATTGCTTGGTTCTTCAACATTCCTTGAATTCTTCACCGCTCCAAGTACTCGAGTGATTCTGAATGTGTTCGTCTCAGCATTATTATTGTTGAAGATCCGTAGATATAATAATATGAAAATAGCTGTTCTCAAATATTGTTATACAGTGTCATAGTATTATTACACAACATCAAAGTTCAATTGCATTATCTCTTCAAGAACACCAGAAAACTTCTGAAGGGTTAGCCCTTGGTTTCTTCATATTCTTCCCTTTTCTATTTAAAGTTGTAGAGGAATGAGATTTACCATTTTCCTTGATGATTGATGGATTCACAATCATATTAACATCTTCTCTATCATAAGACATGATGCTTGGAGTCTCCATTCAAGTATGGAATTTTGAAAGAAATACACAAAAACAAGCTCCACAAGCAATCTTTTGATAAAACGAGTTTTTTCAGAGAAGGAAAAAGAATGTAGGGTTATAGAACCTATATACAGAACATGATTCACGTACGACCAATTCACAACCCTAGGAAAGGCAAAATTATCGATTTTAACCCTCTTTTAATGATCAAACAGGGTAAACCTTTTCAATAACGATATTGAAAAGCTAAAAATCAGAACAAAAAAGAAAACAATGAATAATATAAATTCTTTTCCTAAAGCCCGATTGTGCAAACACTCATGTCTCTTGAATTCGGGAAAATGAGACAAGATGCACCATCAACACAATTAGACTGTGTTGGAGTGAACAATAAATTTGTTCACCAGGTGATTCCTGTACAACAATCTCAGTACCCTATTTCATAGATCCACTAGTAGAAATCAGCAGTATCGCAACCGATGAAGCAAGTCATTTAACTCGTATATATGACTTGATTTGTCAGTCGCGGAAATGGTCGCAGTCTGAGCGTCTTTTTCATATATGATGTGGCTCTGCGGGTCGCGGTGCAACTCATATCAACGACCGACTATAACAGTCAATGTGTTAAGACTGACCACAGTCGGTCCTAGATTTGGATTTTAATATTAAAAAAAATCAGATTTAGATGCCTGACTGAATCTGCCTGAGCTGACTAAATCTGAGTACTCACCAAATGGAACTCAAATGAAAACCCAAATGCAAATCAAAATAAACTCAAATGACAATCAAACTCAAATAAGAACCAAATTCAAATTAAATTTGCACACAAATAGTCTTTCAATTCAACATTCACTAGGTTCAAATTACAGAAAAAAGGTATAAAATCAAACTTCAGACCAATTTAAGTTTCTACAACCATAAAGGTAATTAAATTCTAAGATTCAGTTACAAAATGATAAACTAATAAAGGATTGGCTAAACAGCAAAAGAATAAACTCTGTTAATGATGAACTTAGCCTATATTTCAAAATGAATTTCCCCCATTTTACACTGCAGTCTTGGAAAAGTCACCAGTAACTGCAAATGAAAACAAAAAAATTAATAAATCATTTTACACTTCATAAACAAATGTCAGAACCTAGATTATGCACAAGCAGTTAAGATCAAACTCTGCACTAACAAAATACATAACCCAAATAGAAGATGCATAATATGAAACCTTAATGGAAGAAAAACATACAATATGACGCAACACAGGATGACAGACATTTGAATTTATACCGATTCACCAAACAACTACTGCATGGTCATTCTTGATTTGAGATGAAAAAAGATAACATTTGAATCAACATTTGGATATAAACCCAGAATACATTCATGCTTGTTGAGGGTCCATCTAAGGTACACCAAACAATATAATTCAATTTGCAGAGAAAAGTCTACGAGAGAAGGGAATGCGTCCTAAAAACAACTGCATAGCATGATACAATGTTCTAAACAGTAGGATTCACAGTACTAAACTCATACAGTCAACCAACAAGCAAGAAGCAGCTTATTATAATCATAGCTTGGAAATGTAGACTTGTCCTTTAGTTTTCCTAACAAACTAGGTGTTTCATGTTCTGTCCTTGATGGCGGAGGCTTGGATTCAGATGTGCATACTTACATCACCTAATTGCTGTCAATGCCACATTCCAAGTAAGATATGAACTGTTAAATACTAGCCGTAAACATTACTGCAGGATATGATATGATGAGGGATTGCATATGGGATTAAACAATGAACAAATTTGTGAAGATACATATATACCTCGATAGTTAAGGCATTATGATTGCATATGTTCCACAATCCACATTTAGGTAGCTCCCTGACGGCATAAAAGTTGAATGTATGGTCAAATATCCATGTATATAAAGAAGGAAAATAGAACAAACAACTACACAAGTACTGAATATCAATTTTTACCTAAAAATCCATATACTCATCATTTTCTTGAGCATCTCCATTCCAATACTCATCATCTCCAACAGTTACAGAAATTTGAGCTTCACTTGCGGCTCCGGTAAAGACAAATGGATCTTCAAAGGAATTCTTGTTGGGGTCTGATCTTACTGGAGACTCCAAAACCAAATTCCAATGTAGCTTTGTCACATCGCGGCAGTAAAAAACTTGTCTTGCTTGAGAAGCATGGATGATTGGCTCGTCAACTTCTCTTGAGTTCTTCATAAACTTTTTGAAGTTGACAAACCTCAACTTTGTATCTCGGTCCATATATGATCCATTTACTTTGTCTGCTATTCGCACCCAATCACAGTTAAAAACAACATCTCTGAAAACTCCATAGTCCACTTCAAATATATCTTGCAGAATTCCATAGTACGTAGTATCGTCATCGACTAGGTTAGTATCTCTAGAACTTGCTATAAAGCTGGTAGAAGCATTCATGGTAACTCCACTATTTTGTGTAACAATGTTTTTTTCAGCAGCAACAGCATATAAAAGATAACCATTAACAAAATATGCATTATACGAAACTGCCGAGAAGGAAGGACCAATTGCTAGCCTACGGAAATCATACATGGAAGTGCCTTAAAGTTGTCCAATCTGGTATTGTAGCCATGGAATATAGTCTAAACGCTTCATCCTTCCCGTACGAGTTTGGTTAATATTACGAACATATGTTTCGTATTTCCTGTCCAAAAAAATAAAAAGAAAAAAAGCGACAAGTGAGAAGGTTACTTTTCATAATGTAATGTAATAAAATGATTGAAAGATAAATCAACTTTGGATTTACTTACGCTTCCCATTCAGTGTTTTCATCTGAATGTCTCAATATCCACAAGAGAACTTGTTCATACTGTGTGTTGGTTAATGAACATGGTTTTCCTTGCGAATGAACTGGGTACGGACCTTCACAACCATCACTTCCCATTTATATCTTTCCACGACACTTAAAAGACTCCTATTTCCCCTCAGGAAGGATCTCAACACAATGACGCGCTCCTTCATTGACCGTATACTATTTTTTAATAGACCCTTCTATATAATTTTTATTGCGCCCAAGAACCTTGTAGAGTCTCATCATATTGCACATATGACAAGTAAACAAAGATTTGTAAGTTTACTGAGTTCATAAAAGAATAAACCAAAAGGTTACTAGTGACTAAAGGATTGTACCTCTCAAAAGGGTACATCCACCTAAATTGGACAGGCCCCAATTGATGTGCCTCTTCTGCCAAGTGTACAACAACATGAGTCATAGTAACAAAAAATGCAGGAGGGAAGTACATTTCGAACGCGCATAGTGACTCCACGACACAATCATGCGCTACACGAAGCTCAGCACGATCAATAACCTTAGAGGTCAGGACTTTGAAAAACAACGATAAGTGTCTAACTGCCTCGCTCAAAGGCGTATGTTTTTTGAAACAATGCATTATAAAAATTGGCATTAAACCTTGCATAAGAATGTGATAGTCGTGCGACTTAAGACCCTTCAATTGGAACTCTTTCATACATATTTTTTTTCTTCCAATTACTACTGTAACCAATTGGAACTTTAAGAGTGCTCAAAGTTTTACAAATAACTTCCCTTTCTTTCTTAAACATCCAATAAGGTGCAGGAGTGAGTATCTCTCTTCCATTCCTTTCCTTCAACCACAAGCTAGGCTTTAATTTTAGCAGTTTCAAATCTCTCCGCGCTGTAGGCCCATCCTTGGACTTATCTTTATGGCACATAAAAGTCCCAAACAAGTTCTCTGCAAAATTATTTTCTACATGCATGACATCCACATTGTGCCGGATTTGTAGAAACTAATAAGAGATTTAAGTTAGAAAAGAATAACAAACACCAAAAAATATTAAACTAAAGTAACTGCAAGGGATTAGGTCGAGTAATGATAATAGCCTATATAGTAACCACAAGCATGCCAATTTTTCTCAAATATAATATAACTTTTAAATGCCTTGGAATCCAAAATTCTCTATGCACCAAAGGTACTTAAGTGATGTGTAGTTTTGGTATACCAAAAACAGAATGCAATGTCAATTCCAAGCCTAAAACAATGTCGAAGCCTAAAACAATAGTACTAGAATATTAACCACAAGCATGCCAATTTTTCTAAAGTATAATATAACTTTTAAATGCCTTGAAATTCAAAATGCTCTATGAACTAAATTTACCATCCAATATGGGAGACAAAATAAGATTGACCTCTTCGACCAAGGAGAATCAATGGTCGGCCGCTTTACCAACTTCCCAAATTCTTTATATGCAGTTGCAGTTTTGTTGAACAATTCAATGCCACTCAAACGTCTTGGTGCAACCCTTAAATCGGTTGACCCATTGAATTGGGATGTTTTCCGTCTATAAGGGTGAAATCAATCTCTTAAAAACCTTCTATGACCCATATAAGCAAACTTTGAACCACATTTTAGCCTCAATGCCTCTG
Source organism: Papaver bracteatum (assembly GCA_023529315.1). Lineage (NCBI taxonomy): Eukaryota > Viridiplantae > Streptophyta > Magnoliopsida > Ranunculales > Papaveraceae > Papaver > Papaver bracteatum. The sequence continues at coordinate 200,871 of JAJJWX010002650.1, read as the reverse complement.
TATTTTCTCCACACACAGGACAACCATATCTTCCAGAAGTTCACAAACCCGAAACATGGGAATACACAGGGAAGTCATGTATACACCACAACAACATTGCTTTCATTATAAAGTGAGTCTTTGTATGTGCATGGTACGTTACCTTTCCGAGTGACCATAACTCATTTAACTCGTCTATCAATGGCTGCAAATAAACATCAATGTTATGTTTGAGACCAAGAGGACCAGGAATCAACAACGTTAACATCGTGAAATATTTTGCCGTGCATTCAGATGGTGGAAGGTTGTAACAAACAAGCATAACAGGCCAAGTACTATGCGTGCTCATCATTCCGAACGGATTAAACCCATCTATTGCTAGTCTTAGCCGCACGTTTTTCTTTTCTGAAGCAAACTCATGCTATTTTATATCAATCGACTTCCACTGTGAAGAATCCACCGGATGTCTCATGTGTGTAGCACTTTCTTCAACCTTAGCATACCACATCATCAACTCAGCAATCCACGATGTGCCATACATACGCTGCAACCTTTCTGTGACTGGAAAAAACCTTAGTCGCTTCACCGGGACCTTTTTAGTAGTTGTAGTACTCCCTTATGGTGGTTTCTGCCATCTACTTTCACCATATTTAGGACACTTATCTTCATTAGCATAATCCTTGCGATAGAGAATACAATCGTTAATACAAGCATGATTAACTTGCACCGGAAACTGAAATGGCTTAAGCATATCTTTAGATTTACTACAAGTAGATGGTAACGTGTTCCCTTTAGGTAGAATAGTTTTCGTATATCCCAACAACTCGGTCATGAAAACATCAGAGCATTGATACCTTGCTTGCATATTTAGTAACTCCACTGTTGTTGATAGTTTTGTATGTTCATCATCACAACCTGGATATAAGGGTAGCAATCCATCCTCCAACCTCTTGATGCAATCCACAGTAGCCCTATCTTGAACAATACCACCAGAACCATCTTCAACTGCAGCATCCATATCTTGAACACTACCACCAGAACCATCTTCAACAGCAGCATTCGGCAGGTGATCGGATTAGTAAGGCATTCTTTAGGGTTATCAAGACCAACCAGACGCCCATGTTCCTCATTGAACAAGTCATATATTCTCGAATGAGATGTAATATCATTATTCACAACATTATTTGCAGGTAAGGTACGAGCATTAACATTATCCACACGAGGTTGCTCACTATAATGGATCCACGTTCGGTACGATACATCAAACCCATGATCAAGAATATCCTTATGTACATCATCTAGTGATTTTGGTAAACTCCTGAAATTCTTACATTTCATGCAAGGACATCGAAATTCTTTGATACCTTCACCTAGACTCTCTGTTGTAAATTGGATGAAAGATTGAACACCTACAACCCATCGATGTGAACCCTTCGGTGCACTCATCCAATTTTTACATGGAACAACTATCCGACGTTAAGACATCTGCAAAACCAAATACACACATCAGGTTTTGGTATACATGTCCAGAACATGTCCTAGTTAAGATACCTAAATACATTTTCCAGAACTAAGAACAACACCTAAATACAGAGCATACCCACTAAATTTCAATACATTTTATAACCCAAAGTTCAGACAATATTAAAGTCTAGATCCTCCTGTGCAAAACTTTCAGTAACTTGAAACTAAAATCATCAATTTAAAAGAGGGATCTCTGAAACTAAAATTAGTAACTTGAAACTCCAAAGATACAAATTAGAAAAAGAAACAAAAAGCAAGTTGTTCAATCCTTAATTTCTAAAATTAAGACAACAAAAAATACCAAAACCCATATCTGCTATCTAGAGTATGTGACTGCAATGATACAATTCAGCCCCCAATTTGTAATTCAAGATGAAATACTTAAATGACCTAATTAAACAAAACCCCCAATTTTATAGAAATTTCTTATTTGTAAATCAAGATGATATTTTTAAGTGACCTAATTAAACAAAACCCCTGATTTTATTAATTTTGTTTTGTTTATTACCCTAATAAATTGTAACTCAAGATGAAATAGAAATAGAAATTTGTTTATTACCCTTCCAGTAATATGTGATATGATGAAACCTCAAATAAAAATGCAACTAGCATTAATAAATCCTCTGAAAGTTGTTGTACCCTAATAAATACACTGATGATTGAAACCCTAACTAGTTAATACACCAACCATAATAAATCTGTCGCAAGTACATGTCGATGATTTAGTTTGTCTGAGAGAGTTATAAATTTTCTTGAGCGCGGTGATGAATTTGGTAGAGAGGAGTAATAAATTTGTCTAAGAGATCCTCCTCTCAGAATAACAGAATGAGAAAGAGAGAGATAGAGACGATAATGTTTTTCTTTTTTCTCGATGGGAAAGGATAGACCTAATCTGAATCAGATTTTTACCCGAGTCAGCAACACCTGAGTCAACAACACCTTAATGGGCTGAATCGCCTCCGAGTGAATGTCTATTGTTTAGAAAAATTAAGGTTTAGTTCACCAGATATGTGTATCTGCAATTTTTAAAAATTTTACAACCACCATTTTCACAAATAAGATTTTTCCACACATGAAGTTTAGTTCACATGTGTATCAAAAGGTGAAATTGAAATGAAAAAGGCAAAACCAATCCCAAGATTAATGCAACTGATACATATCCAAAAGTCTCAAAGACAAGGAATGATTCTGCGTAATACACATCTTTGTAAACCATTTTAGGTAGACTGCAACGTACTACAAATGCAAAAAACTAGTTTACAGGGAAATAATCTAGTAAAATGCTGAGATTGCAGATCAAACAAAGTGACTAGAGCAGTTTGCAGTGCAGAAACTAAGAATACAACACTATTGTATTATCTAATGCTGCAGAATTAGTTATCATCAATTCTCTAGGCCTGTACAGGAGTAAAAAAGAAACTACAGAGCATAAACAAGTTACTTCACAATTCTAGCACATCCTTTCTAATCCTGCTACAATGCCTTGATAAGCCTTGATAAACAGTGAACAATGCACAAGATGACAATCAAAAAACTCATCAGTTGGTGGAAGCCTACTCATATCTATACATCCCAAGGCAACACAGTTCTTTCTCATATTTCTCACAATTAGTCTCTGAGTTCTGCTAGGTTGGCAACCACCACCATTCATTTCCTGCAGATCATAATCCCATCAAATATGGCAATAAGAATTACTGATGTTAATAAGAAAAACAATGCAAGAAAATAGGAATAAAGAAATTCAATTGAACTCAGATAAGAGCTATCAGACACATCACTGGTGTTACAAACTGAAAACTCGTTACTGAATGAGTTGCAAACTAAAAACTAGTTATACAATGTTACCTGAGCATTAACATTGCTGGTGTTAGGTTTGAAACTCACACCATCCATCAGTGTCTCAACAGTTACCTCAAGACTACGGACATGATCTTCCACAACTCTAGTCTTCAACACTTTCTTCCGTAGATGCTCCCTTGGAACTGCAGAAGCAAGCAGTTTAGTTTTTGATATCCCACCTCCCATTACTCGAACACAACCCCTATCATCAACTCCAAACACATATAAAAAATCAATCAAAATCAGTTAGCTAGTAACTAACAAGGTTTTCTTTTTCTACAAACAACAACAAGTTCATGTGCACCCACCTTGGCAACTGCATCTTTGTCCAAATCGGTTTCCTCTATATACTGCTCCATTTCATTCAGCTCTCTCACCTTTGCCTGCAATGTACACATGATAATAAGTATAAGTAGAAAACAAATTATAAAAAGCAACAAAGACAAAAATATATGCAGCCAATCTAAAACCAACAGTAAAAGATTAACTCACTACATATTATGAGCACTTTATTTCATAACAATTAGGGTCCAATAATTCAAGGTGTTCTTCAGGAATATCTTGGTAAATATGTGTTGCCAGGTATACAACAGTTCTGGTCACACTACCGGTAGGGCTCTGTTTTTCCATGACATGTCGACGACGTGCAATGCCGTCCCTCCCAGTAGTATGCAAAGCTTTCAGAAGCTTCCTTGATTCCTTACCTATCTCCCTTAGTTTCTAATCAGCTTCTGAATTATGCAATTCCACAAATTTCACCCAATCCTCACTCTTCACACCAGCTGGTCTATTATTCAATCTCTCAGCAATACTGTCAAATTGGTCACACCATTTCCTTAAAATAGTCTTCATGTTCTTCCAAGATTTATTTGCCATCCTCAGAGCCTTGGACTTGATAACTTCAGGTACCTTGTACTCATTCTTGATGGCTCTCCATATTTCTTCCTTAAGATCCCAATTAAAAGACCTCCAATCCTCAATACATGGTGCGACAACACTCCTAGCTATCACTCCAATTATGGTGGCATATTTCTTAGAACCATCTTCAATTGGTTGTCCCATTGAATTGAAGTTTATTTCCAAACGGTGATCAGCTGCAGAAAACAAAAACAAATTAAAAGGTAACTTGATAGACATACACATACACATACACATCTATATATATATATGAAAAAGGAAACTCAAACAAAATGTTGTGTGTTACCATTAATCGCACTTTCCTCGGTATTGTCAGCTTCAATGTTTGCTTGATGAAAAGCCTCATGCAATCCATCTCCCCCATCCTGATTTCCATTAACATGGACTAGAGAATTATCACCATCTGATGAAGACACATGGGGAATCTCTTCACTTGTACTTGCAGCAGCATGACTACCATCAGTTGATGGAGAACCTTAGGAATTGATCGAAGCCCTCGGCCAGGTAGATTAACTTGACCTAGGAGTAGTACTTGCAGACCTAGTACTTGCAGACCTAATACTTGCAGACCTAATACTTGCAGACCGAGATCGGCTGCTACTTGGAATAAGAAGTCTCGGCATAGTTTCCTAAAATAAAATCAAAATGAAAAATTAGCTACAATACAAAAACCTAACTAGCTATCATTCTAAATCCAGTGGTATACTTGCTGGATTCTAAATCATGTTGTAATCACTATAATACAATCAATTACTTATTCAATTTCAAAAATATAAATAAAACCACATGCTTGTACAAAAAAATATCCCAATCAGAAATCATTCCATTCATAAATCCACATACTTATAAAACCCTAAGTATACTTGCAGACCTAAACATGATTCTTTGCAGCAACAAAAAAAAAACATAACCCACCAGCCAAATCAACAACATAACTGAACTAACCCTAACATATGATCCATAGACTAAATTGAAACTCATAATCTAAACAACTATCATCCAAATCAAATAAAAACAGATATACCTGATGATTTTGGTAATCAAACAACCAAAGCTCTAGAGATTCACCTGAAATCAACAAACAAAACAAAAATCGTTAAAACCCATGAACAAAATCGACCAGTAAAAAACAACAACTTAAATCTGAAACCCTAACTGTACCTGTTCTTGATGATTTTGCTAATCAAACAACTAAAGATCTTGAGATTTACCTGAAATCGATAAACAAAACAATAATCATTAAAACCCCATGAAGATTATCGATCAGTAAAAGAAAGAAAACAAAACTTAAATCCAAAACCATAATCGTACTGTTTCTTGATGATTTTTCTAATCAAACACCTAAATCTCTTGAGATTTACCTGAAATCAATAATCATTAAAACCCCATGAAGAAAATCGAGTAAAAGAAAAAGATGAGAAATAGAGAACTTAAATCAAAAACCTTAACTGTACATATATATACCTGATGATTTTGCTAATTAAGAGATGTAAAATGTAAAACCGATGTTTAGGTTAATTGGTTCTCAATGGTAGAGTTAGTGGGAGGGGAAAGTGGTCTGGTTATGGAGAGAGAGAGAGTTTCTCTATAAATGAACCGACGAAGAGAGAGGGAAGGTGGAGGAGATATATATAACCTTGTTGATAACGAGGGGGGAAAGTGCGGGAACCGAGTTAGATTTCCCGCCACCAGTGATTCAACTGAGTCTAGCGGTCGTTGTACGAGTCGTTGAATCGGGGATACAACGGTAATTATTTTTTTATATAACAACCATTTTCAGCTCTTTAGGTTGTGCTCCGGATTTTTTTTATATCAATGACCGTCTTCATCGGTCAACATCCCGTTGACCGTGATTGAGGGTCACGGATGTGGGTCGGGAATGGCCCATTCTCCACTAGTGATCGCTTAGACCTAGTTCTTTTTCTGCAAAGGTCTAACTTTTTCTTTAGAAATGATCTTCTTCGGAGACGAGTTAAATTTACATACCTCAGACAAATTCGTCTTTAGAACAAGTTTGAGTTTGTTTGATAGACGATTTTCTCTCGGTTGTAGTTTGTTGACATATCTAATTACTTTATGCTTGTACATAAAACACGTAGAGAGTTCATGACCATTTAAAGTACAATAAGAACATGTCAATGTGGAGGACAATTCAGGTACTGTAGCTGAACATGATGCTAGACATAACAAAGTACTTAAAACCCAGTGAGAAAAAACTTTTGTTAGATAGAGTAAAATCCATTTCATCCTCTAAGGCTATCAAAGAAGTTTCTCCGAAAAGGATATCAAAATTGATATGAGTATTGCTACAGTCATCAAAATTGATATTTTCACAAAGGATTGCTACAATTGATTTTTCGTTTTCATTTGAATCATACTGATCAGACATTTCATCAAGAGTTACAACAAGACCTTTGTTTCCAATGTACTTTCTACGATTTGGACATTCATTTTAAAAAATGACCAAAACCTTTACACTTGAAGTACTGTGGAATATCCTCATCATCAGATTCGACAATATTTCTGTTTTTACGAGGAACAGAGTCTTGAGGCTTAACTAATGATCTGTCTTATCTTTGGTGAAACATTTACTCCTCTTTAGCAGAAGATCTCTAAACTATCTTGTGATCAGAGAAATTGAATTGTCAAGATCTTCATCTGATGAATCAGTCTCAATCAGATCATCCACCGAGTTGCCAACACTTTTACTTTTATCAAGTAATTTAGTGTTCTTTTATGCTTTAAAAGCAATATCCTTTCCAGTTTTAGATGTATTCTCATGATCAAAAATCTTTAACTTTCCAACAAGTGTATTCCTGAAAAGTGTTTCAAGGTTATTTTCCTCAACGATGACATGTTTGTTAGAATCATATTTGGTTGGTAAACGACCTGAGAATTTTCATCACAATGTACATCCAAAGAAGATGGGTGCGAAGTTAATTCCACCAGAAACTAGTTGGATAAAATTAAGGTGGATGCTGCTTATGACAATTTCAAGGTTGGTTGGGCAGTAAGGACAAGAGATTCTTAAACCAAGTTCAAAGAGTGTGGTACTAAGTCTCATGATGTTTTTGAGTCATATTGAGGCGTTTACAGTCGTGTCTGGTTTGAACAAAGTGATCATTGAAAGTGATGCAGAAAAAATGGTCAGGGTTCATCGACACTCTACGAGGAATTATTGATGATCCACTAAGATCTTGTCGTGACTCAACATCTACTCCTTGTATTCAAGACGACATCTCCTCCTTGTAGTTTTTTTTCCCGTTTTTTATGTCTTTCTTTTCGTATAGAAAAAAAAGACGAAAAATAATGCTCGGTTTAAATTGTCTGGCGAGATAGGGGTATACCCAGATTAATTTGGGTATATTTATATTTATATGGACATGTGCCCTTACTAAGGAGAGGCCAAATATGGGTGCAATTACTTTAGTACCCTTAACCCTTTATAATTCTAATTACCCTAAATCATTTTTATTATTTTCATTTCATCCTCCTTCTTGTATTCTTATTCTCCTATATAACCATACCGTCTCCTCCATCCCCCACCACCGAAACTCATCGATTAATTCGTTAACATCGTCGATTCGAAAACTTCAATTAATCTTCATCAATGGATCCTCCAAGACTTAGGGAAAGTCGTATGAAAGACGCTAATCGAAAACCCAATCAATACAACCCTGGAATTGCAAAACTGGTTCAACATAAAGTGAAGAAAAAAACGGTTGCTGAAGAAGAAATTGAACCCGCTCAAAACGAAAAAATGGTGCGATTAAGAAAGTAAGGGCCTACTTAAACTCACTCCAGTACTTCAATTTCATGTTTGCATGTCAAAGTAGGTCAGAAAAATCGATTCTTTGATTTTCAGTTATTTTCGCCGGCAATATTGAAGATCTTGCCGGCAGGTCAATACCTGTAACTGGTAGTTGCAGTGTCAGCAGGTTATTCAACCTCAGACCCTGTCGGCATCAGTTTTGTTTGTTAGCCGGGTTTGTTATAAAAATTTTCCTTGCCCGCTGTTTTTCAAGTTTTGTGTCTCCTGATGCCTTGAAATTTTAAACCGGTATGGTATTTGGATAAAACCGTGCCGGTTGCTTTTTAGCCGGCAATGTATAGGTAAAGGAACTTGCCGACTGGTTTTCTAAAAAATCCAGTTAAGTACTGTGTTCATATTTGTTATACGCCGGTAGGTTATGTGAATCACACCCTGCCGGCTTATGTTTAGCCGACATGTATTTAGATATCTAACCTTCCGACCATTTATTCGCCGGATTTGTTATATATGTCGAACCTGCCGTCCTTTAATTATTATTTTTTTGCATAGATTTGGATATATGAGCACTTTCCTTCTTTTGGACGAGGTGACCACCAGTCATGAAGCTAGTGAGAGATACATGTCGTGGTACTTGGGTTAGGCTCGTCCAACTGTGATTAGGGAGATGACTGCTGAAGAATTGTCTCGTAAGAGGAATATGGCATCGAAATACCCAACAACAAGTCTTAAGTTCTTTGTAAGTATTTTAGAGTTGTTCTTATTATTTTAAGATCACGTTATCGAATCATTCTATTAATTGTTTGTTGTTTAATTAAAAATAGAAGGAGAATTTGAAGACCTTTGCGAAGGTGTTGTGTTGCTCGAGAGAAAGATGAGAGCCTTTGTCGATTGAAGATCAAAGCAAGTACATTGACTTTGTTAACAATGTTGAAAATGGGGATGCCCATGAAATGTTCAAGCAAGCTGATGCTGAAGTAAAGAGGGAAGAAAAATCCAGGAGGGAATCACAATCCAAGATGAATGCTGACAAAAATAGGGCTCGCAGTGGTCGTGGTGGTGAAGGTAGTAGTAGTGGTGGTGTTCCTAAACGGGGCGTGGTCGTGGTGGTGAATGAATGCATTTCTAGTTCATTTCTTTATGTTGTGTTGGACAAATGTTAAGGTTAATGGTTGGACAAATATTTTTTTAAGGTTTATGGGACATGTTATAAGTATTTTGGACAACAAGTGTTGGATTTCTAGTTGTTAAATGAATGGTTTGTTTAGCTACGTAAAGTTTCAATACTTATGCCGGCATGTTTTTTTAAGATACCATGCTGACCAAACCAGGGCCGGCAAGGTTTTGAAGTGTCAGACTACCGGCCTTGACAACAGAAAATGCTTGCATACCAGGATCGGCAAGGTAATCAGATATTTACCAAGCCGGCTGTTATTCAGCCGGCAGTGTATTATGTTATAGAACATGCCGGCCATTTGTTGTAGAAAATACCTTCTCATAATGCCTAAAATCATCATAAGGCCGGCATGGTTATAAATTTGGTTCCTTGCCGACCACATAATAGCCGGCAAGCTAGTGAACAAATATCGTCCCGACGGTTTAATAGAAAATTGCAAAAACTCCTGATGCCTAAAAGTCATAAGATCGGCATGGTAAGAAAATTTATACCTTGCCGACCTTATCATACCCGGCAGACAAATGTCCATATACATTATCGGCTGATACACAGAAGAAAATGTTATCATGATGCCTAAAATCATCATAAGGTCGGCATGGTAACAAAATTCCAACCCTGCCGGCCATAGTTAGTCGGCATACTGGGGAAAACAAATCTCGCCGGAGAATTCAAAATTCAATTTTTTTGCAAGTACAATTTCATTGATTGACTTGTACTTGGGCACTATAATGGCCAAATTTGGCCACCATCCTATAAGTACACTACTTCTCTCTACAAAACAATATACAACTTTTTGCATATACTCTCCAAAGCTCATATCATCATACACTCCATATAACTCACCCAATAGCTCTCTACAAACAACAATGGCATCATTTGATTCAAATGAAGATTTGGCAATAACCAAAGCATGGTATGCGGAAAATTGACTTAGACGTCAATCCTCCGAAAGGGAGGATTCTACAACCTTTTGTGCTAGGGTACACAACAAATATATCCAGGAGTTTGGGAATACTAATGCAAGAAGTGTTCAACAAAAACACGCTATGCACCTAGTCATCGAAAAAGCGATACTTACTTTTTTGGCTCTCCAACCTCGTATTTTTAACACTCGCCCCTTCACCTTGTCCATTGCACAATTTGTAAGTAATTTAGTGTTTTTTTTACGTAACCCATGTTGTTTTATCTTCTAATGAAACACCACTAACAAATGTAAGTTTGTTTTTGTGTTTTTGTAGCATGAAGTCGTGAAAGCGCGCTACTTGGAGGGAAAGGGGGAAGCATTCGCTTTCAATGCAAGCTATCACTTCTTGGCATAAAGAATCCCGAAGGATAACCCGGAATACTTGGATGCTGTATCGTCTTCGGAGGAGGAAGATTGATCGCTTTAGAATTTTTTGTATAGGTTTTATGGGTAGACCTCTATGTAAACCCTCACGAGACTATAACTCGTCCAATAGGGTCGCCTATGGGTTCAAAGGCTTGATGCACATGCTAAGTGCATTCGTTTTTCCGTCGACAAGGAGTTATGTTTTATGTTTCAATCAATCTAGTAACCAAAATTGCATGAATAAAGTGAATTACATCTTCCCATATTCTGTTTTCTGTTTGGTATAAGTACAAATAGGCATGGTTAGAAATCCTTAACATGCCGCCTTCAAGTCAGCCGACAATGTTATTACTTATGTGCATGCCTACTATATTATAGCCGGCATGGTAGGGAATATTTACATGTCGACCGTTAGATTCCTTGCCCAAGATAGTCGGCATATTCTTCATTCAAAGACCCTTCCAACCGAAAAATGGTCGGCGTTTTCGGCATCCAAGGACCATGCCGGCTAAACTTGGTTGGCATCTTATTCAAACATAGACCATGCCGACAATATATAGCCGTCACTTCATTCAAACGTCTACCTTGCCGACCTTTGACATTTTTGAAAATCAATTTTTTTGATCGAAATCGAACTCATAAGATGGATCAAAGGTTTAATCTATTGAGTTTTCATTTTCAAAATCTTAATCTAAACTCAATTAATTAAGCTAATCATTTTTTTTGTTAATTAAATAAGGGTATATTAGCCATTTTGAAAATATATGGTTAAGGGGTGACCTCTTTTACTTCAAAATGACCTTATTTTGTCTTATTTGGTATACCCCAATTAATCTGTGTATACCCCAATCAAGCCAGGTTAAATTGCACCTAAGAGATTATAGGTGTAATTTTTATAGCCAATTTCCAACTCCCCGAGTCATGAATGGTGATGGATTCTAGCCGGTAGTGCCACAACAAGAAGGAAAAACACTCACTGTTTTTTTTTTTAGAAAAGGTAAGGATATATTAAAGAAAAAAAAATATACAATGCCAGATCAAAGATCTAAAGGAACCCCAACACAAAAATTACTACAGATTACACTCCCAAAATTGACTCCCATTGAAATAACACCTGACTCAAAGAGTAAGAGCTGAAAGTCCTCATACTGTATGACCACAGATGAACAGTTCGGATTACCAAAGTTTTAAACTCATCCTCAGTCTTCGGTCTTTTTCCATGAATTCCATCATTTCTCTTCTTCCAAGTCTCCCACATTACCGCAAAAAGGATTAACTTCCACAAATCCTTCCTTATGTCATGAAAATTAAAAGAAAGCCAATATTGTAACTAGTTGGAAGCCTAACAAGCTAGACTCCAACGACATATTACTACATTAATTGAACAGGTTGCTGTGCTAGCCTACCAGCGAGCCTCATGGGTAACCTTGCCAAGGGGAGCCGAAGCGGGAGGGGGGCGGGATTGTGTCACAAGGGGGGAAAACTAACACTACCTTCCATGTTAATTCCTGCAATATTACGCCATTGGGGACTTGAACCTGGGACTTACTGGAACGCATGAAACTTCGGGGACGAGGATGACCAGCTGAGCTAGGACCCGTTGTTTTTTTTTTTTTTAATTTTGACACATCACGCGGGGTTAAGGAGACCCCAACCAAACTAAAAGATTACAAAGAAAAGAAAAAAAAGACCAAAAATTACAGAAGCACAGAAGCACCTCTAAGAAAAAACAGGAAAAAGAACCAAAGAAACACAAGACTAAAGCCAGACCAACTATATCCTATAGTACACCTTTCCAGCTTTGTCATCTAAGAGCAGGAGGAAACTGCTCTGAGGCCATCTCCACATATTTCTGATAAGGGTGAAGTTTAGACAAGAAATCGGCGGAACGATTTATTTCCCTAAAGCAATGAGTGATCTTCACAGAGGTGAACCGAGCTAATAATCTCATAATTCTTCTCCGGACTTGCAAAATATTCCAAGGAGGTTTAGGGTCGACATTATTAAGCAACCGGCAGATAGTCCAAGAATCGGTACTAATATGAATATACTTGAGCTTCAATTTTTCCGCAAGAATGAGACCCAATTCCACTCCCTGCAGCTCATGAGTAGCAACTGAAATAGGATGGCAACCTCCATAGGCAGCAGCTAGAGGATTTCCAAGAGTGTCTCTAATAATAGCACCATAGCCTGCAGAACTATCTCCTTTTGAACCATCAATATTTATCATGATGTCATAGCCAGTAGGAGCTATGGGACCCGTTCTTAATCCCTGCAATATTATAATAAAGTAGCAAAAGAATTTGGCAGTACCCAACTTAATCTGCACGTTGTAGCTTTCGTTGTAGCAGAAAGGATTAACACTCACTGTTAGTGTTACGTATAATAGCACCATATACAGTCAGTAGTGCTTTCGTTGTAGCTTCTTCCATTGGCACATTGCCTCGTATAGCACCACCATAGAGGTCCATAGATTTACTCCTTCCCTAGTCCCTACAACTTACACTTTCTGTGGTCGCCCACCATAAGTAGTGGATAGTGGGGGAGGACTATCCTCACCTGAAAATGATGCGTCAGGCGGTGAAAATGCGACATACCAGAAAACATTGTTGGGGGCAAGGAAGGTATATTCTTACCTTTCATAGTGAGGAGTAGGACGACTATAAAATAGTGTTTGGCTTTTTTAGAAAAAAGTTTATTCATTTATCTTTATTCATATAAATTATATTTAATAAAGTCAAGTGGATTTGATAAGTTGAAATCCGAGTAGAGACAGAAGAACAGGTTTAGACTTTAGAAGAAGAAGATAGCAGGAGAGGAGTGGGGTGGTTAGTTTTGGAGAGAAAAAAAAGAAGAAGAAAGATGGGGTTTCTTCTTCTGTGTTGACCTAAATTTATCAATCTCAAACAAGGTAATTTTTACTATTGCCCCTTTTGTTTGATTTTTCATCTTGTGTTTTGATGATGGAAGAGGATTTGTTGTTGTTTAGATCTCTAATATTTGACTTTGCTTTTTTAGATTTTTTCAGGTATTGCTGTTTTTGAGCTCAATTATTGTTCTTAGCTGTGAACTGGGTGTTAATTTAAGGTAATATTTATTTTTCCTTGTTTTTAGTGAATTTTGGTGTGTTGACCTGGAAATTTTGTTTCTTTTCTAGGGTTTGCTTGTATTTTTAGTGTAATTTGGATGTTTTTGGTTGGGTGATGGTTGAAATCTGCTGCATTTTTTGCTCTATTTGGGTGTTACTTTGAGAGGTAGCTTGGGATGAAAAGCTCGTGTAGTAAAGGGTTCCTAATTTTGGCTATAGTTCAATCATATCAATTGATTTGTTCTCTGATGAAAGGCCGTAATTTTTTGTGAAATCAATCAGCATAGGCCAGTCGAAGGTGTTTTAATCTCATATGATGTTATTTTTCTGTGATTTGTTCTGTCTGACTTGGGAGGTTTGTTTCCTTTTTTAAGTTTTGGTTTTGGGCAATTGAATGGTTAATCTGTTCCATTAAAAGATGGTTTATCTGAATTTTGTTTTTCCCTCTGTGGTTGTCGAAATCTGTTGCCTTTTTGGTGGTGTTTTTAGTCTTGAGCAATAATTTGAGTTTTCTTTTATGGGAGGAATTCTTGTTTCTATTGGTTCGTATTTAGTCAGAGTTGCCCAAGTTTGACTGGAATACTATCATTTTCAGTTGTTAGTCAGTCATGGGTAAGAAGTCAACTCTGTTTGTTTTCAATGGATGCCTTTAATTAGTTCAATGAATTAGGCAAAAGTCATCTTTTGGCATGTCTCTGCAAGTGTTTCTCCGAAAATCAGAAGTTCTTTTTTGTATTATTTGGTCCTTTTTCGGTAGTTAATGAATAACTTCCGTTTCTCTTATAAGGTTTCATATGTTGCACTTGGGTGTTTTACTGAGATGTTCGATAGGTCTTTAACTAGAGTAGTCTTCTTCTGTATTATAAACTATCTAGAGTTTTTTTCTTCATATGCTACTTTATTTTTATGATCATGTTCCAATAATTTTGATTGTTTTCTGTTTTTTCTTTCGCAGTTAGACCAACATGATTCATGTATTTAAAGGTGTGTGATCAAAATAGTAAGTCTTAGTGGAGGATTGTTGATGTGAAACACCTGAAGGAGATTTCATTCTCTTAGTGGAGTTATCAGGCAGTTATCAATTTTCTGGGATACATGTCGTTCCGTAGCATCATTCGTGATGTCAGAGATGGCTTTGGTAGCTTATCGAGACGAAGCTTTGATTTGAGACTTCATACTGGCAAATCTCATAGTGCTGTCCATGAGTTACATGACCAGCCTCCAGTAATTCAACCTAGTTGTTGGGCTAGCCTTCCTCCAGAGTTGCTTCGTGATGTTATAAAAAGGTTGGAGGAGAGCGAAAGTACGTGGCCTTCTCGAAAACACGTCGTTGCTTGTGCTGCAGTTTGCAAGTCCTGGAGAGAGATGTGCTTAGAAATTGTCAAATGTCCAGAGCTATGTGGAAAACTTACCTTTCCCGTGTCCTTAAAGCAGGTGGGTCTTTTTTTTTTTTTAATTTTTAATTTTTTCATATTTCTTGTCCCATGTAAATATTGATACTACGTAACTGACAACATGACTTTTGTTGTCTACCTGTCTTAGTTTTTGTTCTCTTATACATAATAAGTGTGCATGTGCAGTGGTCACACCTAAGAAAATGATTTACTCTATAGGGGTTGATGTGTTTGAATTCCAAATAACCAAATAGGTTATAGCTTGTAAGCTGATAAACAATAGCCTGTTGATTGTGTCGGTGCATTTTGGACTTTTGGATTTATATACTTTATAGTGTGTTGATAAATTCAAAAGAAAGTTGGGGACATGTTAGCTTCTTATAGAATCCCTTGGGTTTTTCTTCACATGTTTGAGCCCTCTAATGTAAATTATGTAATTTCACCTGAGTGTGATCTCTTATCTTGCTTTTCTTACTCTTCCAGCCAGGACCTCGTGAAGGGAATACAACTGTACAATGCTTCATCAAGAGGGATAAATCTAATTTAACCTACCACCTATTCCTGTGCCTTAGCCCTGGTAAGCTAGCGCCAAGTGCGATTATCTTTGCTTTTTGTAACAATTACATGCCCTGTGCTTATATCGACTTTCTCACTGATTTTGTTATATCATATACACTTGCGCTAGTTTAGCAAATTACCATGATATCATTGGATTGTCATAAATCTGCAATGATGTATCTTCGGGTTTAAGTCTCAAAATTGAGTTTGTTTATTACTTATTAGTGGCGATGTGCTGTGTAAGTATGTGAAGTTAATCATACATACACAACTATCTGATTCAAAATTGTTTCTTAATGCTTTTGTTGTATCTTTGGGCTCGGATACTGGATGGTACAAATAATTGCATTTCGTAAACATGTCATCACGTGTATCACATGATATAAAACTTGCTTGTACAAGTTTTCTTGAAATTTCAATTTCAGTTTTTTCTGGTTATACTTATAAACTTAATTCAGTGGACTAGTTTCAGGTACCACAAGCTTAAACCCGCATATCATTCTCTTCTGACATGCTGTACAGATGCCAGAGGTCTTATAAAACATTGCATTGCATGAAATTTTGTAACACCGTAGTTCTTGTGCATATACATTTGACTCACGGAGAAAAGCAAGCCTTGCATTAAAGATTAGACCTCTGTTATGATAGAATATTACGACAAATTTGTGTGTGCAGATACACCATAAAGACTTTCATATCTATGATGCTTATACTACTATAATTTTGTGTCTACTCTTCTCCTCTTTGCCTATTTCCCTTTTTCATTTCAGTTTGTAGTGTTGCAAGAAAGAATACTATAGCTTTAGTTTCTACCAGACAACCAACAGAACTTCCAATGTGAATAATTTCATACGTGTCACTTGTAATACATATATGGGTGAACTATGACTTGTAGCCAGTAATTTTGCAGATAAATGACTGATAATTTTGCTTATATGCTGAAAGAACTTGAGCTGGTGAAATACAGTCATTTGCTAATTGGCTGTACTGCTGCATTATTCTTTTTACTAACCGTTCTGATTTATACTTCAATTTTACAGCTCTGCTTGTTGAAAACGGGAAATTCCTTCTCTCCGCCAAAAGGACCAGGAGAACTACTTGCACCGAATATGTTATCTCCATGCATGCCGAGAACATATCGAGATCAAGCACTAACTATATTGGAAAACTGAGGTAACAAAAAATTTAAAAAGATGTACTGAATTCCCTTACATCCAGCCGATCAAAAAAAAAAAATTCCCTTACATCCAGAACGTCAGTATTCACTGTGACTTCGTACCTCTAATGTTCAGATGAGAACCTAGCCAGCTTTCAGTCTTTTATCTGTAAGTAGAGAGACAGTTTTACCGGATGGTGCTATTCAAGAGTAACATCAGCTCCCATAATCTTTTCAAACTGGAGCATCATTTACTTAAATTTTTTTTTCTTCATAGTTTTTTTTCCTGATCATTCATCAATTATGTTTTTAATATTCTCCTTGCCATTTCAGGTCTAATTTCCTCGGCACAAAATTTGTAATATATGATACACAACCTCCATACAGTGGAGCTACGGTTTCTGAGCCAGGCAAAACAAGCCGTAGATTTTACTCCAAGAAAGTCTCTCCAAAGGTCCCTACAGGTAGCTACAGTATAGCACAGGTGATGTATGAGCTGAATGTTCTAGGCACACGTGGACCACGACGGATGCAGTGCACAATGCATTCCATCCCTGCGGCTTCCCTAGACATTGGTGGTTCTGTCCCTGGCCAACCTGAGCTCCTGTCCAGGCCCCTTGAGGACTCATTTCGGAGCGTCTCCTTCTCAAAATCCGTTGATAGCTCAATAGAGTTTAGCAGTTCTAGATTTTCAGACATTAATGGATCTCGAGGCGAAATTGAAGAAGGCAAAGAAAGGCCATTGGTGCTCAGGAACAAGTCTCCTAGATGGCACGAACAGTTACAGTGCTGGTGCTTGAACTTTCGTGGCCGAGTGACGGTTGCATCTGTTAAGAACTTCCAGTTAATTGCTGCTCCAGCGCCGGTTGCTGCAGGCGCACCCACACCATCCCAACCAGTTCCTCAACCAGATCACGACAAGGTCATTTTACAGTTTGGAAAGGTTGGAAAGGACATGTTCACAATGGATTACCGTTACCCCTTGTCAGCATTTCAAGCTTTTGCGATATGTTTGAGTAGCTTCGACACCAAATTGGCTTGTGAATAGAAGAAAAGCATGAAAGAAGAAGTGGTAACATTCAGGGATTTTTTACTTCTTCTGAATGCCACTCTAAAATTATTTTACAAACAAAATTGTCTCTGTTTGGAAAACATTTTCAATCTTTAGGTGTTTAAAAGTTAATATAGAAGAATATTTCACTAAGAAAGCTTTCATTGCTGCTAGTTTAAGGCTTTGTTATTGTCATCTTTTCTTTACTTCTTTAATGTTGTAAAATAAATAAAAGGAATATATGCTGCTTCTTGTTATGCACACTTTTTCTATCTTATGTTGTACTAATTTATTGGGAAGAATGGTGTGATAAACTTGAGTTTCACCACTGATG
Source organism: Papaver bracteatum (assembly GCA_023529315.1). Lineage (NCBI taxonomy): Eukaryota > Viridiplantae > Streptophyta > Magnoliopsida > Ranunculales > Papaveraceae > Papaver > Papaver bracteatum. Next base: position 182,754 of record JAJJWX010002650.1, on the reverse strand, counting down.
TATCCTAACAGACATGCATGTAATTCTTGTTTTGTTGCTGTTTGTTAAAAGGGATTGTTTCACTTTTGGTGTGATTATTGGGAAGATTTGTGAAAGTTACTGCCCCAATTTCTTTTCAGTAGGTCAAGATCCTCTGTGCAATAATGTTTAGTTAGTGCACACACTTAAAGCATTTGTTACTCTTTAACTAATCTAAGTACTTGTCTTCTCTCCATATATATAATATCAAGACACCACTTTGTTTCTTCACAACATTCTGAAACATATCTCTTCCCCTGTCTCTCAACATTTCATTCACAAGTGAGTGTTAATTGTACCATTTCTCTTCAATGGCAGACCAAGGTGGACAGGATGGAGCAGGAAATAACCAGGGTAGGATGATTTTTCTGTTTGCTTATTACTAGCTTTTACTTCTCAGTTCTCTATTTGCATATTACTAGTTTTCTGTTTGCGTATTACTATATTTATTCATCTATATTGATTTACTTAATTTTGTTATAAGCAGGTTCAAACTACATTTCTTTTCATAACCAAGACCCCGATATGTCTGAAGCACCCCAAGTCCTCCCTAATGTGAATGCTATTCCCCTAGGGACGCACATCTTTTCCCTCTTCCGCAAGCGTTTGTCTCCAACAGATGAAAAGTATTTGCAGTTTACCGGAACTAACTTGGAGTTTCTTGAGAAATTATTGCGCTATCATGATATTAATGTGGATGATAGGATGGAGGTGAACTTGTATTTTGATGGAGATATTTCTCCAGTACCTGTAACGCTCAGGAAAAGTGGTACACATGCCATCTTTAATCTCAACTGGAAGAAAGCGATTAAGGCTGGTAATCATGGAAACGAGTATAAACGTGATGCTCTTGTAGACGTCTTTATTGCAGCGGTGGATGGGGACAATATAAACATCTTGGTGGAGACGGTCTCTGAAGAAAATGAAGCTGAAAATCAGGGTGTGTTTTAACGTTGGAGTTTGTAGCGATCAAGTCGGTTTATTTCATGTTGTGTGTTTTACTTTTCAACCCTCCTCTTGAGTTCTCCCCTAGTAATTGCTCTATTATCTATTTGCACGTTGTTAGATTTGTGTGTTTTATGGAAGAAATAACGAAAGCACATTTCAAACATCCCTGGATGAACCAATATCGGCAGAATAGTCTTTTTCTTCCGTTATATAAATATGTTTGTCCAATCTCCTGAAAATGTTGCTCCTCATAGATCAAAAGATCCCATAACATCAGGAGGATTTGTATCAACTCGTCGTGCTCGTGCTTATGAATGAATCTTGGGACAGACAATCAAGGCGCTGACAGCTAACTGTTGTTAAGTGGCATACAACAGTTAACAATAAACTCTGCACAAAATTGGAAGCCACGCTTGGATAATTAAAATTTTCACATAAATTTTCACAACAGTTAACAATAAACACTTCAGAAGAAGTTGGACAATAGGTCTCTGTAGAGACCATAGGAAGGCTGGAGACATGAAGGTTAATTTCTGGCCACACTTGCCAAAGAAAGAAGCTTAGCAGCCTATGATTTCAAACAACTTTAAAAGGGAAGGGAACCTGATATTCAATTAACAAAGATTTCTGGAGCAAATACATACATGCTCTTAAGAGGAAGTTCTATAGAACTTTGCATCAAAGGAAGGATCCAAACCAATAACATTTAAGAGCTCAAGAACCATTGTGCACATAAGTACAATGAAAAACTCCACTTGAGAAGATCAAACATATGCAACCAGAGTATAAACTTGTGCAGGAATCAAACAATTCTGGAGACGCGGACACAAGAGTGCGCCATCCAACAGCTAGTGCATCAACAAATAGAATCCAACACAGAGAAAGAAACGAGAAGGGCCAAATAGCTAGCTAGCTTCTAAACAGATAAAAGACTCTGGGTGAAAATTCTAACTTTTTGTCCATAGTGATTTATGTACTTATTCTCACTGGTAGCTATTTCAATGATATTGCCAACAGTCTTTTTTTTCCAGTTATAGTAACAGATATAGAAATGATCCTTCCAATTAACATCTTTAATTTTAACGAGTATCTCGTCTGTCCCAGGAACGCCATCGTCAAATCTGATATAGCTTTCATCTATCAGAGGTAACTTGATACAAATAGTCTCTCTAATCCAATTACCACAACCACTACTACTATTAGTAGTATTAGTCTTCTTCATGTCACCATCATAATCATCCATGAATAACCATAACTTTTTGATTTCTCTGTCTACAAGAGCTATGTTCCCGCTTACTTCTAATAGAGTTATATCCCTATCTTGCATGAATGGGTCTTCTTCAGCCTCCGGTGAATATATAATATCTTGAGGAATTGCTATCGTTCTGAACTTTTCTCTTCCAACATCAAAGGCCACTAAAGACATACCTTCATAGAAAAGTTCTGTAATTGTCTTACAATCTGTTATAGAATTCTTCCATTTTCCACGTGAAGTAGGCACATGACCTCTACTTACCCAATATATTGAACCTTTCACACAAACGCACTCATCAAAATAGCGGATCCGGTACTGGGGATAGTCGTCAATTCTTCTCCACGTGTAGTTGTTCTTGCTGTAATTCCCTCCTCCTCCTACTCCTAAAGTCATGACTTCACAAACCTCTTCAACCTCACCAACATCCTTCCGTTGTGCATCCAAATAATGTTTCTCATATATGCAGATAACTTTGTGTTGTTTCCTAGCAGGATCGTAACCAAAACCAGTCCACCAATCACATTTAAATCGCGAAAAATTAATTCCATAATAGTCATCTTTCAAAGTAGCTTTGATCCATGGTGTTTCTTCTCCTGTAGTTATATTTGCAACTCGGATATAGCCTTCATTTTTTCTAACAAAACATATTAAGCCATTCAAAGGTCTCATGAAAATTCTCCAAAACTCCGGGGTGTTATAAAGACTCTTATACCTATGACGAGCCGCAACTACTGGTTTATTATTCGTTCTACATACATTTGCCAAGCACAAATCAGATCCCCGGCTCCCTGGGGAGATAGGTTTAGTACTAGTTTTAAATATGAGATCCATAACACCGGGGTCTCTAGAATTAGTAAGATGTAAATTCATAAAATATAAATCATTCTGAATCGAGTTTTTCCAATGTTTACATACCAATTTGAAGCGCATGAGTGATTTAACCGGAAGTCTGCTCAGTATGTCGTTTACGATATCATCACATAGATAAGGAGTAATAGCATTTGAAGGGTTTACTTCACTAATACCACCATTATCACCACAACCTTTGTTTTCTTTGATCATCATGTTCTTTGTTTTCTTCCTTATCGTAGCTAGTTGTTCTACTCCAACAGGGTAAAGATATATATACTCTTAATTAATATCTTGTGTTCGTTATCTAGCTATCAGCAAAAAGAGGATCCCTAAATACTTCAAATAATCGGGGTCTAGGTATGACACGTAAAATTGATGTCTTAACACTTCAGGAAACGAGGGAGACCGAGCAAGGAACAAGCCTAGTTAGAAAAGGTATTAGGTAATTAATTCGAAACTTAGGGTGTTGATGTTAATTTCTTTTATACAACTCCGTCTTTTAATCCTTGGCCGCAAAATTATATCCATGGACCACTCAACTAGGCGGTATGCCAAGGCGACACCCACTTTGATAACAGATGGGCTTTTGTAAAGAAGTCTATTATTAGTGAGTCGGTTATTACAGGAGATCCAAACATTTTGTTTTGAGGGCTTATAAGATGACGAAATCCGGTCGATAAATAGCAGTCAACAAAATTCCTTATCCTACTAATTTTGTTAATGGCTAGAGTACGATCAATCAATTAGTAAATGATTGATTAACTAAAGTAAAAATTTAATTTTTACACATTCAAAAGACTCGATCCAGAATCGGTTGATGTTAGTGAATTTGTAAACCGATTCTGGGTTGGGTTTATTCTGAATGACGATGTAAACCTAGAATCGGAGTTTAATCAACACCCACATAAACCGATTCCAACAATCTGTGTTTATATATATCCATATAATCCAATTATAGCTTACTTTCAGAAACAAAATATTAATTACATAGTTTAGGAAATTAGCGCAGTACATATATATAATTCAGTAAGGGAATTCTAGAATTTGACACATCAAATGCTTGTCAATGAACCTCCGAGCACGTCGGCACAACGTCATATATTCTTTGTGGTGAATGAACTTAGTTTACCCATTACGAATTCTCCATAGCCCTTTGAAACGTTCCGGCCGAAATTCAATGAGTTCTTAAATGTTAGTATGTGAACTTTTGGCATAAGTATAAAAATGATCACATTAGTCACTTTTTCCCTAAGAGGAGCTCGTGGATGATAGTGGTACACCATATTTCTAATTTTTACATACTCTCGCATTGCGCTTTTTTATGTATTGGAATCGAAAATCCAAGTCTCTCCATTTACGGTTATTGGGATTCGCGGTACGCCCGTATAAGAACTCTTTAACTCTCTTCCAAAACATTGAATAGATTTCATTCGGACGTTCACGGAACGTATTAGCAAACGATTTAACGAGACACAAATCTTCAAACGGTTCCCATTCCATTTTCTAGGCTAAGTTTGTCATGTGAGAGTGGCTCAAAGAGGCTGTCCTTATATAGATGAAGTCTCAACGGCTATTTTTTTTTTTTGAATTCAATTTACACAATCGGATTTTAGAGATGATCACATAGACCGATTGTGTCCTTACAAAATCTGGTAAAACATGCCTCTCATTAATCGGGCTTTTGTAATGCACGTGTAATCAGATTGTTAGCAAATAAGTTACAAAACTTTTCTTCATAACAATCAGATTACATATATGTACATGTAAATCGATTCTGAAAATGAACCTCTGGGGAACTATCAGAATCAGATTACATATAGGTACATGTAAACCGATTCTGACTGAAAAATGCCAGAATCCTGCATTTTTTGCACACACATTGTAGTTGGTTATTTTATCGCGTCTTGGAAAAACACAAAAAAAAAAAAAAAAAAAAAAAACAGATTAAGTCATTCATAAAATAGGAATATAACCAAACATAATTCGACAATAGGTTTAAGACAAGACATAAGTTTTGACTCCATAATTATCCATAGTTAAATACATAAACATTAATATAACTATTCATTCATGAACATCCCCACCACGACCACGTCCACCACGTCCTTGTTTACCAGGTTGGGCGCTGCTCGATGCACCTTCAAACATTTTTTTTTTTTGGGGTCTCTTCCTCTTCTTCTTTGGATCCTCCTACTACTCCTCCATCTCCCCAAACTTTGCACCCGCTTCTACATCTTCGAGACTGTTCAATTCATCAATCATCTTTTTATTGGCCTTAACATTTTTCCTTTCCCTGATTTGTAGATTTGCTTGGGTTATCAAGTACCTGACTCGGCTTCTCTGTTTCCATTTTAAAGAACAAACATTCAACAAAAAACGCTAATAACATTAACAAAACCGTAATTGAGTAACAGTACGCACCAGACATTCGAGAGCCTTATGTTTGTCCTCTATCTTGGGACGGACTCCCATCTACTCGTATCACTCGAGTATACGAAATATTGAGGTACCACGGCATGTAACCCGTAATGGCATCATCATCTATTCGAGATGGACCTTGCTGAGGATATCTGTGAAATGCTCTGTCTTCCCGATAATCACATGATGGTAAAGGATTGTGAATAATGTCAATGTCAATATCATTATCATATGATTTGGTTTTTAATCACATGATGGTAAAGGATTGTGAATAATGTCAATGTCAATGTCAATATCATTATCATATGATTTGGTTTTTTTCTGATTGATTTTGAACATCTTGTGCTCCTTTGGGATTTTTTTTACGTAACCGCATTGTCTTGCGACTCTGGTCGGGTTGTACATTACATATCCTCTTGGGTGAAACAAAGGCCCAAAATAATCACTTTGCTCTTCGCACCCAACCTTCTTTCCTTTTCCTTTAGCCAAATCCTCTTTGTAAGGATCAAAGAAAACATCTTTCGTCGTCAAGTTGTCCAACTGGTGTCTCAATTTCAGATAATCCTTTTTTTGGTTCTTCGGCTTACTTCTGTAGGTGTACATGTCTCCATAATACATGTGGTCCCATTCGTTGTTCTCAAAATCCCTTTGAACAAATATTGGGAAGTGTAAATATATCCACGCCTACAGAAAAGCCATATTTCCTCCAATTTGGTTCCTTTGAGCCCTAGAAGACTTTCTCAACTCGTTCAATGAGTGTGCAAGAATGGAAGTGCCCAAAGAGTATTCGTGAATCTTGTCAAATGGTTACAAAATCTGGATAAAGTTGGCGCTCACACGAGCACCAGAAACGTTTGGGAAGATAACAACTCCCAGGATGTAGAGGACATACGCATTAGCCATGGCGATGATACGTTTCGGCGTCACCTCTTTTACCTTAGCATGAAGCTTCTTTGTTCCCATGAATTTTTCCCTCAGCTTCGAGAGATGGAATATCCTCTTCTTTGACTTGCCTACCAGCATCTCTGACTTGGTCATCTCCTCATCCCATTGGAACACATCCTTGGTGAACGCGTAAATCTTGTCCCACTCAATATCTTGCGCGTACTCTTTGTGCTTCACTGCTTTACCGGAGTTACCGTAAATTCTCCAAACAGAAGATGCAAAGTATCCGTTTCCCCATAATATCTCTCGGCAAAGGCGGAACAAAGAGGTTTGTCATAACCAAGGTCCAAATTCTCGACCGCGGGTATCAACCCCGTTGAATTGACTAGATCGATTACTTTTGGAACTTCTCCAACGGTTGATTCTATTGCTTGCAGTGGCCATTGCCTCATCATACTCACTAACATTCCCGACTTCATAAGATGAACGACATCCTTGTGATCCTAAAAAACAAAACAAACCCGATGGACAACATTCAAAAAACTACACGAATAATAATTTTTATGTTACATAGCATAAGGTTTAGGTACTTACTATTGTATGGAAAATGACGGTGGCCCAACTGCCTTTGTACCCCCATAACATCTGTCCTCCATCACCGGGTAACCCATAAACGATATCCTTAGGGCCGCGAGAAAACATCTTCAGCGGGTCGGGCATGTGGTCCCCTTTCTTCTTTTTTGGACCATCTGTCTTACCTTGTTCTTGAGCGTCTTCTCCTTGGACTTGTTGTTGAACTTCTCCTCCTTGGACTTGTTCTTGCACTTGTTCTTGAACTTCTCCTATCTCTTCATCACTTTCATCCTCACCTTCTTCTTCATTACTTTCATCCTCACCTTCTTCTTCATCACTTTCCTTGCCACCAATTTCTTCTTCATCGATCTTCTTTCCACAACTTTCTTCCTCATTAACTTCCTCATCACTTTGTTCTTCGAAAACTTCTCTATCACCACCTTCTTGTTCAGTAGGTGTATCGGAATCAGATTCTTCATGTGTTGGTTGCTCCGCTTGAGGTGGTGGGTCATTGACGCTGATCCCTTTGGTTTTACACCCCGTGGCCCTTCGGTGGGAAGCATTCAAAATTTGAATGCAAATGGCCTCGCTCATACCATTTTTCAAAAAATATTTCTTCCACCAAATAGGAGATGGATTACACACCCCCATACAAACAAATTGGATACCACAATACATTAAACCAACTTCTTGTTATCCAATACAATCAGTAGCCGACATCATCGACCTATCAACTAGGAATTGGGAACATGAAAGAGTAAGCCTACTACCCCACCCCATAATTCATCGAATCATTAACATCCATATCCCACAGAGCAACCAACCCGATAGGATCATATGGCCTTTTACCAAAAGCAGACAATATACTACTGCTTCAGGATACAACTTCCTCATTAGCGTTTCCACGCAAACTCACCAAAACCCCCTTCCACCATCCAACTTCCTTGGACACTCCCATGTCCCCCAAAAGTACAATTTTTTTTTGTGGAAAGCAATTAGTGAAAGTTTACCAACTCTCAACATTCTTCATCGCATCCATCTCACCAAATCCAACCTATGCCCTCAATGCAGTTCTAATCCCAAAATATCCAGTCACATTCTACTACACAGTCAGACAGCTATAGATTCTTGGAACCTCTTACTAAACCACCTCAGAAACCTTCACGTTGCCTCACAAGGGATACCCATTTCATTACTTCACCAAACAACCATATCCGAAATCCTTCAAACAAAAGTTCCTGCACCGATAACCACAACCTTCTGATTTTTTTTTTGGTCCTTATGGTTAACCATGAATAGTATAATGTATCTCCAACAACAACAAAATCCGAGAAATGTAATACAAATGACCATCAAGCTCCAACATGAATATTCTTGGGCCCAGACACACCTTCCACCGGTACTTCCTGGAATGCAACCATATGCAAACCCTGCACAAAGAACAGTAACAACTTCAACCATCTTTGTAGGATGGATCAAGCCTTAATCATATTGGATCAAAATCAACACGGAAGGCGCATCAAGTGGAAGCCCCAGAATAGCGGGAGAAGGTATTATTTGTAGAAATGAGGAAACCAACACTATCCTAGCAATAACACAACCTTTGGGAATCACTACAACACTTGTAGCGGAGACCTGGGCCATGCACATAGCCTCTAAAACGGCGACGGAAAAAGGATGGCAAAAAGTCCAATTCGAAACGGATTCGAAATATTTAATGAGATTTATAACCTTAGATACAAACTTCCCTTGGTATATATCTTACCTAGTTGCAGAGATCAAACAAAGGCTCGCCCAAATACATCAATATACCGTTAGCCACGTCTACAAAGAAGCAAATCAAGCGGCAAATGGTTTAGAAAATCGAGCAACAGATGATTGCTCCATAGGGAGATTCATGAAAACAGTATGTGAACATACAATTCCGCAATCTGCCAGTTCTATTGTAATAGCAGACTCTATGGGTATTACGTACCCCGTGTAATCTCAGTCTAATCTAATAAATTTCATGCTTAAAAAAAAAGTATGCTCACTCACTTCAAATAATTTCAGACAACTATTTTGAATGAACGAGTCGCGAGACTCCGGAGAAAATACAATATACGAAGGAAGTTCAATAGTTCTGAACTTCTCGCCTCCAACATCGAAGGAAATTAAAGCCATACCTTCACTGTAGGGGGTCCGAGGGTTCCTCATAACCAGGATTTTTCTATTTCCATCGGGAATTACACATATGGCGTTTACCTATCCAATATACTAAACCTTTTGAATAAGTGAAAATTACTGTGAGACCCATTTTTAAATTTTTTCCACTGTCAAACCCACCAACAGAAATCTTCATGAGCGCACCCATTTTTCAAGGAAAAATTTCTCACACACCCATAATTTCTGAAATTAAAGTTTATCGGATTTTTTTAAAGGGGGAGAATGCGACTAATTTGAGAGAGGACGAAACAATGGTAGCGCAGCTGCTGTTACTGAATCCGAGAGATGAAGATCAAGAGAAGCAGATTTTCAGAACAAAAAGTGAAAGAGAACGGTTCTGAGCCGAGAGACATCTAAGTGAGATCAGATTGATGAAGAAATAAATTGAAAGTGATTCTGAGATAATACCGAGATTGGAAGGGATTAATAATGAATTTGGGTTCGTTCTTTAGCTCAAGAAGATCGAGAAGTAATCAGGGTTTGTTGCTGGTTGGTTAACAAAGATAGGTTACAGGATCTGTGGTCACTAATCGATTTGAATCGAAATTAAACAGGGGAAGATGGTTGCTGTTGAATTCCGAAAACAGAGAGGGAGTGAAGGTCACGGTCTGTAAAGCAAACTACAAATCAAAAGATGGTTGCAGATCCATAGAGATGATGAAAATAGCTAATTTTCCACCCGGAGTTAGAGTCCTGAAAAATAAGTCAGGTAAATCCTATTTTCGTTTTTAAAGATGGGATTTTTATTCTTCTTTTTGCAGTTTCATTTGTCTTTCCCACTACCAATTGTAATTTATATGAAAGTATTAGTTGATATGTGGAGGATACCCGTAACTTATAACACTTACACTTTCTGAATCTTATCATCTCTTAAAATCTGAACAAATGTCTGCTAGTGGTAACTGATGCGATGCCATAGTTTCCTTGTAAATCTAATTATTGGGTTTCTGTTGCAATTACCAGTTCTTGAGAAATTAGGAAGAAATAAAGCTTGGGTACGATTCTATTCATGGGAATTAGAACTGATAGTTGCTGTTGCTGGGTCAGTTAGCTGATACTAGAGAAGGTGATTATGGAACTGACAGTATTGAAGTTAAGATGAAATTGCAAGTCAGGATTGAAGGGAGTATATGGGGCTGTTGAACCTGACTTGCAGGTGTTTGTTCTGCGAAATGATACAGTGACTTGAGCAAGTGAAGGACTGAGATTGTAATGGTGTTGGTGCAGCAACGACTAGGTCAAGAAGATGCAAGTGAAGAATTGAGTTGAGAAAGAGTTAGTGTTGCAAGACATATTAGGTGTAGGGTTTGGTTGCTGCTATTCAAGTGGTGGTTTATGGCTCAGGTTGCGATGATGTGTTTGTGACAGGAAAGTGCAGATAGTATTTGTGGTTGAAGGTAAATAGAAGCTGCAGGAAGTTATGTTGCATCTGTAGAGAATGGATGTGTGGTGTTGCTGAGTGGTTGTGTGACGCAGTAATGAATTTGGTGGTTTGCAATGGAATTGGTTGTAATGCTACAAATGAATGGAATGAGTTTGAATGTTAGATGTATATATGGTTAGGTTTTTACAGGAAAAATCGTCCTGTAAATGTCGGAGAAACATAGGAGAATCTGTCGGATATTTTAGAGGGGGAGAATGAGTTTGAAAGCTAGATGTATTCAGTCATATTGGTGTTGGTGTTTTTTCATAATGGTTGAATAATCTGTAATGCAACTATGAAAATGGTTGCATCACCTGTTATGCATCTACAAAATTTGTTGCATAACTTGTTATGCATTCTCGAAATTGGTTGCATAACACCTTCTGCAATTTTTTTTTTTTGCATAAGTTGTTATACAGTCCAGAAAGCGATTGCATAATACGTTATGCATCTACTTTTTTCTTAGTATTGAAACCAACAAAAAATAAGGCTGCATAACTTGTCATGCACCTACAATAATATCTACGTAACATGTTATGCAGTCGTGAAAATGGATGCATAACCTGTTATGCATCCGAAAATATGACTGCATAATGCATTATGCATCGAGAGAATTGTTGCAAAATCTTTTATGCATCGAGAAAATAGATGCATAACCTGATATGCACCCGTAAATATGGATGCATACTTCATTATGCATCAATTTTTTATGTACGCACTAAAATCAACCAAAACAACTGTTACATAACTTGTTATAGATGCATAACTTTGTTATCCAAATGCATAATTTGTTATGTAGTGGAGAAAATGGTTGCATAATTCGTTATGCGTCTGCAGAATGTGTTATGCATCTTTTTTGGTAGCTGCATAATAGTTATGTATCAAGTTTTTGAAAATTTTGCCTAAAATGATGATCACCTCCGATTTTTTCGTGAAAAACAAAAATTTGATATTGTTTTTTATATCGTTGCGTAGCTCTCTTAAAAAGATTTCCAACGATATAAAATTTGTATAATTCCAAGGCGCGGATTTTTAGATATGTTATATCCAAGTTGCGTGCCCAATTATACCCCCGATGCATAACCCGTCATGCGGATGCATAATCCGTCATGCAGACATTTTTAATAATTTCATATAATTATGGGTGTCACGGAACTAACAATTAATTATGAGCCTGACAATGAGATTTTTTTTTTTGGGCCTGCGTCTAATTTCCTCTTTGAATAAACGCATACATCAGGGCAGTCGTCCATCTGATCATACTGTGGGTACGTAGTAGGGGTGAGCATTTGATCCGTAATCCACGGATTTATCCGGGACCAACCATTCATTTGCGGATAGATGCCCAGACCGTTCGTTGATGGGTTGGATGCGGATGATATTTTTGAAATCCAACGGATTATGGATTGGGCCCGGATGCAACTTTGAAAATCCGTTGGACATCCATATCCGTTAAAGTAAGTGCATTTATATAGTGAGTCCTGCTGTGACGAGGTCACCCTCGTGACAGCTTTTATAAGGGTGCACTTCTTAGCCTTTGGATATGATATATGCGGATCCCTAGACTAAATCTGGAAAATTAAAATATTTTTATTATATTTATAGCTTTTCTTTTTTATTACATCCCTATATTTAATTAAATTTGCTCCATAGTCCTAAATAATTACCGTAGAAAGTTAAAAAAAACTTCCCCATGTTTGCTCACTAAAGACCTAGACCCTGGCGTGTGTTTTCTTTTTGATTCAAATATTTTTTTTAATGTTATGGGAGAAGATGACTTGATTAACTCGGTGTGTGAGGGCTTTAGAGGGATTTGATGATTATGGGGGGAAACCTATAACAACCGCATATTGTCTTTCCTTAATTTTAGATTTCAAACATCATGTGATGATTTCGGTTTTCTGCATACAAAGTGACTAGAAACTCAATTTAGATTGCGTACAGAAATATTACAACGATTATAGTGAGAAAGACATCTGGTTCGCTAGAAGAACATGATCATCATATTGAAAAGGTAGATGAAGTCAACACCTCTTACCTATGGACTAGAGCTGGCAAACAAGCCAAAAACCCGCGGGTTAGCCCGACCCTGCCCGTAAAAACCCGAACTCGGCTCGGCTGGTTGTCTAACAAGCCGGGTTCGGGTTGGAGAAATGTTGGCCCGCGAGAAAACGGGTTAACCCGACCCGGCCTGTCAACCCGCGGGTACAACCCGTAACCCGCTCATTCCACATGCCACATGTTACATAGAGCTGGCCGCGTGTCCCCTCCGAAAACAGAATAAAACTTTTTTTCTTTTCTTTGGACCACCCTACATCTCTTCTTTTCTTTCTTCTTCTTCTGTAAATTTAGGGTTGTTGTTGTCGATCTCTGAGATGGAGAGTATTTATGCTGAGAAAGAGGAGATCGATGGAGATAGAGATTAGTTGATGTTGTCGATCTCTGAGATGAAGAGTATTACTATTGTTCAGATCAAGAACAACGGAGATCGAGATTCAGGATGATTTCAAAACTGAAATTAATTTAGGGTTTTTGTCTCTGTAAACAGAATCAAAGGATTAGTTGATGCAGTGAAGATAATTGATGAATACTAAGAATGGGTATTGATGAATTAGGGGTTGGATTGAAAGTCCAGATCGAGAATTTGTGAAGAAATTGGAGGTGTTTTTGAAGGAGAGAAAAACAAAGACGAAGCTGAGGATCACGAATTGCCCAATTCCAAAAACCCTACAGAGAAGATGAAATTGAGTTACTCTTGAACGATTTTGTTGTGTTTATACTAAGAATGTTGTTGAATTAGCTATTGCATGGATTATAGTTTGATAAATCAAACCCTAAATTAAAATTTTTGATCATCTTTTTTGACTTCTTGATTCCCTGCATATTTAATCCCAATTCATTTACTAGTAATCTTTCTTAGTAGGATTCTTAGAATAAACCTAATTTTGAGATTTCTCGGAATAAGAAGCAACTTGTTACAGGGGGGGTTGATCTTCTACAAAGAAGATTTAAAAGACGAGAAGTAATGGGTGTGTTGCTAAATGTGCATGTATACATGGATGAAAGAAACGGCCGTAATTTGGTGTTATGTATGGTTTGTGTTATGTATGAATTCAGCTTGCAGGGAAGGAGATTGAAAGAGCTTAGATATCAAAGGAAACTCTGTCAAATTTAGAGCTGGCAAACGGGCGGGCTAACCCGTGAACCCGCAAGTTTAACCCGTTACGGGCACGGGTTGAAGAAATGACCACCCGTGAAAAATTTCAACCCGCGGGTTTTGACCCGTGTTAACCCGAACCCATGTAACCCGCTACGGGCCAGCCCCGGCCCGCCCGTTTGGCAGCTCTACTATGGACATAGGTCATATTGTGTCTAAGTGTTAAAGGCTATCTCGACAGAGCAAAGTAAAGAAAACAGACAAGTTAGGATTTAATCATCACGATATATGATGAAAGCAAAAGAAGCCGCAACGGAGTTCCAATTTTATTTTATTTTATTTGATCGGGTGCGGAGTTCCAATTTGTGGCATTATTGTAACCTTCGCGGCCTTCACAAAAAAAAAAAAACTTCTAAACGAAAGAGAACCCAGGTTTGGTTTTGGGAGGACGAAACAGCAAAAACAAACGAGTAACCCAAAAAAAGAAAAATCACGGGCAAAAAATCATTAATTAGCGGGGGATTAAGGTGTTAATAAAATTGAATATAAGGATTTATAAGATAATAAAAATAATAAAGAAAATATAATAATCAGGGAATGCAACTTTTTTCTAATTATATTCTCGAGATGCCCATGACGTGAGATCCAAGGGTTAAAAAATGCACCCTTCTATAAGCTGTCACGAGGGTGACCTCGTCACAGCACGACTCATAGGATGATAGTGGATCATTTAGGAATTATTAGGATATGTAGGTTTTATAAAGAGTCATTTGTGTTGGCTTTATTTTCTTTATTATAAATTTTAACTAAAACAAATCCATTGAATTATCCGTATCCAATCCGTCCATCCGTGTATCCGTTGGATGTGAATTAGATGCGGATGCTAAATTTGGAATCAGTAATGCATTGGATTAGATGCGGATGGGGTGAAAACCGGTCCATACGGACCATGCTCACCCCTACCTCACCGGGTAGTCATCAATTCTTCTCCATGTATGGCTTCTGGGTAAGATCCGGTAAACTAGGCCCATCCGCACTCATTAGTTAAGATCCGGTAAAGTATTGATGTGTGGCTAAAAGGCGGCTTTCTACAAATGTTTGTTGTTTTCTTCGCGATAGCAAATTGATGCATCATGTGCCTATCGTCCATAGAAATCCCCAGTTTACCAAAACATTTTATTTTGCGCCTAGCCGCCAACCATAATCCAGAAAATGCTCATAGAAAAGAAAACAAATAGGAGTATATATTTAAGAAAACAAATACTTCTAATTTGGCCAAATTTTAGAGTTGAGTAAAAGCAATTTTAAGAAATGATACTGAAAAATTGATGTACTTAGTTTCAATCAAAAAAAAAAAAAAAGGTTTGAACCCTAGCATTTAATAGTGAGAACTCGTTTCGTTCACCATCATGCATAAGTGGATATAAAGTTATTGGCATGAGTACAAAACTAATTAGTAAAAGATACTCACGTCAAAGTTGATATGCCAAGTACAAAATATTGGATGTGCTCTCTGTTCGAGCTACTTTGGTGGAGCCATAGTACTTGTTCTATTGCATTGTTTTCGTGATCCCTAAATAGATAAATGAAGAATAGTATCAGTTGATATGCATTAGAATAGCAATGTGTCATCCACTATTTTCTCCACTGTTTTCATTTTTTTTTTGAAGCATAATTTATTAAGCGAAATTAGTTTACAATTTGTCGTGGGTATGTGATACCCACTGAGTCTGAAAATAAGATTTGAGAAATAAAAGTTGGGATTGCCTGGTCCCATATTTTTGTTGATAAGTTTCCTGTTTGACTTCCATTTGCCGCGTGATTGACCAATCCGTCTGCCGCTTGGTTTCCTTCTCTGTAGTTGTGTTGGATGGCCGCCTGCGGGATCCTCTGGAATCTCATTTTTATTTCTTCAATCATTTCTGCTATGTGCCAGGGTGGGGGTAGAAGATGTGATGAAATGCAAAAGGTTTTCTGAGTCTGTTTCAAATATAACTTTTGGCCAAAGCCTTTCTGTTGTTGTTCTTGTAGCTAAGAGCATCGCCCAGGTTTCCGAAATTAAAGCAGTCGTAATTCCCAGTGGTTGAGCCATCGCTAAAAGGGTCCGGGCGTTTGAATCCCTAAAGATGAATCCTGCTCCTGCAAAACCTGGATATCCTCTGGCTGCTCCATCCGTGTTAATTTTGATCCAGCTGAAGTTTGGCATTGCCCATCCTACGAGTATTGTAGATATCCTTCTCTCTCTTATTGGATGATTAAATTTTGGTGTATCTCCCGGAAACACTGGAGGTGTGGATTGTATGGCTCAATAATATTCTTGTTGCAGATTTTGAGCCATGGCTAGGATTTCTTCCGGAGTTGTTTGCTTTTGTTGGTAAATTAGTTCATTCCTAGCTAGCCATAAGGTCCAGAAAATAAAACATCAAGAGGAGATTACCGTCGTCGAAGAAGGTTGTTGAAGGATTTGGGAGATGGTTGTGTGTTGTGTTAATACGAAAGCTTGGAGAGGATTGGAGTTTGAAGAATTTGTAGATTGATTAAATAAGGTGGTCCATGAATTAGAAGCTGTTGGACAGTGAATTAGAATGTGACTTGCTAGCTCTGGATCCGTGTTGCATCTGGGACATATGTCAGAGTTGGTCAAATGGATGTGGTGTAGGAGAGAGAAGGTTGGTAATCATTCGTTGATGGCTTTCCACAAGAAAAGCCGAATTTTTGGTGGACATGGTAAGGTCCATATAAACTTGGTAGGAGGTAATGGGATGTGTGTTGGTTGACATTGGGTTAAATATATTTGTATCCCGTCGAAGTAGTGTAGATTCCAGATTTTGAGTGTGGCCAGATAATTTTATCTTGGGGGCCATTTTGGGGTAGGTGAATGTTTATGATTTTTTGGATTATAGGGTTGGGAAGGGTATTTAATTTTTATTGATCCCCATGTGTGAGTTATTGGGTCAATGATATCTTCTACCAATTGGAATGGGTAGCACTGTGTTAGATCTAGTTTTGGTGAGTGTGGTATCCAATTGGCTTCTATTGGAGTTGATAATCCATTCCCAATCTGGTGGAAGATTAGACTTTGCATGGTTGGGACAAGTGCTGCTAGTTGTCTCCATTGAGGGCTGGCAGAGGAAGGTATATGATCAATGCCTTCTAGTATTGGTTGTTGGTTAAGATATTTTGCACTGAAAATACTTCCACAGATAGAGTTAGGTTGTTCATGAAGATTCCATATTCTTTTCATGAGTAAAGATTTGTTATGATCACTGCTCTTCCTTATTCCCAGTCCTCCCTCAGATATTGTTTTTGTCACTCTATCGTATCCTATAGGGTGTAGTTTTTTGGTAGTTGAGTCGTGTCCCCAGAAAAAATCTCTTGTGATACGATCTATTTGTTTGTGAATATTATTAGGTAGGTTTTGTGTTTGCATGATGTGATTTGTTGTGGGTATTAATGATGTTTTGATTAGTGTTAGTCTTCCGGATGGAGTTAGGCATTTTGTCATCCATCCTTTGGCTTTTCGGGCTAATCTTTGTAAGAGTGGTGCAAAGTTTTGATTGGAGGCCCTTCCCTTCTTGAATTGGAATCCTAGATATATCGGAGGTTTTGATGTGGTTGACATGTTGAAGAAATGTTGAAGATGATTTATCTTAATCGGGTCTAAATTTTGGTGATGGATGATAACTGATTTGCTGGTGTTTATTAATTGACCGGCAGAAGTGCTATATAAGTGGAGGAGGTTTTTTAGGTGTTGATTACTCTGATTTGAAGCTTTGTAAGTAATCAGTAAATCGTATGCATACATTAAATGGAGAATTGGTGGTGATTTATTTGATATGTTTATGACTTGAACTAAGTTTTGGTTTTGAAGGTTTCCTAGGTTTGTAGATAAGATTTCAGCACATATGATGAATATATAGGAGGAAAGTGGGTCTCCTTGTCTTATACCTCTGTTTGGGCTTATGTATCCATGGGGGGTACCATTTATTTTTATTGAGTATGTTACTGTTGTGACACATAGCATAATGTAGTTTATAAATGCTTGTGGAAATCCCAGTTTTGTGAATGATCTTTTGATGAACTCCCAATCTAAGCTATCATAGGCTTTCTGAATATCTAGTTTGAGAGCTATTTTTGGATCTTTAGTTAGGTAGGATGTTTTGGTATGATGGAAGAGTTCTCCGGCTATTGCTATATTGTCATGTATATATCTTTGGGGTACGAAATCACTTTGAAAAGGGCTTATTATAAAGGGTAAAATGGGTCTAAGCCGATTGACTAAGATTTTGGATATGATTTTATATGTGACGTTACAGAGTCCTATGGGTCTGAATTGTGAAGGTTTTGAAGGATGATCGATTTTTGGTATTAGTGTGATGTTTGTGTGATTCATGAGAGGATGCATATTTAAATCATTAAAAAAACTTATGACCATTGCTATCAGTTGGGTGTGAGTTGTTTCCCAGAAAACTTTGAAGAACTTACTTGTATATCCGTCTGGACCTGGGGCACTTTCAGAGTTTATGGAGAAGAGGGCTTGCTTGATTTCTTCTGTAGTTACTTCCTTTGTAAGTAGTTCTGATTGTCTGGGAGTTAATCTTGGTATGATATTTGTGAAGAGATCTTCATTTATTACAGTAGACTGAGCTGTATATTGTTGAGAGAAGTGATCTAGGATGAGCTGCACAACATCTTCTTTTTTGTCAATCCAATTGTTTTGTGTATCCTGTAATTGTTGTATGTTGTTATAGGATCTATGTATTGTAGCTATCGTGTGAAAAAATGTAGTGTTGTGATCTCCTGATTGTAGCCATTGAATTCTCCACTGTTTTCATGTTTGGTATTATACGATTATAACAGAGTACATAGACAGGTAGGTACACATACACTACTGATTTGTATTTCTCAAGGAAAATACAAGTGAAAGGCCAAAAGAATACAATCTACAACTCGACCAAGTTATACAAACAACATATAAAGAAAACAAAGACTAGATAACAACTGATACACATTGTGTTGATTTTGTACAGCAAAAGTGATACGGGTAGGGGTGTTCATGGTTAATGGTTAACCGAGAAATCGAACCAAACCAAACCGATTAGGGGAAAACCGAACCAAGCCATTAACTAATGGTTGGTTTTGGTTTAGAAAAGATGAAAACCGAGATTAATGGTTTGGTTTTGGTATGATAGAGAAACCGAACCAATAACCAATGGTTAAGAGCGTCCACAGCGGAAGACCAAGAGTAAAAATTTGGTCTTTAACAGAGACGTAGTGGGACAGAGTAAAGATTAAATCCCAGATCATACCAAATTTCAAGACCAAATTTTGTCCGCGACCAAGACCAAACTTAAATTTAGTCGGGCGTTCGTAAACTTAACGCCCCACACTGAGCAAAGTTATAGTTTACGCCCCACTACGCGCGCACGTAAACTTAACGCCTGGAGTGGGGCGTTGATAATGTCTTCGCCTCACAACTTGAAAATTTTCTTCTTTGGGTGGGGCGTTAACTACAGCCCCGCCCCACTTTTTTTTCTTCTTTATTTTCTTTATCACATAAATCCATCCCGCGAACTTATAATCTCCGCCTGACCAAATATACTCGTCTCCCACTGCGTCACTCAACGGACTAAACCCAAATATGGTCTTTTTTTTTACTCTTTAGTCTTTAGTTTTGGTCGCACCGCTGGAGACGCTCTAACCGAATATTGATAAAAAATAATAATTATTGATTAAATTTTCATTAGAGATGTTACTGTTTAGCCTACCATTAGTTAAATTTTTTTTTGATCTCTAGATTTAGAGTAAGCTTTAACTACTCTTGATATTCTTTTTATTTATTTTTTGTCTTTAAATTTTTGTAAACCGATACTATTTTTTTCCGTAAATTTATGTAATTTTTTTTTTGGTTTGACATAATTATTGGTTAACCAAAAACCACTTGAAAAAACCGAAACCGGCTGGAACCATTTGGAAACCGAACCAATGGTTAATAGATTGGTTTGGTTTCAATTTTTACAAACCGATAGTATTAGTTTAGGTTTTGGTTTGGCTTGAAACCGAACCAAAACCGACCATGAATTAATTTGTAAGAGATTCGCACGTCAAAATTGATATCCTCAGTACAAAATACATTATTGACATTGGAATAACATGGCATGTGCTCTCTGTTCGAGCTACTTCGGTGGAGCCGGTGTACTTGTTCTACTGCATTATTTTTGCTTGACCATATTCTTCAGAATAGCAATGTGTCATCCACTATTTCTTCCAATCTTTTCATGTACATGTAGCCTTATAGCGGAGTAGATAAATAGATCATTGATTTGTAATTTCTATCGATTTTTGTTTCGATTTATTCAGATTGATGCAGATTCGCTAGCTCAAGGAAATTTGCAGAAATTATTGACAGCTGAAAGAAAGGCCAATACAGATCGAGACATTCCTTCGGTGGACGTTATCTAGACATGAGTGTGTATCTCGACCAAGTCATTCTAGAAACATTAATGGTTCGTGATTTTTATCAAAATTTTAATCTTTCTGTTTCTTTTACTTAGATTGATGCGTATTTGCTGGTTGTAAGTGGACTTACAAACGGGTATCAAACTCTCAATGGGAAGAAGATATGGCCAAGCAAAAGATTGTTAGTGGTAGTATTATGATTTTTAGCTAGCTTTACTAACAAGCAAAAAATTCTCAACCGAATTAAGTTGTTGAAATCAGTAAGTTCAGTGGCAATAGAAAAGAAATTATTCAGTCGTTCAAGTTTCATCATATCTACTGCATGTACTTGTTTTGTTGGTATTATGCATGCTTAATGGTACACGAAAAAGGACTACGGTGAAAAGATCTCATTAACCGTCTCACATGCTCGTACCCACTAACTTCACCAAGAGCCTTAAAAGTAACATCTCCGATGATTAATTTATCCTCCTCATCCTCCATTGTCAAGCTGCTGTTGTTGTTGTTGTTCTTGGTGTCAACATAATCCACTGCAGAAATCAAATCGATGGCGCTTTTGTTGTGAAAAAGTAAAACACACAAAATTTACTCCAATGATACATGGACTCAAATTCACATCAACGTACCACCACATAATCTTAGCACTAATGCCCTCATCCTTATGCACAATGGCACTGCATCCACAAGGACAAAATTAAACACTGAGCCTCCTGAATAATTATCGTTTTAATTGTTGATTTGTTTATGACAGTCTGAAATATTTCAAGTAAATCGTGAAGTTTTCACTTTTCTGTGCCATGTGCATGTAATAATAGGATTCTGTAAACGTGTAAGAGAAATAAAGCAAGTCGAGTACACATTATAAAGGAGGAGAAGATATGCTCGTACACACCACACATTATGTACGACCCCTATTGATTATCCACCCTCTTCTCATTACTTACGAAATGGTTTGGGGATGAGATTGAGCCCTAGGCCATTAAGGACTAGAGTCTACTGGATACTAAACCATTAGAACAGATGCATACGATCTTATATAGTTATATATGTATGGACATCGTAATCTCTTTTGAGCACAAAAAATAATCTCTGATTGATCGAGGGCTCACTAGGAGATTAAAAGAACGCTAAGCTGATACCAACAAGCAAGTGACATGTTACAAATCATTTTTGACATCACGTGAAAGTCGTTTTATTTTATTTTCGAGATTAAAAGTCGAATCATACACTGTTTTCATTCAAGGTATCACGACCGTTATCAATTGGATTTTATTTGACATCGTTAAGTAAAGAAGTAAAACTTTTTTTATGAGTAGCCGTTTTGACATCATCACTGACGGTCGGTTACATTCGTTTCGTGATTTTTTTTCTTTTCACAAGTCCTTTTTACGCCAACGGTTGTATTTCCGTGAAAAAAACGATCATGACCCGCGTTTGTCCGAACCCGTTTTTCAAAGTACATGCGTATTCTCCCTATATATAGCTTGCCATTCTCTACTAAAATTCACATCACATCCACATCTCTTCTCACGAATCATAATAGCTCAAGTGTTTGTAGCTTTAATTAGTTGTTCACAGTAATGGCAAACGAGCAAGGAGCTGGAAGAGGAAGGGGTAATCAGGGAGCTGGCGGAAGAGGAGGGGGAAATCAAGGAGCTGGATCAAACCAGCAAGGTTCACCTTAAAGTCATTTGATCCTGAACTTTTATTTTTCGCTTTTTATGTTTGTATTACTTGGAATAATGATTCTGTTGAGTGGGTTAACTTGATGTAGTTAGCTACTACTAGAGTATTCGAAAGTAGTGTGTAGTACTTTTTTCTTCTAGCGTGTTTTTGTATCGTATCGTGAATCTGATTGTCTTGTTTTTGACTATGCAGCTGCAGCAGTAATAGCCCCCATGCCAGCTGCTCCACGACATATTCCCAACGATTTCCAGAATGTTGTCTTTTCGTCTTTGTTTCGTAAATCTTTAACAAAGACGGATTTGAAACAGCTGCGTTTTACCGGTGCCGTCAACTTAGAAGCTTTTACCCATCATCTAATAGCTTCTGGCGTCATAAACGGGGATGATAACAAAGTTACTATTGGTGTTACCTTATTTCTGGATGGCCAACAACAGCCGGGGATAGTATTTATGACAAAAGGAGTACAGCATTATTACTATATCACCTGGAAAAGTGTAATCGGTGACCGATTCACTTTGAATCAGCAGGTTGATGTATGGGCAGCAGTCATCAATAATCAAGTCAAAATCTTTGTCGAACATGCAGTCTAGTGTTACATGGTTGTGCAGCTGGAGATCCAAACTAATATGTTAATGATTAGTATCTCTGTCAGTTAAGTATGGTAATGATTGGCCTCTATCAGTTAAGTATGTATTACAGTTAGGAATTAAAGAGAGTGAGTGTACCTCTCCTTATGATATCTATCTATCTCTCTATCTGAAAGAGACCACTGTAGGTGACTGTGCAGTGTCTGATCTGATGTTTTAATCTAATTTCTCTTAATTAGCTATCTAATGAAATGTTCTGAACTCTGCGTGTTTATCATTTCTAAAAGCATTGATTTATCAGAAGAAAATGGTTTGTTACCGGTGATGATGATGAGTTAGTGGTGTGCCGTTGCAGTAGAGATGTGGACAGAAAAGAAACAAATTAAACCCAAAATCTAGAGAGATCTTAAACTAAGGAGAGTAAGAATCTGAAGAGTAAAAATGGGAGATTTTTTATATTTTCAAAGGTGAAGGTAAAAGTAAAAGTTGAACTGTTGACGTAAATTGCATGCACTTTTTAATTGAGTGCAGCTTCGTGTTGGGTCATGGGGTGGGTTATGTATTATCAAACATTAAGGCTTTGTTGCTAGCTATTACAAACATTTACAAAAACAACTCCATCTATTTCTTGCAAAGCCAAAGTCACTCATGAATAAAGAAGACCCGTTTGGCCCTCACCGTCTGCTTTGATCAATATTTTTGCTATTTAACTCAGTGGTATAGAAATCTCGCCTAGGGCGGCTTAGACACACCTAGGCGACGGGCTTGGCATCTCGTTTCGCCTAGCGCCTAATACAACATAGCACCCGACTACTAATATCGGGATACATATATAAAGAATTATTGGTGTTCATAGAGTCGATCTCACAACGGTGGCAAGATACTATCTTAATGGCATTTATTTGGTGCACCACGCAAGTGCACGCAGCTTACACGAAATGCGCTATATATGTCGGGTGGGCAACTGTTGGGGGTGCTCAATGTACGGCAATTGGCATCTACGCGCTGATAGAGCCATAGAGGTACGCGTCCGCACATGACAAATCAACCCAATTTATGCGTGGCGTTTCGTGGAAACGATTAAATTACATAACAGAAGTAATGCTTTTATAGTATTTTTACGAGGTTTACATACCTTTTTTTTTTTTTTTAATGAAAACTTAGGCCAAAAACACCTAAGGAGTAAGACATCTTCCCCCTTAAAGGCCTAGACAAATAAAGCTCTCACATTAAACGGTGATGAAACCCTCACTTCCTGTTGGCCTAGAAAGACCTTTTCTAATGCAGAAGCTATGGTGAGGACACTTGGCATAACTCTATTGGATGTAATAATTAATATTTGGTTACAATTTGGATACATCAAATACTTCACTGTCCATTAGTAACGGTGTTGAAAAAAAAGTAGGTGGACACTACTTATGTTAGAATTTAAACTTGAATTATTTAGTTACACCGTGTTTACACCTATACTTAACGGTACTTTAGCAAGGGTGGACAAAACTCATGTCCAAACCATTAAATTAAAAAAAAAGAAAAGTCATAAACTAAAAACGTCAAACCCTTGAAAAGGAATTCGTGTAAAACAAGGAAATCCTTAACACACCAAAAAAAGGAAACCGTTAAAAAAAAAGTGAAATAACAACCAAAGGAAATCGGTTGACACACCAAAGGAAATCGAGTTCGTTCCCATAAAGGAATTTCTTTACGTATATATATTAAGATGATGTTGTTTTGGGTGAGATTTCAGCACAAGCAAACATGGAATGATGAAGATTTTGTGCCATTGAGTGTGCTGCTGAAAGAGAAGATTTAATGGTGATTATCAGATTTGTAGGAATTGGAGAGCTAGGAAGAGGGTTTTTTTCACTAACAACAAAACCATCATGTTGCAAATAAGGTGTTCGACAAAATTCCTGAACAACCAGTTTAGTTCCACCATGTTTGCAATGGGTTTGATTTGTCTTGCGAATTTGAGAGAAAATGGATCTGGTGGGTTCAAGTTGCTCATACAGGATATGGAAGATGTTTTTTCCGTGGATGATTACAAAGGAGTTGTTGTTGGTTCTTGGAATAGAGGAGATTTGTGGTCAAGTTGGCGGCTAGAGTTCGGAAGTGGCTGAATTCATTGGAGTTCTGGGTTTTGATGAATTAGTGACCAAGAGAAAGAGGATTGATCTGTTGACATGGATTAAAGGGACTGTGTTTCCGTTGATATAGTGGTTTCCTAATTGATGGAACAACAGAAAGAAACCTTGATACAAATTTTATCTTTTCTATAGCCCTAATATATGTTTGTTGAGTTAATTTTTTGTTTTTTTGATAGTTTAAACATCATTGCACCACATGAATGCAGGATGGAGACAATCCATTTATTCTCAATAAATGCTTTCTGATTTTCTATTCCGTTGTTTTTGCATTCAGTTTTTGGTTCAATCAGGGTTAAGCGGAACGAATAATGTTGTTCAATGGTCTATAAATTAGCTATGAATATCGTTTTTTTTTTTTAATTTTAGTGTTGTTAATTCTTATTTGCTTAAATTTATGTTTATTGTATTACGATGTTGTTAAGTCTTGCAGGCACAAACATCTCGATGAGGTGCTCATATTAGAATTGGTTACAAACCCAGGGGTTAACAGATTTGATCTCACAAGACTCAAAATCAAGGCTATCATGGATATTGATGGCTCCTCTTGCAGGAACTACTTTCTGAATTTGAAATCAAAATTTCACGGTAGGCAAGTCCAAGAGGTATGTGCAGTAAATTTCATGCCACATGGTTGCCTGCTACATCAATGGTTTTCCCATTATTATCTTCGTGGGATTCTAATTATTGGTCGTTAAAAACTGTAGCTATGTTTTTCTCGCATACAACAAAATATACCGGTATCCTTATATTTGACTGATTTTACGTACCCATTTGATTATATTTGTTTTTCATCGTTCGTCTCCAAAAAAAAGTCTGAACTAGAAACATAGTTTAAAACTAAACCATCTTACATCTCTGTGTTTGAATGTATATATATCTTGAGCATTATGGGTTATTGTTAGTTCCTTGGACAAGTTAAAGTTGGTTTGTCTTTTTACTGCACCAGTCCTTGACCTTGATGACCCATGTTTAGGTTGTGAAACAATAAATTGGAGTAATGTAGTATTGACAGCTGCAAAAAGGAAAATGTGTCTATATTTAATTCCATTAGAAAGAAGAATATTGCGAAGAAATACATAAAATAAATTGTAATGTGGACGGATAAGGCGAGAAATGGATATGCAGGAGATTGATTTATCAGTTGCATTTGCATTCTGTCTGATGTTTTTCTTGAAAAACAATCTTGAGAATGACTGATTAATTTAATTTGGTGTTACGTCGATGCTTCTCCAATAAAAGAAGAGCGGAGATTGGTCAATGATCTCCCACATTCATCATAGAACAATTATAGCTCCATAATTTCCACTCACTCCTCCTACCCCATCTGCAGTGCATTCTACTTTTGAGAATTCTCATGTTGTGGTTGATCCAAGTAAGTAACTAATAGCTTAACATTTCTCATTCATAATTTAAATCATTGAAATATGAGCATGTAGGGCCTCATCATATGCAATTATGGATAGGGATATGCGGTTTCAAAAAATTTGTGACCATGTAGAGTCTGATTATAAAAAAATACTGCAGTCCTCATAGCCTAATTTAACCCAATAGACATCACAAGCAATAATAAATGCATCTGTATCTCTACATTGAGAAAGTTTGTTCTTATATCATCAGTACTATTTTACTAGGGAAATAAGCAAAGCCAAATATAGCAGAACTCACTTTTTGTATGGAAACTTCATTGAGTATCATTTCGAGATTTTCTTTTTCCTTGGTATACTACATAGCCACATGTAAGTGTGTATACATAGAAAGTATATTCTGTAGATATGAAATTGTAGCGACATAAAAATATAGTTGTTATATAAAACAACTTAGACGATGACTTCTTTGCACAAATATGATGTAATTTAAACTTTTCTTCGGGAAAATATATTTTTAGCCAGAGCTTATCGAATCTCTGAATTGTTTGCAGCCTATAGGTTGGTTAGTACTTGCATAACTGGATTAGTATTTGGCTTCAAAACTAACAATTAGTCTGGAATATGTGGAATTGTTTCACAAAAGGTGTATAACAATACTATTTGACTCATTAACAATTTGTGGGAAGAGTGTAAGGGTTTGTATCTATTTTCCTTCTACAAAGATGTATATCAATTGAAAATCTAATAAAGTCGATATCGGGATACTTTATGGAGTGGTAAATTTTGTTATTCAACATTGTAACTATAATATATATATATATTTATTTATTTATTGATGCATGTGAGCCGATTGATGTATGAATGTGTGATAAAGTCTAACATTCTAGCATCTCTTTGGGGTGCAAAGCACATGATGTAGTTAGACGTGAACCACGTAAAAACAGTTTCTAATTTCAATTTTATGCAACAGATGTTTCTGATTACATGTTAGTTCAGCGTATTTAGGTACTTCAAATTGTATGTCGTTCAATACATGGATAAATTTGAACGGAAATTGTTAGTTATCATGCCCATATCTAGACTAAATTATGTTTTTTTATTTCTTAATTTGGGAACCTACTTACTTGGACGAAATGGCCTGAAATTTCTTTTACTTTTGTTTTTAATCTAATGTACGTGCAGGTTAAATCCAAGAAATTCTGACTGTAATTACATTTCAGCAATCAGAATGATATTTTATGTTTATTTGCAGTATCGTGAGCTGATTATATGGGAAGGTACATATGTCTCAATTCATCCTTAATTTATTTTTTTCCCTTAAATATTTCGACTTACTTATATATGTAAAGACAAACGATCTATTGACACTATATTTCATTTTCTATTGACGCTATATTTCAATTTGGATGCACCCTATTTGAAAGATTGTATGATTTTGCATGCAATGTTACTAACGAGCTAACGACATTTTGGATGCATCCTGTTTGAAAAATGTATCACCCTGGGCGTGGCCAAACCCCGAGGCATCAAGTTAAAGGAAAAAAAATGCCAGGTGCGTAGCACGGGAACAAATCTAGTACAATACTAGTAGGAGTGTCATTGTTTTGGAAAACATTTGACCCCTTATTAATGTTCTTACAGTTAATAGCCATAGTAAGGGCTTGAAGATTTTTGGATCTATAGATAAGTTTAAGACCCGTTAAAACAAAATTTACAGGTTTAATATTCAAGAAACCATCTTCATTCCGAAATTGCCTTTCTCTATAATAGGTCCTGTTGAAATGTCCTTGAATTGCTTTGATGTAGAGATCATAGAAGTGGTCCAGAATTTCATTTGTTTCAGCATGTATCTCGATATTCACGTGTTGCTTTATCTTAGCCCATCCAAAAGCTAGTTTTTCTCCTCCTGTGACTCCTTCTTCTCCCCAGTGGCCTGTGACCCCTGTGTGTCCTCTGCTATCAACATATTTTCCCGCAAAATCAGTAATAGTTAGTCCTGAGAAGAACTGGTAACTGATGGGATCCTAAATGGTGCATATTTTGATTATGAAACCATAAAGCTGCTTTTGTTGAGGTATCCCAACCAGAATTTCATTGGCTGCTCTTTGAGGATCCATGTCAGCGGTAAACTCCTGAGAATTCAGAACATGGTGGGGTATGTTATGGATTATGTTGTAGTCACATAAGTGTTGTTGAATGCTACTGACAGTTTTCTTAGCATTGGGTATGATATTTTGGAAAACTAGATCACATCTAGCCTTCCATATATACCAGCATATAGTAGCATAGGTGTTGATATTTTCACTGATACTTGTGTGTTTAAACCAAGTATTAAACCAATCCATGAAAGGAGTTTGATGATCAAAAATATCATGTTTTCACATAATATTTGTTTCCAAACATCAGTAGCAGCTGGGCAATTTAGGAACATATGTGTCATAGTTTCCTCCCACTTTTGCATATTGTGCATATATGATCAAGATAGTGAAGAATGCTTGCAGTTTTAGCATTTGTTGGGAGGATTTCATGAGCACATTTCCAGATAAAAATTCTGATGGCAGGTGCAACTTCCAACTTCAAGATATCTCCCCAGTTTCTTGTAGTTTGATCATTTCTGTAGAGGTTCTCTATTTTTTCTTTGTACAGAGCTTTAACAGAGAATTTTCCTGTGTTTTTGAGATTCCATTGTATGTTGTCCTCTTCCCTGGGGTGAATCACCAGATCAGTGATGGCCTGAGTAATGTTAGGGATAAAAATTTGTTGAATAAGCTGAGTGTTCCATTCCATGTGATCTTCTATTAAGTGAACTAGCAGCTGAATATCATTTGGGCAGTGTGCTGGTTTTGTGAGCTTGTCAGAAGAATTTGGTAACCATATGTCCTCCCATACTTTTATTTTGTTGCCATTGCTAATTTTCCAGAAGCAGTACTGTTGAATGTTTTGAATGACTTCAAGTATCCCTTTCCATATCTAGGAGTCTCCATCTTTAGCTTTTGTGTTCATATTTAGAACATTTCTTCCTATTAAGTACTTGGTATATCCATCAGTTGAAACCAAAGGGAATCCTTATCTTGCTCCAGTCTCCATCCTATTTTTGTTATCATATAACTGTTGAAAAGTTCCATGTTCATAAAGCCTAGGCCTCCAAGATCCTTGGGTTTGCATATGGCTGTCCAAGCTTTGGGGTAGTACCAGTAGTATTTTCTAGGTTCTTTCCCCAGAAGAAGTCTCTTTGTAGCTTGTTAAGGTCTTGACAAGTTTGCTTTGGTATTCTGAAGCAGTTCATTTGATAATTACTGGAAGTAGAGGTGACTGATTTTATTAAAACTTCTCTTCCAGCAGGGTTTAGAGGGGTATTCTTCCAACTTGAGAGTCTCATCCTCATCTTATCCACTCTAGGTCTGAAAGATTTAATCTTGCTTCTGTGTGTAAAGAGAGGGGATCCTAAGTATTTGTCATTTAAAGGGGGAACTTGAACTCCTAACAGGTTGCATATTATTGGCATGAGAGCTGGATCATTATCCTTGCTGAAGAAAGCACCAGATTTATTGAAGTTAATAAGTTGACCTGAAGTATATATAAATATTTTTAGGATGTCTTTGAGATTTTGGGATTCTGTAGAATTATCCTTGCAGAAGACCATACAATCATCAACAAAAATAAGATGGTTTATGGATGGAACATTCTTGCAGATTTTGATTCCAGAGATAATGCCCAAATCTTCAGCATGAATTAAAATTATAAAAAGGGCCTACATGTAGAAGATGAATAGGTAAGGAGATAATGGGTCTCCTTTCCTTATCCTTCTAGAGGGGTTGAATAAGCTATCTGGGGAGCCATTTATGAGAACAGCAGCAGAGGTGGTGGTGATGCATTGCATAATCTTGTTATACCAAATAGTATTGAAGCCAATTTTTTCCATGATGGTTTGGAGAAATTTCCAGTCAACTATGTCAAAGGATTTTGCCATATCAATCTTGATCCCCGTGCTTCCTTTAGCACCTTTGATACCCCTTCTAGTTCACATATAGTGAATAACTTCATGAGCAATGGCTATGTTATCAGCAATTTATCTTCCAGGTATGAAAGCAGGCTGGTAGGGAGATATGATTTTGTTTAGATATGGCTTCATTCTTTGAGCAAGGATTTTTGATATGATTTTGTAGGTTGTATTATAGAGACTGATAGGCCTGAAGTGGCTAGGACTGGTAGGATTATCAGTTTTGGGTATCAGAGATATGAATGTAGAGTTCATTTCTTTGAGAAGGTGACCAGATAAGAAGAAATGATGGACCATTTTAACTAAGTCTTCACCCACTATATCCCAATTTTCTTGAAAGAAGTTTGTAGGGAACCCATCTGGACCCGGGGATTTGTATTTGGACATGCTGAAAAGGATTGCCTTGACTTCATGCTGCTCAGGGATTATGTTGAGGTTTTTATTATCATCAGTTGTTATAGTGGTGGGAATGAGGTTGATTATTTCATGATTCATAACAGGAGACTCAGCAGTGGCCATATTTGCAAAGTGGTTGGTGAAGCATTGATTTAGTTCATGTGAGTCCTCAATCCACTTTCCAGCACTGTCTTGAATGTCATCAATCTTATTTCTTCTCACTATGCATTTAGTAGCTCTATGAAAGTAAGTTGTATTCTTATCTCCCAATTTGATGAACTGATCTATGCTTTTTATTTTCCAGAACTTTTCTTCAATATCATACCAATCTCTGAGGACTTGTAGTGCTTTACTTCTGTGAGGTTTGAAATAGTTCATTTGTAACCAATTTAGATGTTGTTTACTTTCCTCAATGTTGGTTTTGATGTTTTAATAAACATCTTTGTTCCAAATTTTTAATTTCATCTTAATACCTTTGAGCTTTCTAGTTATGAAGAAAGCACTAGAACCAGCTAAATTTCTCTGCCAGCATTCAGTATTAATATCTTTACACTCCTTATGATCCAACCAATGACCAAATAATTTGAAAGGTATTTTACCAGTACACCATGAAGGGTTAGAATTAAGGAGAATAGGGTGATGATTAGAACCAATAGCTAGAAGATTAGTGATAGTAGAATTTGGATACAGGAGAAGCCAGGATTCAGTGGCTAGTCCTCTATCCAATCTTTTCTCAGGTAGGGCAGGACCACTTCTCTTTTTTGACCAGGTTTTAGTTGCAGGAATTCCCACACTACACCCTTGTTAAGATTCTATAGAAATCTATTGGAAATCAATTAAACTTCAAAGATTTAAACGACACTTTACTATTCAAATCTCAGAAATGTTTACAGAATTGGGAGGAATCAAAGATTAAAAATATTCTCTTGAAGTTTCTCTTTCCTCAAGACTCTTTCATCTCTCAAAAATACATCATCCTTTTCTGGATCTATCGAGCCCTTTATATAGGGATTTACATAATGGATGACAGTTAAGTTTTCCTTCTATTTCGGATCTATTCTGCGATCTCATCGCGATCGCTACAATATTCTCTATCGCAAGAATGGTGACCATCGCAGGATCAACATATTCTTCTTTTATTTCTTCCATCGTCAGTTTCTTTTGGATATTCTTTGACGCTCGTGAAACGTTGTTAAAGAATTAGCAGTGACGCTCGCAGAAATGTTGTTAATATCGCAGGAATAGCGTTGTAGCGATATTCTGGTCCTACATCTTTCCTCTTCTCATGTCTTTTCTGCGAAGAAGAGAAGATCATGAGAACCAATATTATTTATTACCCTCGCAACTCCTTTACCTTTTAATACTTTCTCCTCGACAAGATTCCGTTAATCTAGCCTTTCCTACACGTGTTGTGAATTCCTCCATTTATTGACACGTCTCTGCTCAATAGGTCCACCCCCTTTTGCCTATAAAAGGTAGAATTAAGTTTTAAAACTAATTTTCTTCTTCCATTTCTTCATTTTCTTCATTTGTCTATTTCATCTTCCATCTGCAACTTTTCTTCTTCTTCATATTCTTCTGCTACTGTTCTAATGGAGTCATCAAGGTATGTTTCTTGACTTATGACATTTATTTAAGCCAATTTTTACTTTTATTCTCCAATATTTCTTATTTGATCCTTCATAACTTCCATGTTATGTCTTCTTTTCAGCGGAACTATCTCTAACACACAATCCACGATTCAAAACCCTAATACTCGCAAAATACTAGTAGAAAATAAGAAGAGTAGTTCTGCGGATGATAAGGTAGTAAGAAACATCCTCTATTTTTTAATAACAATATTGTTGCCTCTGTCTCTTCTGTTTGCGAGAATATCGCTGTCCATACTTCTACTTCTTCTGACCCTTTGACAAATCAGGCTTCTAAAATTGCTGTGACTGAGACTCCTTATAGTCCTTTACGGCCTTCAACTGTTGTTTTTCCACATACTCCTCCTCCTGATAACTCAACCATCACAAATGATCGTCAACTTGATCTCATTACTACTTCACCTTCTACACCCCTTCCTTCATCAAACGAAACTTTTGCAGGTGTTGATGTTGCTTTTAAAATCTTGTCTAACATTTTAGACAATGATAGAAAGTCTTCCACTGACCCTTTCCAACAGGAAGCTTGCGAGACTCTTTTCAAGTATTTTGGCTCTGATTGTAATGCTTCGCGAGCGTCTTTGGAAAATGAGATTGAAGCTCTGAGGAAAAACCTTCAAGTTAAAACTGCTGAATGTGATACTTTGAATCATATGCTCCGCAATTCTTCTCTAGACTGCGAGAATCTTCGCAGAAAAAATGACGAGTTGAAAGGTATATTTTTCTTGCCTCTGCTCTTTTGTTTTTCTGTTTTATTTACATATTTTCTGTACTCAGGCTTCCTTCTTAAATTCTTGATTCATATATTAGTTTCAAATCGGACTCGTTTCATAGAAAGACTCAAATTTGAATCTATCGTTGAAGAAGCTCGCGTTGAAAGAGATTCTTGGATGGATCAACATACTAGACTAGACAATATTTACACTTATTCAATTGATCACATAAATAATCTTACTAATGAGAATAATCAATTATTGCAAAGGCAGAATTTATTAAGTGGCGAGGTTGATCGCCTATCATATTTGTTTTTTAAGGATAATTTGGCGATGAAATCTTTATCAGATGAGAATAAAACTTTGTCCCAAGAAAAACATAGATTTTCAAGCTTGATGGCGATTTCCTCGAAGCAATTAAGTAATCTTCAAAGCACATGTAATAATCAAGAGAAATCTCTTCGTTCTCTCAAGAATGAGATCAAGGGATTAACTGAATCATCTACTGCCGAGAAGGATAAACTTATCAAGGGTAGATTAACTCTTAGTTTAAGGGCCAATGAACTTCAAGATCAATACTCTCAATTAAAGGAATCTCATTCTTTATTAGCAAAGGAAAACTCATATCTTCGCAACAAAGAAGAAAGCATGAAATCTCGTTCGAAGGGTATGGTTGGCGTTAATTCTATGATGCCATGAATCAATGGGAGAACTGTTTATTTTCATTAATCCAAAACTTAACTTCGCGAAAAGAAGGTAGTCAATTGACTTCCTATATTGTTGATCTTCTCATAAAATTTTGTGTTATATTCCTTGTGAGATTTTTGTCTATCTGATATTTTATTATTTTGTTGCTCGCAGAATCCGAAAGAAATCTTCATTCTACCATTACTGATCTGACCGCTAAATTGGATAAAGTTCGCAAAGAAAACAAGTCTCTTCTTTCCAATTATCTTGATGCCCGCGACAAAGCAGAAAGAAGACTTGATTATCTCGAGTACTTTTAAAATATAGAGATTAGGAATCGTGATAGAGGTTTCCTTTGCAAAGTCCATCTCAGTGCTGAAGTTCTTGTGAATGAGATCCTTCTCTCCCCTTCTCCCCCTCCTGTATCTGTTCCTCCTCTAAAGGTTGATGATGATGAAATTCCTCTTCCCATGGATGAAGAATTAGAGTTTACTAATGATGAAGAAAATACCACCCAAGAAAATGGTGAAGAAGAAGCAAGAAGTCCTCCCAAAGAAGTAACTGCAAGTGGCGAAGTAATCGCTGATAAAGAATCAAAAGAAGGAGAGAATCGCGATGAAATGGATGCTGATGAAGCTGATAATTCTGGCGAAAATAATAAATCTGACGAGCAAGAAGAATGAATATGGCGAAGCCATCGCTGAAACTTGAATTTTATCTTTGATTTCCTTTTCTTCTACTTTCTTGCGAGCGATGTAATTTTTGAGACTTTTAGAATTTAACTTTCAATTTAAGCTTACTTTGAATATTTTCAAGGAAGATAATGAAATCTTACTTCTCTATTCCCATACTTGCCCTTCATTATCTTTCTTGAAATGGTGAATCATTTTCTGTATCTTCTTTAAGGAATTGTGTTGTTGCATTATTCGCGAAAGTATGAATATATCTGCGATACAATGAATACTGCTGCGATGTTCTGAAAGATTCTGAAGGAATCTGTGATGTTAAGAATTTGCCTTCTTATATATAGTTCCGCTATGAATGAATATTTCCTATAATCTTAAAATAGAATAGTTAATTGATGAGATTATTCTTTTGGTCTTATTTTGCCTTCCTAGTAAAAGGTCTTATTTTGCCAAACTTTTTCTGTCTGCGACAAAATCGCAGGATTTATTAACATTTGCATGTAAAGACCCTTTAATCTTGTCTTATCCATGTTCTTTCAAAATCTTTGCGACAATATGATAAGTATAAATTCTTTGTCAAGAATTTAGCCTTATGAAATTGTCGTCTTGCGATGAAATCGCAGGCCGTCTTTACACTTTCATGTAAAAACCCATTGATATCATCTTAACTTTTGTCTTGTTGCCTCTGTATAATTTACGTCACGCGACAATATGACAAGCCTAAATTTTCTTGCGATCATAAATCCCCATGACATTGCAGTCTTAAGACACTTATCAGCTCCATAATGGAGGGTGCCTCCCTTATCTTCCCCCTGGTTTCCCCTTCAAGGAGGGCACATCGGCCATACAAGACTAGCTCCTCCCATCCATATTTACCAACAACTAGCTGTTTTCGCAGCCTCTTGTCCTTTATGCCTATATGTCTTATAGTTACAAGACTGCACCCTAAGTGGGGTTTTCTTCAGGCCAAGTGCATCATAGCCAAGACTTACCAAGAATGGCAAGGGATTTTCGTACGCCCTTGGTACCCTTGGCTCAACCGTGTACCTCGGCGCCTTGGTCATACTTTGCACTTCTTGGAAGAGATTCTCTGTCGTCCAACCAGGGTATAACCATATATAGTTGGAAATCCAAGATCTCTCTCCCGGATAGGTTTTCTTTAACCCCAACATCTGCATGACTCATGATCCAGCAGCGGTATAACCTTACCCCTGAATCATGTCAAGAGATACCCCCTCCTATGACGTGATATTAGGTCTTACATTTTCCTTTTGCGAAATTTTATTCGCGAACTAGGGTGCACGCCATAAAGGTTCGTCCCATTCTATTAATCTCTGTGAAATTTGTATTCGCTTTTTTTTGCGATAATGCTCGCTGTTTTTGTTGTACTTTGTTATCAGAAGAATAGAGATAAAAGAATTTATTACCTGTTTCATCATATAACATACCAGTATCTCTTATCTTGTAGAAGATGTTATTGATAATACCTTTTCAGAAATAATCTATTCCAAGGTCTATCAAGTCTTTGACCAAC
The DNA here is from genome assembly GCA_023529315.1 of Papaver bracteatum. Taxonomy (NCBI): domain Eukaryota; kingdom Viridiplantae; phylum Streptophyta; class Magnoliopsida; order Ranunculales; family Papaveraceae; genus Papaver; species Papaver bracteatum. The sequence continues at coordinate 147,112 of JAJJWX010002650.1, read as the reverse complement.
ATATGCTAAAGATCTTCCTCCACTGTGATTACCAGCGTCACCACTATGTAACATCTTTAATACTTTTTGTCCTTCTTCTCTCGTCAAATATCTTAGCGATGGTACATTGAAAGATCTGCGATATAACACTCCATCCCTTAGCTCATAATTGTTTGCCCTACTTTTCAACTTGTGTGCTTCTAATCTATTTCTTGGAATTTCTCCTCTCGCCAAGTATGCATGAAGATATGCTCGCCAATCCGTGATATTGCTCGTGGGTTCTCCCTCGCCATATTCTACCATCATTACATTTGTCTCTTCTTCTTTGTTTATCGATGGAAATGAAAGTGTTTGAATTTTTATGCACATCGCCAATGGATTTGTCATCATACTAGATATGAAAGCGAAAGCATCTGCGAGACTATTATCTTTCCTTGATATGTGTCTCCATTTTATTTTTGGAATTTTCGCAGATAATTCTTCAACGAGTCTTTTGTATTTTCTGAGAGATGGTTCATTTGTTGTGTACTCTCCTTTTATCTGAAGAATAACCAATTGTGAATCGCTGGTGATTCTGGCACTTTCCAAATTCATTTCTATCGCAAATTTTTAAAGCATGGATCACAGCCTCATACTCTGTCTCATTATTAGTGGATGCAAATTATAATCTAAATGAAAAAGCTGTTTTTCCCCTTCTGGCGATATGAAAACAACTCCAATTCCATTTCCTTCTCCGTTGGATGATCCATCCACTAATATTTCCCATCTGTTGGGTTCTGTTAATATCTCTTTTGGATCTCCGCATTCCTCTTCTACATCCATCATCTCCTCCACATCTTCATCATCTTCTAAAGGAAATTCAGCTAAGAACTCTGCGATGACGTGTGATTTTGGTGAGGATAAAATTTCATACTGTATATCAAAGTGTCCTACTTGTGCATTCCATCTCTCAACTCTGCCTGATCTCTTTGAATTTTTCATTACTGACTCAATTGGCACTTTCGTTAACACTTTGACCTTATGTGCTTGAAAATAGATGCAAAGTTTGAAAGTTGCATGTACCAATGCAAGAATTAGTTTCTCAATCTTTGAATAATTTCTCTCTGCAGAATTGAATGTTTTACTAATGTAATAAATTGGTTTTTCTACCCCTGCATCTACTCGCAGCAACACAGCACTTAGCGCATATGTGGTTGTTGCAAGATAAATCAATAATTCTTCTCCCGGTTCTGCTTTCTGTAAAATAGTTATGTTCGTTAAATGTTCTTTGATTCCTTGAAAAGCTTTTTCGCATTCATCGGTCGACTTGAATTTTTCTCCCTTCTTAAGTACATTGAAAAAATGTTTGCACTTATCTCACATTTGCGAAATAAATCTTCCGAGTGAAGCCAAGAGTCCATTTAGATTTTGTACTTCCTTTACCATTGCAGGTGTTGGCATGTCACGAACTGCTTGTACTTTTTCTGGATCAACTTGTATTCCTTCTTTTGATACAATATACCCCAAAAATTTCCCTAAAGTTACTCCAAAAGTATACTTATCAGGATTCACTTTAATATTGAATTGCCGCATTTGATCGAAAATCTCTTTCAAATCTTGCACATGATTCTCAGCTTCTTTGATTTTGATCAGCATATCATCTACATACACTTCTAATGTTTTGTGGATCCACTTTGCAAACACCTTCTCCACCATTCTTTGATACGTTGCACCAGCATTTCGTAAGCCAAATGGCATCTTTGTATAACAATATAATCCTCTTGGAGCAAAAAATGCGGTATGTTCTTGATCTTATTTAGCTAGAGGGATTTCCTTTATTACATTAGTAAGATCAAGGATAAAGGATTTCCTTTAGAGGGATTACATTATTAAGGATATAATCATTTATACCCATCCAACGATGATATTCTAGCATTTCTTGCTGCTGATTCAACCATCTGTGGAATATCCGGTAATGGAAAACTATCTTTTGGACAAGCCTTTTTTAAATCAGTGAAATCTATACAAATTCTTATCCCATTGTTCTTCTTTGGGACCACTACCATATTTGCAATCCACTCTGGGTATTTTGATTGCCTTATAATTCATGCGTCGAGCATCTTCTGTAATTCTTTTTCTATTTGAGAATGATATGTTGTTGCGATCTTCTTTGCTTAAATGGTCTTATGTTTTTGTTGATTTCTAATTTATGACATGCTATTGACGGGTCTATCCCTGGCATCTCATCCATGCTCCACGCGAAGATATCTGCATACTCTCTCAAAATATTTATAGTTCTTTCTTCCTCATCTACCTCCATTCTAGTCCCAATTTTCAACATTTTAGGCTCTTCTTTACTCCCAATATTTATTTCCTTTGTTGGTTCTGCTGCGATATAACTGGCTTCAGGTTCTCCCATTGGTGTTGGTGTTTTCATAATTCTCACGAATTCATCTCCTTCTTGTGGGATTTCACTGGGTATTCCTTTTCCTTCTTTTGCTCTTATCATGTAAACTTTAAATTCTTCTTCCTTCTTTGTTTCTCTCGCCAATTTTCTGCGAGCTTTTCCCAATTTTGGACGTTCTTCGCAATTTCTTACTTCAATTTGGTAACACAATTTCTCAAAATCTGTGTCTCCTCTAATTTCTCCAATTCCACTAGGTATAGGAAATTTGATGAATTGATGCTACAGCCTTGATTGCGTGTATCCATGGTCTTCCTAATATCATGTTATACGGTGATTCCACGTCTACCACACATAACGTTACTTGTATTTCAATCTCCCCAAATGGAATTCGTACCATTATCTCGCCTTTAGGTTTTGTTAATGTCTTTCCAAAGCCATGAACATGATATGTTGAATAAGACATTTCTTCATCCTTGTATCGCATTTTCTTGAAAGTATGATAAAGTATCATGTCAACAGAACTTCCTGTGTCCACCAAAGTTCTATTCATATCCCATTCTTCTACAGATTTTATTGATTTCTCCTTTCTCATTGGTATAGTGGTTACTGTGACTACCAATGGAGATGTATAACTTAGATCTTCTTTTGGTATTTCTGCTGCTGTAAACGTGATTTCTTGGTTTTCCCAATCTTTCAATGGTGATATTTTTTCCACCGTCATAATTTTCTTTCCTTCAAAATCCCGTTTGTGTATCTTCCCCTTAATATTTTCATGAAATCTATCAATAATTGTTCTTGTTACCACATCACACTCCAATTTTCTACAATCCTCTTTGATTCTGATCATTCTCTCTTCAATTATCTCACTAATTTACTTAATGATTTCCTTAATCTTGAGCAATTCTTATCTTCTTCTTCACTTTCTCTTCAATTTTTGTTAATTCAATCCCTGTTTCTAGCGCCAAAATGTAGTTGCAGGATTCCCACACTACACCCTTGTTAAGATTCTATAGAAATATATTGGAAATCAATTAAACTTAAAATATTTAAACGACACTTTACTATTCAAATCTCAGAAATGTTTACAGAATTGGGAGGAATCAAAGATTACAAATATTCTCTTGAAGTTTCTCTCTCCTCAAGACTCTTTCAGCTCTCAAAAATACATCATCCTTTTCTGGATCTATCGAGCCCTTTATATAGGGATTTACATAATGGATGACAGCTAAGTTTTCCTTCTATTTCGGATCTATTTTGTGATCTCATCACGATCACTACAATATTCTCTATCGCAAGAATGGTGACCATCGCAGGATCAACATATTCTTCTTTTATTTCTTCCATCGTCAGTTTCTTTTGGATATTCTGTGACGCTCGTGAAACGTTGTTAAAGAATTGGCAGTGATGCTCGCAGAAACGTTGTTAATATCGCAGGAATAACGTTGTAGCGATATTCTAGTTCAACACAGGTGAAGGGGAAGCCTATGCTACCAAGATCAATTAGGTCTAATTCAATGATTTTGTTACTAAATAGAGTAGCTTCAACACTATCAAGTGGTTGGGTACTATATTTTTCATTATCATGCAAGATGAAGTTGAAATCTCCAATGACCAACCAAGGGAGGGAGTGTTTGGCAGCAGTGCACTCCAGAGTTTTCCAAGAGTTAATTTTACTCTTGGTTTCATAAGGATTTCCATAATAACCAGTAAAAAACCAAGAAGGGCCACTGGTAGGCTTGATTATAACATTGATATGGTTAATAAAACTATCCAGAATCTCCACATATAGATTGTTCTTCCATATCATTACTAAGACTCGAGCAGTACCACTAGCCCCTCCAGGGTTAACATGCCAAAAATTGTGAATACTAAGATATTGCATAGTCTTTATGAGTTTTTCATGCCTTTTTTTTTTAGTTTCAGAGATGAAACATATGTCAGGATTGAATTTGGTCAGCATGTCATTGAGGTACTTTTTTGTATGCTTTTACCCTAGTCCTTGGCAGTTCCAAGCTATTGAAATGAAGAACTGCCATAAGTATGAGACAAGGGGGATATTTTGATGTTGGTCTTCTGATTAGGGGATCATAGTAATTTAGCATGCAACAAATCAATTGTGTGTGGAAAATTATCTTGCAATGATGCCTTAAGTAGAGAGTGTCAGTAAATACCTCAGATTCAGATGTGGGAGTGCCAGAATCCCCATTAGCCATTTTGGGAGCACTTGAGTCCATTTTGGGAGTGCTTGCATCCAATGGTTCAACATAGTTGTCAGGGAAATCCTTGAATCTTTTGGTCTTATCAGCTTCATTTGTTTCCATAGGAACTACATCTGATGTAGATTTTTTCCTCTTTGACATAATTTTAGCCTTACCATCACCATACTGAGTGTCAGTGTCTGTGGGTTGGGTTGTTTCAGTAAAAACATGCATATTCTTTTTTGACTTCCATACCTTCTTCTTGAGCTTGGTAGTTTCAGCCTCCATTCTTTCTTTGATTTGAGATAAATATGGTAAGGTTTGAGAAGGGGTGGATGGGAAAATACTAGTTCGGTCTAGGATTTGAGTGTTATTGTGGTTTGGTGTTTGAGAGTTTTTGGCTCTAGCTTCCTCCTTAAGCTTTAATTTTGCTTGCTGGCTCTTGAATTTGATGGAGATTTTCTTTGAGAGCTCATGTTTTTTATTCCTTATTTGGAAAGTAATAAGATCAGGGTGGGGGGAGTCAGGCAAAGCTCTAGATGAAGCACCAAAGGTGATATGCTTGGAGGAAGTTGAAGCTAATTGTGCTATAGCCTTCTCAAGTTCTTTTTGCTTGGAATTTTTCATTTTGATTTCAAAGATTGTTGCAGCATCAGCATGAGTGTAACCTCTATGGATGACATCTCTCCCCTGTTGGACAATTTTTTGATAGGCAGTTTATAGTGGTGGTAAGGGTTGTGGTGTTGGAAGGTTTTTGTAGTGAGAATTTGAAATAGTGGGTGGTTGAGTGCAAGGAGGAGAAGGGTGATCTAGAGTTCTACAAACTTTGCAGAATCTAATACCATTGAGGGCATAAGCAAATTCAAGCCAATGAGAGATTGTTGGTTTTTCAAAAGCTTCAATTCCAAACTTTAAGGGCCTAGTAACATCAATAGTAAGCTTAACCTCCAAGTTTTTCTCAAATCTGTCTCTCCCATATGGTTTCTTGGCAGTTTGGTACACTCCAACATGTTGTAGAATGTTTCTGATGTCTGGTATAGTGTGGGTTGGAATTCTTTTGATGATGAGCCATATCATAACCTTTGTGAATTGTTCTTCATGAATTAAATTTGGGCCTCCCTATGGAACACCAACTAGAACCATAAGTTTATCAAACACTCCTCGAGTACCTCCATTTCTAAGAGTAGAGTAATCTTCTTCATGGGTGAGTCTAAGAATGTAGTAATTTCTTCTCCGGTTCCAAGTATCTAGTTCAACTCTGCTATTTAATTCCCAATTTTTATTGATAAAGTTACTGACTCTAGATGTGTCGAAACATATATTCCTACATAGCTTCCCAATGAAACACCATTTCTAGTCAAGATGTTGTTTTGTTTTGATATTCTCAGGGTTTAAGAACACCTTGGGGTAAAGATCTTCTTCGGGCATGTTAAGGGTTTTGTTAATCTAAGTTACCAGTTTTTCTATGGTTGGATTGTGAGAATTTGAAGGAGAATCCATTTGTGGTGAGGGTGAGAAATATTGAAGGGGAATACACAGATCGATATATTGACCATTATGTAATGTAGTGAGATATGACAAACAATAATTTATAGTAAGGACTCAAGACATTATTTAATTTGAAAGGGATTCCTCATATTGTCAGTAAAATATAGACTTTGTAATTTTCTGGTTATTTGGTGAGTTGTTCTCAAGTTGGTTCTATGTAGCGTGGTTGGGTACTGAGCAGTAGGTGGGTTACATCCGATGTGGTGATTGATGATTCCCTATTTAGCATGTTGTGTCTCTTCTAAGCACTGAGGATCACTATTGCACTTGTTGTAATTTTTGATGTTGTTTATGGCTAATGGGATTCGGATCGATCGATTTCCTGCACATATAAAGGGTTAGACCGATGGCTAAGTTGTTGTGCCTTTTACCTTGTTTTACCGACTGAATATAATTTAGAGCAAAGATCCGTTGAGTATCGTTATTTCTCCATGGGAGGTTACTAAAGTCCAAGAGAATGATGGTGATGTGAGTAACTTTATTTTGAAATTTTTTCACGGGATGGCTATAATTGTTGTCGTAGCGATGTACGCTGATCATGACTTTTCCCTTGTACTTATCATTGCTGAAGTACATAAGGTTTTTGGCTCTAATAAGTAGGACCTCCATCAATTGTTGGAATAACCTATTTATCACAATCCAGCAGAGAAAGAAAGATTCTATGAAATTTTGGACAGAGATATTTAGGAGTTGCTTACTAATGATTTGGAGTCTACCTGGAGTAAAAAAATATGGTGGACACTATAGAAGGACTATGCATTCAGACCAGTATTCTGATTGCATCTGATTGGGCTTGAGACTTGATGACTTCCGAGTCAGAATATTCCAAACAACCCTTTTCTATTTTGAAAGAATTTTACTCGGGTCTGTGTTCTTGGGTATGGACCATGGAAAGTTGCTTCGAATCTAATCCACTTGACTAGTCCAATCAATATTGCCAAGTGTGAATTGCCGCTTCCCATGAGACAATGAGAGAGTATTGCTTTTGCTAGGACAATATAGAGGGCTAATAGGCTTAATTATGCTCATAGGCGTGCAATACCAATCTCTAGGAAAAAATATATGTGAGCCAACTTAAGAGATGAGCAGTTTGAATTGAAACGATTGCTCTTCCCACTTCAGTTATAACCAAAAAAGTAGAAATATCTTTCATTTTCTCTTGCGGTTCTCCCAGAAGGTAGTCAGTTAATACTATAGAATCTTGCTTTGTTATCACAAAATTGTAGTGAAATATTCCTTGAACCTTTGAGCAATAGGAGAGAATCCGAAGGACCAGGATACTGTTCATAGAGAAGAAAAGAATCCTTGGGTAATGAAACCCCTTTATCAAGTTTGTTTTCTCAAATTTTGAGTTGAAATTTAAATGTATGTTGATTTGTATTCTAAGTTTGACATGTTTAGTGAGATGGGTTTGAATGATAGTAATTTGTGTTCTGATGTAATGATTGTTTAGGATATTGCTGCAAGTATGAGTGAGGTTGATACAGATCAAGTTCCAAGAAGCATGCATGCACAGGAGGAGGCTGGCGCACATCAGCAAGAGATCACCAGAGGATGAATCGAGAATGGTGAGTTGGTAAGGGTAAAAGATGGATGGGTTTTGTTTGCACTTCATCCCAAGCATGGACGGTATGTTGTGAAGGAAGGAGTTTTGTTGGTGGAAGATAAAAGGGTTGTGTATGGAGGAAAGGTTCAAGGATTTGTTTTCTTCCACTATCCCTAAAGATGCTAAGGCCCAGATTCATTTAAATGATTCAATTCCACCGGCTTCTGATAGCATACTCTTTCCAAATTTGTTCATGCTTGCTCCATATCTTCAGCAATTGGCTGCATATGTGGCTGTGATTGTTCAAGCGGGAATTTGGGAGATAACACATCCTCATGAGGTGCCTGACACTAGTGTAAAATGAGTTTTTTTAAGTCTGCTTGAGATTTATAAATAGGACTTCACCAGGCTTTGTTTATCAATCAGGCTTCCCAAGATAGTCTTTTTTTCACGAAAAAGTAAATCAAGTCCCCATAGAAGTCCTAATACATGGGGTAGTTTCGGAAAAATAAATACTTACACATGGAACAATATTAAAACTGTCCGTGGAACTTGATCTTGTGTTCACACTTCAGTTAAGACTGCATTAAAAAATTATTTTTATAAGTTTCTAGAAACAAATCTTATTCCCCATCAAAAAGAAACAAATCTTATCTATATTGTTTCTATCGTTCTACCCCTTCGATCACTTCTTTCACAACCTCACTTCTCTCTCAGTTTCCTAATGGAACCTCCTCTCATAGATCGAACATCAATATCACAAATAGAAGATTATTCATAAGCCCATCTCAAAATCAAAAGAAAATACATTTTTTCTAACCCGATATCTAGTTTGATTAATGAGAAGAAGAAGATATTGAATTAGAGATTGATTTTTACTTGTGATTTAGTTTTTACTTGAGATTATTATTTTTTGATTAGATTAGATTAGATTGATATTGACGTATTTCTTAATTCGATCTAAAGATATAGATCCATCATCGACGACATCATGTACCATTATTGGTGCTATTTCTGGTGGTGATGAAGACCCAAGAAGCAGATTCAATAAGGTATAAACCTAGCTGTTGTTACAATTTTTTTTCTTTTAATTTTTGCTTGATTTTCTGATGCTTGATTCTGCAAATTTTTGTATTTGTGTACAATATTTGAAGGATTTTTAAAGCATGGGTTTTCTTAGCTTTTGTGATTTCTACTCACAAACCTGAATCTGCTGATGTATGTTTCCAAATCCTAAAATAAAATCAGATTTTTAGTAAATTTAATGTTTGGTAGCCATTAAACAAGCATTTTATTTGAACATACTGGAAGAAGCAGAGTTCACAAACATGAATCTACTGATTCATTGAGGCAGAGAAAACCCTATATCATCTAATTAATATTAAAATCTCAGAGGTTTTACCTATTTATTTGTATACCTTTGTACGGAGGTTTGTTTTATCTGTCTGCAATTTGTTTTGGATCTATTATTTGATATTGATTTGATTTATGAAATGTTTATTGTGTTTCTGTTTTGGGTGTTTCAGTTTTGGAATCGACAATAAATACATCTAAGATGTATGGGGTTTTGAGTTCTAGAATTGTTTCTTGAGTTGCTGAATTTTTTTAGTTTTTTCTATTGTTTGTTTGATAACATATTTCTGGTGTTAGTTTTGAAATGGGGTTTGATAAGAACCATGATGGATTTTGTTTTTGGTGTTTGATGTTTGCAGGGATTTCTCTCGATGGTAAAAAGAGTAATTTATGTAAGTACTAAATTTTCACATTGATGATTTCTGTGTTCTTTATTTGATGTTCACTAGAAATATATGGATACTCTGATTTGGTTAGTATTCTATCATAGGTGCTTAAGTGGGATATTATCATACGTTTCTAATTTCATATCTCTAACCTTCACTCATACCACTAGTTTAAAAATCCTTTATCATCTAAATGAATGGAGATAATTTTTTTTGTCCTGACTCTGTACTAACATGAGGTTAATTAGGAAATGATTTGTTGAATAGAGGTTAAAATATTAAAATGTAAGATAATTTTAATTATGATTTTTATATGGTTAACAAAATTTGTATGATTTATTTCGAATCGGTTCTCAGCCACTTTGTTCCCCTTAAAACATGATCTTTGCGTATCTGTGGCAACCAGTTAGGATCCAGATTAGTTTTACAATGAACCAGCCAGTTTGAGTTTCTTTTTCTGGTCACTTTAGTTTCATTCATCTAGAAAATTTAGTAGAAACTTGGTAATAAGTGGTGAAGAAATTGTATTCTTCATATGACACCATATTATTTTAGAATTAGCATGATCCTATGCTCTTGGTTCCACCCTTACGTTACATCATTCTAATGATCGAGCTAATAAGCAATAATATCATCTTATCTCCTTTCCCCATATTTATGTAATGTTGATTACTTTCTCTGCTATGTGGTGTAGATGATTTGTCTAAAATATGGTATGTTCTTTTTGTTAGGTGGTTGGTTTGTTGCGGGTTTTGTTCCTGTACTCTGGATTGTGGGGACTATTAGTGGCAATGATGGTGAGCACGTTAAAGTTACTCTCGTATGCATTGTTGTTTAAGTCATGCATATGATATTGCGGGATTATGTAAATTTATTATATAATGATGCATATACCAATATTTAGATTCTATGGATGGCAATCAAAAGGAGTAGAGTGCTCATTTTGAGAATTGTTTGATTAATTTGCATTTGATGGTTCTTCAGTTTCGAGTATATTCATTTTCTTTTTGGTGTAACTTCTTTAAGATACACTTTGCTTCATTCAGCGATGTGTATTTGGATATTCAAGTAGCAAACAAGGTAACTGGTTTCTCTATTCTACATTCTTCTTCAAGTTACATGTGTTATATTTTGCTCGTAATTGGTGCAACACAGTTTCAAGATCCACTGATTTCAACATCTATCGTTGAATCAAACTTATGTGTCTAATTCTATTAGTTAATAGTTGTTGGTTATTGCTTATAGTTTCTGCCTATATCTTCTTAAAGTTTTCTATCTAAACAACTTGTTTTGTGTCGACTGCATGTGTCCTGTAAACCTTTTGTTGTCGGGCTTATACATATCCATGTGATGATTGAATCACTTAAAACTTTTTGTTTTCTTTTCAAGGCTTGTAATTATGACTTGTGATGTCTTTGCGTAGCTTGATCTGATATTTATTTATATTTTCTCTTTGGTGTTGTTGCGGATTAGTGAGGAAGACTGTTAACTTGGATAGGGAAGGTGCACATGTTTTGATAAACAAGGCAAGGAGCCGTAGACTCACAATTGAGGATCCTGTAACTATTTGTGCATTGCTTGAGGTATTTTTTATGTTTCTTCTTTTTTATTGTTGTGTTGGCATAAGTATTGATTGAGTTTTTGGTGTACATAAAATTCAGTGAGCAAGAACAAACTTTCTGTATGAATTGAATGAGAAGAACTTACTCGGTGTCCTGAATGCTTTGAACATCAGATAAAATTCAGTGAGCAAGAACAAACTTTATGTATGAATTGAATGACAAGAACTTACTCGATGTCCTGAATGCTTTGAACATCAGGTTACTTGATGTTTTTAGCATATGTATGAATTTACGTGTGTATATTAGTTGCTGAGCATATGTTCTATTATATTAGCACGCGGGTCTGCCTTAATTTTCTGTCTTTGCTTATAGCATAGATATTGTCAACTACATTGGCTGTGAATGTACAAGTATTAATATCTGAAATTACTTGCACAATAATACTCGAGTTTCATTTATGCGAGGAAGATTAACCATAAGTCAGCTGTTAGAGAATTGCTTGTTTGTGAGAATCATTCATATTATGCTGGCAATTTTTTTTTTGTTCAACTTATGATGCACAAACTTATTTTGATATAGGTATACTATTCCAATCAGTTGGCCAGATCAGTTCACCTTTTTGCTGGTTTTAGTTTATTTCTGTAGTTGCAGGAAATCCCACAAAACACCCCTTATAATATTATGATAACAATTTCTAGATCTAAATATAAAAAAGGTGATAAGAGTGTTAAAATTATAAAAGGACACAAAGATTTTTTACATGGTTCAATCAATTTGATCTACATCCATGGTTCTTCACTATGATTATTTAAATTTACATTTGATTTACATTGATAATCTCCATTAATGGGTAGAGTTCTAGATCTAGTTTTTGGGGAAGAAGATGTTAAAGAAAATAAAGTCTCTCTCTAAAATATATCTCTCTGAAAAATATCTCTACCTCTTACAAAATTGTCTCTCCCTTATTTTCTCTCTCCTGCTCTTCTCTTTATATAAGTGTTTACATATATAGTGGATGACAGCTCACATATCCCTTATATTCGGATCCGGTTTGCGATATTCTCGCAATAATTTTAATGCTAATCTTCGCAAACACTCTAAACTTCGCAGGATCATCATGCTTTTCTCATGTTTCTGCCATCGTCATTTGTTACGTCATTCTCCAAATCAACCCGCGACACTCGCAATGTGTTGTTGATCAAAACTTCGCAAATGTGTCCTTCTTGCGATATTCGGATCCTACATCTTGCCTCTTTTTCCTTGAATATTGCTTGAAGAGCGATTTTTAAGGAAAAATCCACCTTGTTGTATTTGTTGGAGGAACGAGCGAAAGAATATTGTACTTGAAAAGTATATACTTGCATATATTCTTTTGTGAAGTTCCGGAGCTTTGCGAAGTAAATAAGAAGTATCATCTCTGCGAAGTATGAAGTATCCTTGAAGAAGTATAAGAAGTACTTAATCCTCGAAATATGAGAAGTATCCGTCCTTGAATGAGAGTAATAAGTATTGCCTCTATTCATGCGAAATTATTATTCCATTTTTGGTGAGGATTCTTGTTGTTCATTAGTGAATGTCCATTTTGGAAATGGTTCTTGTCGAGAAGATAAAGAACATAAAATGTTTTCTTGGTAATCCATAGTTGCCTCTGTTCTTTATCTATGAGGGTTGAATCTTTGAGAAAGTGTTGAATGAGTGAGTTGTTTCTTCATTATTATCTTGCATCTGCCTCATGCGATAATATAATCTCTTCAAGTTATTCATAATTGTGCGAATTAATCACATTTTGAGAAATAATCACATCTCCTGTGAAATTCTGAGTGAGTCTGCGAAATTCTGAATGAGGCTGCAAAATTCTGAATGAGTCTGCGAAATTCTGAATAATTATGCGATATTCTGAATGAGGCTGCAAAATTCTGAATAATTCTGCAATATTCTGAATGAGGATGTGGAATTCTGAATGAGTCTGCGAAATTCTGAATAATTCTGCGATATTATTCTGTAAAGTTTTGTAAAATACTTGTGCGAATATAATGTTTATGTAATGATTATGTCATGAAATGTATTATGCGATGTTTATGTCATGAAATGCTTATGCAATGCTTTTATGATGCGAGTATGATGCTTGTATGTTGAGAATGCTTATCTATTGCAATATATAGCTAATGTTTGTGTTACTTAGCTTATTTTTCCGTGCTAAAATTGATGTAGCTTTAAATTGCCTCCATTCTCCATTTCTATGACTTTATCTCTAGTATATGCATTTGCGTATGTGTTGTTCTCGCAAGTTCATTTGCTTGTGCTTCATTTTTCTTGCTTTTATTCTTTGTCCATCTTTAGCTCATTGTATCTCATTGTTTTATTGTATCCACTGTTTATTCCTGCACTATTAGTATCACATAATATAATAATCAAAATATCAATAATGCATTATTTTCATTATCTCAATTTCATTTCTTTATACATGTTCGCAAGCTTGTTTGCTTACATATAATCATCTTCGCAATTTTAGTTGCGTACTCTCTTATGTGGTCTTATTTTGCCTTCCTAGTTAAAGGTCGTATTTCGCCACGTTTCTTTTTTATTTGCGACAAAATCGCAGGATGTCTTTACACTTTCATGTGTTGACCCATTGATCTCGTCTTATCTTTTCTCTAGTATTTTTTCCTCTTCAGGACTGTCGCACAAATATGACAAGCCTAAATATTCTGGAGAACATAAAGCCTCATGACATTTGCATCTTTTTTGACACTGTCAGCTCCCTAATGGAGGGTGCCGCCCTTATCTTTCCCCTGGTTGCCCCTTCAAGGAGGCGTACATAGGCCATACAAGACTAGCTCCTCCCATCTGGTCTTAACAACAACCAGTTGTTTTCGCAGCCTCTTATCCCTTTTGCCTATATGGCTTATGGTTACAAGACTTCACCCTAAGTGGAGTTTTCTTCGGGCCGAGTGCATCGTAGTCAAGACTTTCCAAGAATGTCCAAGGTAGTTTCGTACGCCCCGGGAACTCTTGGATCAATCGTGTACCTCGACGCCTTGATCATACTTTGCACTCCTTAGAAGAGACCCTCGGTCGTCCAACATTTAATATATGTAGTTAAAAATCCAAGGTACCTCTCCTGGATGGGATTTCATTGACCCCAAATCTCCATGACTCAGGTTCCAGCAGCGGTATAACCTTATCCCTGAGCCATGCAAAGAGATACTCCCTTATATGATGCACTTTAGGTCTTACATTTTCCTCTTGCGAAATTTTATTCGCGAACTAGGGTGTACGCCATAAAGGTTCGTCCCATTCTATTTGTTTCTTTGCTAAATTTTCGCGTTTCTTTATACTTTCATTATTTCTTTCATCTCTGTAATTTCTTCCATTCACTCTTTCATTCTCATAATATCATATCATTTGAAGCAAAGTAAATATTCAAGAGAAATTCTAAGACATTGTAATTCTGAAATCTTTGTAGTTGTGAAATCTTTCTAATTCTGTGATTGTATCGCGTTTCGTAAATCAAATCAAAAATCTTTGGAATCTTGCGATTGTATCGCTTTTTGTAAATTAAATCAAAAATATTTTATTTATTGTAAGTAAAATGTTCTAGGAAAGGGTACTTAGCTCTTATGCGAGTTGTATGAATGTCTCGCAGCAAAAAGAAGAGTGAGGGATGAGACGTGAACCCTTGACTTTCCTCTTACATTTTCTCGCACCATACCAGTTGTGCTAACCCTGTCTTGCGAATTAATCAAAGATCTTGTGAAGTAATCAAAGTTTAACTGTTCGAGAGACAATTATGTAGAAATTTCACTTGACAAAAATAAACTTGCGAGAAGCAAGAATTGATCCTGCGACCTGCTGCTTGCATTCATGCCTCCAAACCAACTGTGCTAGTTCTCTTGCTTGCGAAATTATCATGAACTCTCTTCAGTGTGAAATATACCTGCGAAATTATCAAGGATTTTGCGAAAAAATATGCATGTGTTGGGACTTGCTAGTTCTCTTGCTTGCGAAATTTCTCTGCGAAATTATCATGAACTCTCTTCAGTGTGAAATATACCTGCGAAATTATCAAGGATTGCGCGAAAAAATATGCATGTGTTGGGACTTGAAATCGCGACCATGAACTCATTAACTTCGCAGATCACCAACTGTGCTGCCTCTTGTTTGCGAAATAATGAAACAATGCTACGAAATTATTCATTTTTTTTCGCCCTCTGTAAAAAGAAGAGGGCTATGCTCGCAGGCGAATTCGAACATGTGACCACAAACTCATATACTGTTCTCTGGACCAACTGTTCAAGAACCTCACTGCAAAATTAACGCATAATTTTTTTTTCTTATTCTTTTATTCTCCAATGAAAATGAGAAGAAAATGAAAAATATGTGTCTCTGCGAAATTGAACTCGTGACTTATTTGTTGCTCTCGCATCCTTGAACCATCTGTGCGAATTTCTGTTTGTGATAGAAATTACAGCGTCTGCCTCTTATCTTCTCTTCGTCATTCCGTAATTTCTTTCACATTTTCCTTCTGCTCCTGAACATGAAAATCTTCCACTGAAACTTTGGTTTTCTTCCTTAAATTCACCACATCAACTAATTTTTTCTCTTACTCTTTTCATGTCTTTGAATTGTTGATGATTTTTACTCCTTGAAAGTGTAATTTCTTCCATGAAATTTCCATTTTTGAACCTAAATTTTTTAGATCTAGAAAAATATGAACAATAGCAAATCTTCATGGAAATCTCTTGAACCAATCAAGCTACAGGAAGGATAAATCTCTTACTCCTCCCTGTTTCTAGCGCCAAAATGTAGTTGCGGGAAATCCCACAATACACCCCTTATAATATTATGATAACAATTTCTAGATCTAAATATAAAAATGGTGATAAGAATGTTAAAATTATAAATGGACACAAAGATTTTTTACATGGTTCGATCAATTTGATCTACATCCATGGTTTTTCAAATCAAATCGTCTTTCAGAATCAATTTGATCTACATCCATGATTTTTTTTTTCACTGTCAGAAATTAGACGTTGAGAATGATTAGTGGATCTGAATCGTCTTACCATCCTGATTAAAGATCTTAAATTTCAAAATTTTCCAATGAGTTCTTCGTTAAACCAAAAATTCTGTCCCTGGATGAATATCAACCAGGGATGGGTGATTCAAGGTCGTACAAGAATGAAGAAGATACTATGGGATTGAATCAAAAGAAATCATATGCTAGTATGGTTTCGTCTTTCAAATCACCAGAATTTGATCCAGCAAAACTGGCTAAACCTTGCTTCAATGGTCCAGTGGTCTCAATTAAAATATCTGAGGATGAATACCAACAAGGGGTGCTTGACTGCAAAAATTGCTTGATTGGCAGACTGGTGCAACCTAAGGAGTCGATTACAATGAAAATTCCAGAAATCAATGAAAAATTAAGACAGGTCTGGAAGATCCAAACTTGGTTTATTTCTCCCTTAGGTAAGGGATTCTTCTGTTTTCACTTTTCTTGTGAGGAGGATGTAGCTTATGTTCCATCGACTGGTGCTTGTTCTATTAAACCAGGGATCTTACATTTTCCAAATGGATTCCTGACTTCAATCCCAGTAAGCAAAACCAAACTCTAGGTCAGGTTTGGGTAAGAATCTTTGACTTAGGGTTTGAATACTGGAGACATAAAACACTATTTGATATTGCAAGTGATGTAGGCGATCCCTTGTTGGTGGACAAGTCAACATTATCAAGAAGTTTTGGGCTTTATGCAAGGGTTCTAGTGGAAGTTGATCTTACTAAAAAACCGACAGATAAAATTCAAGTGGAGAGAAACAATCACTCTTTCTTTGCCAGAATTGCGTATGAGAAAACACCATCTTTTTGCTCCTACTGCAACACGATTGGACATGTGGAGAGTATATGTAAGAATAAGATGAAGGAGAGTAATGCGAAGGAGACGGGTAAGGAAGGAGCAAAGCAAACGAAAGCTCAAAGGAAGGCTGATAAAAAAAACTCGGTGGAAAATCAAAAAGTGGCAGAAATTCAGAAAGTGAGTACCAACCTGGAGATTGTAGACAATGTTACTGGTCAGAGGTCTGACATTATGGTGGAGGAAGTAAATGTCACTAGTACTATGGAACCTCCTATGGAGGTGGTGGAAGGTGTTCCAGATGTCAACCATCAAATTAGCATGGAGGGCACAACTCAGAAGGAAAATGCAGACTTGATCCAGAAGCACTCTAGTCTCAATACTAGAGAGGGGGAGAACCTGGAGCCGGTTGTTGTAAATGCAGTTTCAATTCTTTCAAGCAAGAATGTGGAAGCTAAGGAAGATAATCAACAAGTGGAAGAGATCAACCAACAAGTTCGCACGGTGGATATAACACAGGAGAAGAAAGACAATCTGGAGTGTGTGGTTACTATTGCAGATTCAATTCAAACAAAAAAGCATAAGGTAGCTCACGCAGATCTAACTTATGCGGGATAAGATAAAGCAATATTAAGCACAAGAGGAGAAATAAGCCCACTAAATTGGCATGATGAAGATACGGTAAGTGTTGAGATGCTTGACGAGCAGGAGGAGGAGAAGATGCCCTTTGAACGAGTTCTTTCAAAACGGGACCGGGTAAAGGAAAAAAAGAAGGAGACTGGTGATACAAAACCTTGGACTATGCGCCCAAGGAATTTCATAAATCCTCCTCAATGAGAACACTCTACTGGAACCTGCGTGGATTTGGTAACTCTGACACGCAGATGGTATTTAAAAATTACTGTTGTAAACATTCTCCGGATATCATTTTTATTGC
The DNA here is from genome assembly GCA_023529315.1 of Papaver bracteatum. Classification (NCBI taxonomy): domain Eukaryota; kingdom Viridiplantae; phylum Streptophyta; class Magnoliopsida; order Ranunculales; family Papaveraceae; genus Papaver; species Papaver bracteatum. The sequence continues at coordinate 129,363 of JAJJWX010002650.1, read as the reverse complement.
GGAACCTTGGATAAAAATAGAGTCTATTCCAATAAATTTCTGGTCCAATCTTGGACTGAAGATAGTGGAGGTGAATGATAGATGTAATAAGCTTCTTAATCTCTGGTGTTTAAGTAGTACTAATATTCATATGGATGTGGTGGAAAATTCGGGTCAGATGATTGCTTGTAAAGCTTCTTTAGAAAATATGGTGTACTATATCACAGGTGTTTATGCGGCGACCTCCTATATAGCGCGTAGAAACCTATGGTTAGCCTTGATTAATTTGACGGTAAACCTAACTGGTCCTTGGTGTGTTATTGGCGACTTTAATGCGGTGCTGGGGGATCATGAAAAGTCTACAAGCCCTCCTCCTTCCAGAAACTCCTGCGATGACTTCTTGGCCTTTACGGAGACGAATGATCTGCATCACCTGGACACAAAGGGAGCGTTTTTTACATGGTCTAATGGTCGTAGGGGCAGACAGCACACGGAGCTCCGCCTGGACAGATCTGTCTGCAACGAACAATGGTTAATGTCTTGGGACTCTACGGTTTGTAGTACGCTAGCACATGTTAAATCCGATCACTATCCGATACTGTTGGAATCTCTTAAGGGGGGTAAAATTTTTGCCTTTTCGTTTAAGTTCCAGTGAACGTGGATGAATCATTCGGGGTTAAGAGAGGTGGTGGAGAAAGATTGGATGGAGCAAGTGGTTGGCTGCCCCATGTATGTCCTTATTCAGAAGCTAAAGATCCTGAAATCGATTCTCAAGTGTTGGAACAAGGAGGTGTTTGGTGACATTCAGCTCAACGTCAATGTGGCTACAACTGCTCTGGAAAATATTCAGTGCCGCATCAGCGAAGAGGGTTACTCAGATGAACTGCACGGGATTGAACTTAAGGCTTCGAACAGACTTATTGACGCTCTCAAGATTCAAAAAGTTTTCTGGCAAGACAAATTGCGTTTAAAGTGGGTCAAAGATGGAGATGCTTGTACCAAATTCTTTCACACTTATGTGAAGATTCGAGCATCTACCAACAAAATAACTTATCTGAAGACAAATAATGAGCTGTTGAGCTCCCATGAGGAGGTTTCAGAGCATGTTGTTTCCTACTTTAAAAATCTTTATAATACTGATGGTGTTATTAGTCCAACAGATTTCTCTTCCAGGAATATTAGCAGAATGGTCTCTCAAGACGAAAACAGGAGCCTCACTGCCATTCCATACGGGTGCCCTGGTTCTAGATGGTTTCGGGGGTGTTTTCTTCACAGCCTTCTGGGATATAGTAGGTATGGAGGTGGTGAACTCTGTCCAATTTTTTTCCAAGAATGGTTGGCTTTTCCCAAATGCAAACCCCAGCCATGTTATTATTATACCAAAAGAACCAGGAGCTGATAGGATTGATAAATTTCGTCCTATAGCTCTTAGTAACTTTCATTTCAAGATCATTGGTAAGATCCTAGCTAACCGATTGACTCTTATAGCTTCAAAGTTTATTTCTCCTCAGCAGAGGGCTTTCCTCAAGGGAAGAGACATTTTTGACTGCATTGGAATAACTTCGGAGGCGATCAACCTGCTTGAATACAAGTGCTTTGGAGGTAATGTGGCTCTTAAATTTGATATTAGAAAAGCGTTTGATACTCTAGATTGGGACTTCCTCATTAAGGAACTGCAAGGTTATGGGTTCTGCGACATGTTTCTGGGATGGATTATTTCGATCCTGAATTCGGCAAGGATCTCGGTTTTGATTAACGACAAGGCAATGGGATACTTCAGTTGCAAGAGGGGTTTGCGTCAAGGTGATCCGCGATCTCCCATCCTTTTCTTCTTGGCAGAAGATGTCTTAAGTAACGCTCTAGATAAGGCTTTTGCGGAGGGAAAGATTAATCACATAGCTTCGACAAGAGGTACTACTTTTCCTTCTCATGTTTTGTACGCATACGACATTATGGTTTTCTGTAGAGGCACAAAGAGAGATATTACGGCTTTAATGGAAATTTTTAAGGAGTATGGGCAGAATTCAGGGAAGTTTATCAGTGTTGAAAAGTGCACTATGTAATCAAGCAAAATGGCTCATGACAGAATGGCAAGGATGGTAGCTTCTTTCAACATCCCAATGGGAGCTCTGCCCTTTCGATATTTGGGAGTTCCGATTTTTCGGGGTAAGCCAAGAGCTATCCATTTTAGGGACATCATGGACATAATAAGGATAAAGTTTTCATCTTGGAAAGGTAAGTCGTTATCAATGATGGGTAGAGTGGAACTTGTTAACTCTGTGATTGCTAGCTCAGTAATGCACAGTTTCCAAGTTTACATTTGGCATGTCGCGTACATAAAAGTTGTGGAGAAATGGATAAGGAATTTTGTTTGGTCGGGTGATATTAATACGAGACAGCATCACACAGTGGCTTGGGACAAGGTATGTCTCCCAGTGAATGATGGGGGACTGGGCATCAGGTCTATAGTTAGTTTGAACAAGGTCATTACGATGAAAATGACACGAAATCGATGACTATCAACTCTACCTTTGGTACTTTCATTAAAAAACGGTTTGCAGGTGCGACTTATAATATTTCTTCAATCTGGTATGGTTTTAAATAGAAGTGGAACATTATTAAAGAAGATGTTTTGTGGTTGGTTGGAAATGGTAATAACATTGATTTCTGGAATGACTGTTGGAATGCTAATATGGAGGCTTCTGTCGCGGAGTACTTGGAGCTTGATAACTCGACTCTCCAAAACAGGGTAGCGGACTTCATAGTGGATGAGCAATGGTGCATACCCTCTTAATTCCTGAGCTGTCTGGTCATGTTGAGCAGATGATTAGAGAAACACCGGCTGCTGCTCACCTGGAGGACAGACAAATCTGGAAGCTTAGCAATTCTGGGGACATAAACATGAAGGAGGCTTATGAGTTTCATAGACACAGGGTACCGGAGTTGAGATACTTAAAGGAACTTTGGTCCATCAAGATACCACCTCGTAGATCTTGCACTGTCTGGAAGTTGTTGCACAACAGGATTGCTGCTGATGACAATGTAAAGTTCGTTGGAAGAGACACGGTCAACTGCTGCAACATCTGCCCTTCTCCTTGCTGTGGGGAAACACAAAAGCACTTATTTTTGGACTGTATGTTTGTTACTTTTCTTTGGAACTGGATTATGCGGGTTTTCAATCATAGGCTGAACTGCTCCAGTGTTCCTGCAATCTTTGACGTTGTTAGAAGGTTCAAGGGCTGCTCGCAGACTAAAAATATACTCTGGGTTGCAGTGGTGAGCTGTATTTGGCTAATTTGGTCTTGCCTTAACAAGCTAAGGTTCGAACATCTTGCGACCTCTCCGCAGCATGCGGTTCATCAGCTGGCTAAACTGATAGCGTAATCTAGCATACACAGCGGAGGATTCTCCTTTAATACCTCAGCAGATAAGCCCATTTTGGAGACAATAGGTATCAAGTGTCGCCCGCCTAAGATGCCTAGCGCGGTTTTGGTGAAATGGCTGCCGCCGCCAAAAGGGTGGATCAAGGCAAACACTGATGGTTCCTCTTTGGGAAACCCGGGTCCCTCCGGCTGCGGGGTTGTGTTTCGAGACTCCAATGGTCTGGTCAGAGGATGCTTGGCGCAAAACTTGGGGCTAAACAATTCGATGATAGCGGAGCTGTGGGGGGTAATTTAAGCTCTCAGGATAGCGCGTACTCGAAGGATTTGTAGACTGTGGTTGGAATGCGACTCAATTTTCGTCTTACAAGCTATCAGCAATCCGAGTCAGGTTCCGTGGTGTTTATCGACGCACTGGAATAACTGCATAAAGTTTGCTTCTACCATCACGCTGAAGTGTACTCATGTTTTTCGAGAAGGTAATTCGGTGGCTGACTCGCTCGCTAAGCATGGGGCGACGAAGATATCTGAATGGTGGACTGAACCGCCTAGCTTCACTAGAAGGAATATCTCGATGGACAATTCGGTTTTACCTTTCTATAGATTTCGTAACTTGTAATCCTGGGCTATTTTCTGTTTTTGTGTTTTATTTGCCTCCTCTGTCGCTTTTTGAGGGTAAGGCTTAGCCCCCCTTCTTTTTTCTTGGTTTAATAAAACTTTCGAGTTAGCAAAAAAAAAAAACATCCATGGTTTTTCGCTATGATTGTTTAAATTTACATTTGATTTACATTGATAATCTCCATTAATGGGTAGAGTTCTAGATCTAGGTTTTGGGGAAGAAGATGATAAAGAAAATAAAGTCTCTCTCTAAAATATATCTCTCTGAAAAATATTTCTACCTCTTACAAAAGTGTCTCTCCCTTTTTTTCTCTCTCCTGCTCTTTTCTTTATATATGTGTTTACATAATGGATGACAACTCACATATCCTTTACTTTCGGATTCGGTTTGCGATATTCTCGCAATAATTCTAATGCCAATCTTCGCAAACACTCTAAATTTCGCAGGATCATCATGCTTTTCTCATGTTTCTATCATCGTCATTTGTTACGTCATTCTCCAAATCAACCCGCGACACTCGCAATGTGTTGTTGATCAAAACTTCGCAAATGTGCCCTTCTTGCGATATTCGGTTCCTACAATTTCGTCGTCTGTATGTTGGTTTGTAGGTTGATTTCCGCCTATTATAAGAAAATACATCTTTAAGAACCTGAAATGATGTTAATTCAGTAGTTATGTAGAGGTTTTGATCATTTCAGGTTATGTAGAGGTTTTGATCATCTTATTTAGAGGTTTTAAGACTAGAGATAATAAGGGGGTTAATTGGCCTGTTGATTTTGGTGATGATGGTATTGATTGTGTTGTTTCTGTTAGCAGTGATTTAGGAGATAGATGTGATGCTGGTGATAGTTGAGGTATCAGTGAGTCTAGTGATTGTTGATGTGTATGTGATTTCGTTGATCTGTTGATGATTCATGAAGCAAAGTTAGGTAGAAATCAATTCCGGCATGAATTCCGGCCTGTCTCAGGTAGAAAATAGTCGTTGAGGAGCAACAGGACAGAAAAAACGGGAAGAAAATACACCTGAGAGAGAGCAGGACTCAGGTGAAGATGAGAGATAAGGAGTACATGATACTGAAGGAGTTATATAAAGTATGCATGATCAACCGTTTACATACCTCTCAACTCATAAAAAAAAACACGAAAAATAACAAAAATAAATTTGAAATTCTATTAGTACAAACAATCTCATTTATGCGTAGGAAAGCTTTTGTTGATCAATGAACGCCCGACCGGAGAATACAATTAATGAACAAACATTTCCCGACTCAAACTACTCTAAAATGTGAAACAATCTCATTTCATGCATGTGATCCCATCTCGTCCATATTCTGTGATGATTCTAAAAATAAAATAAAATGTTGGCAACTAAGATTGCAGCATGATCATGCTAGCTAAATTTCTATTAAACTGACAATAGACTTTCAATGAAAAATGTAACTTTACGGAGATATCCAACGAAATTCTCACAGTTACTAATTTCAATTATATTGTGAACCGTCTTGGTTTTCCAGTTATAATAACAGACAAATAATTCAGCCATTCGATGAAAATCTCCGACTCTTAAGATTATCTCGTCCGTCCCAGGAACGGCATCTTCAAAGGAATACCAGTAACTTTTCGGAGGTAACTTGATTGAAATTGTCTCCAGACTCTCCTTAATCCATCTACCACTACTACTAGTCTCTTCCGAACCATGAGAATGATCGTCCATGAATAACCACATATTATCGTAACACTGATCTATTAAAGCTATATGCTCGCTCACTTCAAATAATTTCAGACAACTATTTTGAATGAACGAGTCACGGGACTCCGGTGAAAATACAATATACGGAGGCAGTTCAATAGTCCTGAATTTCTCGCTTCCAACATCGAATGCAATTAAAGACATACCTTCAGTGTAGGGGTCCGAAGGTGCCTTATAACCAGGATTTTTCTGTTTCCATCGTGCAGTACACATATGCCCTTTACCTATCCAATATACCGAACCTTTTGAATAAACGCATACATCAGGGAGGTCATCGATCCGATACTGTGGGTAGTCATCAATTCTTCTCCATGTATGGATGCTGTTGTTGTCATTCTCTAAAGTCATGACTTCGCAAACTTCATCGACCTCATCAGTGTCCCTCAGTCGTTCATACTCATCATAATCACAAAGAACGCGACTTCTCTCATATAAGCAGATAACTTTGTGCTTTTTAGTACAAGGATCAAAACCGAAAGCGCTTCGCCATCTGCATTTATATTGCTTTTTATAATAATTATTTCTACCTTCATCGTCTCTTAACGTCGCCTTCATCCATGGTGTTCCTTCTCCTGTGGCTATATTTACAACGCGAATATAACCTTTGTGGGTTTGAGCAAAACATATCAAACCGTTTACGGGTCTCGACATACTCCAAAAGTCAGGGACATGACACCTATGACGACGAGACGCAACAACTGGTAGTTTGTTGTCTTGGTGTTTATCAATAGCCGATATATCAACTATGTTTAAATCGAGTCCTACAGCTATATTATTATCTGTGTTCCTAGTGGATCCAACTACCTGCATGAGGCGTCTAGTAACAAACAGGAGATTATTAACATCGGAACTACGTTCTTTAGATCGACCAAAATGCAAATCAATAAAGAATGAATCATGCCGAATCAGAGAAGTCCAATGTTTACATACTAATTTGAAGCGCATGAGTGATTTTACCGGAAGTCTGGCCAGTATGTCCCGTACTAAATCATCACACACACCAGCAACAGCAGAAGTAGTTATAGCATTAGGGTTTTCTTTATCATCATCATCTTTGCAACCTGTATTGTCTTCCATCATATTCTTCTTGTTCTTACTGGTGCGCCTCCAATAAGGGTTTCTGTTTGTTGTGTTTATTATCTAGCTATTCAAGTGGTTGCGATTGGTACCTCAACAACATCGAAAATTGCGGACCTATTGATCTAATATCCCAAAAGAATCCCTAGTTTATCTAATGGGTTAACTCAAAAATATTCGGATATTAGCTTTCCCCACGAAATCATCGGTTTGTTTCAAGCAGATGATATTTTGTAGGATACGTGTATTGCATGCAATACTGCTCATGACAAGTATTATTATATCCAGGTGACGCTATAAAACTTAGTATATTAATTTAGCTCATGGCAACTAAACAACTTTTTCAATATCCATCGACACAGAATTATGTAAGCCTAGGCGAATACAAAACCGCCTGACCACATGATCAACAGGCAACTGTAATGATTGATGGATTAACTTCTAGTCTGTCGTTAGTATTTGAACTAGGATTCGTAGTACTATTACTATTTTCCTCCGCGATAGATTGTGGAATCTCATCTGAATTGATGCTCCTGGTCATCACCGTGTTAGAGTGGCCGGCGGTGGTCTCATTGGCACTGGAGGTAACTATGACTTGGATTATTTCTGATTTTCTTGAGCTTTTCGATGGCACCAACTTTGACATGTTCTTCAATTCTTTAGCTTTTCCCCATAATACAAAGTATAAACCAATTACTATGAGTATCGCTCCTAAGACACTGCATACACAACAATTATCCAAACAGTATCGTTATTGTGTGTTAAAAAAACAAACGTCGAAAAGATATCGTTTGCACATTGTAGCCAATATGACAACAACCTTGCAAGCAATTAATGATTACTGACCTTCCGAGATGCAATTTCTCATCTAAGAGGATAGAACCAGCAATAGCTACCAGCACAAGCATCAAAGGGTTGAAAACTGATACAAAGAGTGCACCTCTTTCATGAACACACCATGCAATTAAAGTCACCATTAACCCTGAGGCCAAGATACCCTGTGAATTAACCAGATCATATACACGGTAAAGAATACACTTTAGTCATGAGACAGTGTTACAGGCACAAATGTCAGAATGCTGAATCGGAGAAACATGGTCAATCTATTGGAGCATCTCTAATTATGCATGCATATCAAAAATATGTTACATACCGAATAAGCAGAAGCGAGTAACCTAATATTCCAACCAAGCTTCCACTGTGTCCAATCCCTCTCCATACATAGAGCAAAACCAACAGCTTGTATTGATCCCATTCCAGACATCAAGGCTGTACTTGAATAATAACATTGAATTTTCTCACTCATTTTGGTCTGTAAAGAGAAGCAAAACTTCCATATTAGTTGGAGGTAATTTAGATAGAGCAAGAAATTTTTTATCAAAATTCACCTGAACCATCAACCAGGTGGCATAACACAAACAACTGCCAACAGCCAGTAACGAACCCAATACACGTTTACCAGATGTCGACACCTGTCCTCCGTGATCGTCATGATGGATATGCAATGCATGTGTTGACCACATCGGAATTTCCACACCTTTGTAAAATGTGAGCAACATTGCACCACTAATACCTATTAATGTCCCCAACACCTTTGCTTTCCCTGCTACGTTTCCGAACCCTAACACCTCAAATCTGAAGGAAAAAAGGAAAAAATTATAGGTCGGGCATTTGGAGATATTAGATACAGTCATATCAATTCACACTAATTTGCACACTAGAAAACCTATGGATATTATGCGGAGTGCCAACACGGACTGTCAAGTACTAGAGTTATGTGTTTCCTCGCAAATCATGACCTAGCTGTCAGTTACATAAGACTAAGAATTTTCATTTATGTATATACTACCTAAGTCGCACTTAGCAGTAAATAGTCAAACATTTTTACCCATTATTTGTAAAAATTACCAATTTTGTTTCATACCCATTATTTTTACTGATTATTATACGACAAGTACACCACCTTAATAATTTGATCTTGATCTCTTATAACTCACAATTCATGCAGTAGCCATTACTCTGTCTAACTAGTAACTACTATTCACATGAACTCAACTACATATGTACATTTAATCATCACTATCATTCAAAATTAGTTGAGCTAACGGGTTGAATAAAGCTACAGTAATAATGGAGAGTAACATGTGAAGTATGAGAAAGTTAAGCCAATCAAAACCCACCCACAAAGAATAGCCATAATGAATGTCATAGCTGGGATAAGATTTGCCATTGCTGCTGTAAATGATGCTGATGTCAAATGCATACTTGCTACGTAAAAGTTTTGGGCCAAAGTATTCCTGTAAAAATCAGCAACATCACTTCAATCTAGAATCATTGCTTTGCAAAACACCACAATTTAAATTAGCTTTTTTCAACTGCCCACCGAGTCTTGAGGTCACATGATCTGTGAGGATTTGCAAATAAATAATCCTACAAATGCAACATAAGTTATGATGCCTATTAATGAAAAGTCAAAACCAACAACTGCTTTTAGCTACTTATATACATGAATCCACTCCCCAAATTCTAACAAGGAAAATAACCTTTTAGGGAAAAAATAGCTTTTAAGAAATTGACAAACCACTGTACAAATATGATAACTCAATGGGATTTATCTAGTGGGTTAATCTGACTGTTGGCTGTGACAGCCAATTTAAAGTCACGTCCTAATGTGACAGCCAATTTAAAGTCACGTCCCAAAAGCGAGAACTTTCTTGCCGCGTGGTACGTGTTGAAGGATTTCCAAAGATATCTAGATTAAAATGTATTCTCACCAGTGAGTTTGATCATTGTATCTTGTATTTTAAGATTAGAAACAAGGAAATCAGCACTTTGGGTGTGACTATCTCGGCTTAGAATAAAAAAAAAACGTGATATAGAATAGACTAGTTATAAAAGATGGGACATTCTCATATATGATCATACTTATAAAGTTCAAAGAAAAATAAAATGGTGTTAATAATTCTCTTGCCGAAAATGCATGACCAGGGTGAATCGCCAACACTAATTTGGGGAGCCGATAGGCATCCCAAACATGTATTGGGTACACTATTTAGGGCAGATGGTTTATGAATTCCATGGCTGAAACCGAATTAGAACTCCTTTGTTTATACTTAAACTTAAAGACAATCAAAAAAATTATAAGTATTCTCAACTTACCCAAATAACCCACATAGGAAGGCCTGGAACACTATAGTCCATGTCAATTTCGGTATGATTTTCCTGCAACAAAACAGAAAAAAAAAATCAAAACGCTGAAAGTAGCATGGTGGATATTCAATAATGAAGTAATCAATGAAAAAATACAGTCATTGAACAATCAGAAAATCTAGATGAATTTAATGTTATCATCTAAATGCGAATTAATTTCGAAAAATGATGAAACTAAGATTAAGATGAGAGAAAAAGGGATTAACCTTTCGAAGAAGAAAGCAAGAGGAAGAACAAACGCGGTAGCAAATAAAGATCTGTAAGCAACTAAAATCGTCATATTCATTCCATCATTCATTGCTAACTTGTAAAACACATTCATCCCAGCGAATACAATCTGTACCACCACCATTACCAAAGCCGGTTTCACTCCGTTCAATCTTCTGCAAAACCTATTACTATACCCCATGGTGATGATGATATAGAAACCGATTCACCATGCAACACAGAAAGTCGAATGAATTGTTCGACTTCTGTCTTTCTCACTTCTAGTGAATGTATGTGAAATCGATTCATGTATTTATAGGAGAGAAATATCTAGAGAGATCGTAAAATTAAAGAGGGATACCCATGTAAAGATCGAGAGACAAGGGATGTTTACGTGTAGTAAAAATGAGAGGTTTTTGACTTTTTGTGATATTTCCAAAGTTGAAGGTAAAAAGTCCAAATCGTTTACGTAAATTCCATGCACGTGTATGGTTGACAGACACGTGGGATGAGAAATGTCCTACTCTGGACTGGCACTACACTGACACGTTAAATGGTAGTATGACTGTACTCCAGTGCTGAAAACAAGTGTGTTGATGGAGAATCTCAGAAAGCATTTTGGATGAGATGTAAAAACCCTTGTTTGTTTTGCATATTTGGTATATTGATTGGGGCTTTGTTGCTAGCTGTTGCAAGCATTTGCGAGAAAGAATTCTACTTCTTGCAAAGCCAAAGCCACTTTTTATCTTCTAAGATAGAATGGATCATAGAACCATTATCATGACTCGCAAGCTAGCACCAACCTTGCAAGCAAAATAACATCATGGATGGTTCTCGCTGGTGTCATTACTTTTGTATTTTCTGTTTTGTTGCACAGAAATAGTATTTAAACAACAACTAAAACGTGTCCATTTCTTCAGTGCGGATGTCTGAAACAGGGGCTATCAAGTTAGTAGGCTTTCCATTGTTTGAAAGGTGATGGCAAACAGACTTGTTATCTCCTGTAGTTCTTTCATAGGATTTACAACCGCATTTAATGTACTTCTAGAAACCCTTATGCAGTCTGCATTAAATTTTGTGCTCGACTCTTCGGTAAGTGTACTGCAGTTGGTAGTCATTACGTGGACCGCATTCTAGTTGAAACTACTAAGCAATTAAATATTTTCTTAACAGGAGCTAAAAAGCCAAGAAACTAATGATGTCAAAGTCCACAAGTATACTTGGTTTTGCAAAAATTCCATTTAAAAGACTCCACTTAGCATTCCTCTCCTTTCAACAACTTACTCCTAGTTACAAAACAAGATATAACATGAAGTTATTGACACCCTCTTTCTTAAAACCTGGCAAACACGGGGAACTTCTTAGTGTACATAGTACCATGTAGAAACAGCAACCTACTAAGTTGCAAAAATTTCAGCCAAAGATGAGTGGAAAGTGATCTTAAAATGGGTACTCTTTCAAGTCTGACTTTGGGCATCACCCATATCAATACTTGCCAAGCATTCAGCGGCAGTGAGTGGAGGGAGTTGCCTAGTCTTTCGCCTCAGATTATGCTTGTGCCGTTCGCTCTTCAAGTGTTCAGGGTATTGCTTGACATCCCCAACAAACGCATTGCATGTGTTACATTTGCTCTGCTTCAACTTCAGCACTATTCTTTTCAGCATCATCATTAACTGTGGAAACTATATTATCAGCAGCATTGTTTACTGTGGAAATTGACTGTTTCCGTAATCCCTCACTTAACTTGACCTCATCCAACTCCGCAGTGGTCAATGATACTGTAGGGTGATGACTTGATCCAATGATGTCCTCATGTTCATCATAGTGATCGATGTTGATATCCTTCTCAAAGTGCATTGATACGGCAAGTATTTCTGACCTACCATGTAGATTCCTAACCAAAGCATCACACTCTAGGTGAAAATTAGGCTCAATTTCACAGACCTGTTTCAGATATATAAGGAGCATTAAACACCAAAAAGAGCTATGGAAAAGACAATCATCATAGAGAAAGAAAACACCATGTTCTTCACCCACACACATTCTACAATACGATAAACATGTATTACACAGGCCAAAATTCAGAAATTTCGGACTTACTAACGACAGCTGATGATTGTCTTTCTAAACAATTTCTGCATTCCATGCATTAAGCTTTTCCATGAGACTGGAGAACGTGAACTCTCTTCAGGTATGATGAGCCTTAAACTCATTGGAGCTCTTTTGATGGGGAAGTGCTTCTGAAGCTCTCGGATGACTTCCAAGGCCTGTGCAGGTCATAGCAACAGAGTTAGATGAGAAGAACACTGCAGAGTTAGATGAGAAGAAGAGAATGAAGACTTTAAATAAATTTTCCTACAGTTTATGAAAGACGAGAACATGGCTCTGCAGACATAATTCCTTTTCTCATTTCCTTGCAGTCAGAACCATTTTCTTTCCGTTTACAAAATACCTTCAACAATACTGTTTCTATCTATTTCAGTAGCTTGTAGTTCACACTAGGCCACGAATTACTACTAGAAAAGGGTTTCTGCAACATTTTCAAGACCAAATCCAAAAGGAGATCCATGAAATAACTTACAGTGTTGTAACTAACAGACACCATTGTTTTCTTGCCACCGAGAAAGGAAATTAGTTTCATCTACCATTAGATGTTGGAAACAGCCGATTTTGGGATTCTCCAAATCACCAACTCCACGCGTCAACCGTTGTGGCCCATCGGCTTTCTTGCTCCTAAATGTGGTGTCTGCGGCCATGCAAAAACCACTGTCTTGAGCGTGATACTTGGGAGACGAAACAAACTCATTCACCCGGAACTTAGTAAACTCTTTCGCTCCAACAGGACCTCTTCGCCACAACAATTAAAAAAAAACACAATTAGCATTTGTAGCCAACCTACAGTTCAAAATAAACACCAAAACTTGGTTTACATAAGTGCAAAATTCAGTAAATGGTAATGAGAATAGGATGTGAATCTTTCTAAACCATCTGGAGACAAGATTTTTAAAAGACCACGGAAATAGAGGAACTGCCTTAGGTGCCATAATGACTCTGTGAAGTACAGATAAAAATCTTTAACAAATAAGGGAACATTTTGATACGTGGACAACATGGGGAAGGTATATACCATATAGCATATCCAGTTAGCATAGATAAAGAAATTAGTAAACTCTAATTACTTAACAATTTGCAATATGCATAAACTAGTGAGGATTGATTTGGCTGGCACATTCACTACTCTAATGAAGGTAGACAATATAAAAAAGATTTAATAATGTGGGACATACTACGAACTGCATAAATGTAGACAAATCAAACCATGCCATTAAATTCAGAGTTGTTTATTTGCTTTAAGATTTCAGTACCTTTTCATACAGCCACTCCATGAAGTTTGTGGTCAACTTCGTCGACCGGTACCTCCTTTCCAGTAGATTGTGAAATGGATAAAAGGTTCACAGTAGCTACATATAGCAAAATACATTTCCAACATAAGATTACATCGAAAAAGATTAAATTTACCCTGTATACAATTTGAAAGATTAAAGATTTTGTTAAGAAAATACCTACAGTAATCAGCAAGACCATCTGGATTACATGAAAAAGCACCCACCTCCGTGTCTTTCAAATTGTGTGGAGGAGAATGTTACTTTCTTTTCTTTACCAATAGGATCTATATCACTTTACACTGAATCTTCCCCTAAAAAGGCCTCCCAACTGGCTTGGTGACATCCGCCACATGGTTTTGGCATGTACTCTACGGCATACTTGACTGACTGTTTTACGAGGTTGAACTCTCCTTAACAGACCCTTCAATGTATCTTTTATTATTGGGAATGTTTACGCACTCCTTCTGTCCTTCATTGCCCTGTTTCAGTTTGTAATTTAAAGTTCGTTTCAAAAAGAGATGTGCTATACAAACTGACAAGTTTGTAAATGTTTCCCGCTTTGTCACCTCATAGACTAATTAAACCAAAAGAAATAGATTAATATAATTTGACACAATGAACAATTACTACACTAGAATACAATAAAAGTCATGACATGCGAATAAGGATGAAGGATTATGTGATCCAGATAATGTATGTACAAATGACTTGCTTGATACAATGCTTCCAGTCACCAATAGGTGCTATGCCTCAGCAGCCCCAAGTTTAAATGGGACACATATGCTTAAAGATCGATTTGAGGCAGATGGATGAATGTTCGAGAATTTAAGTTCAACATTCCAGCCATCATATGTTCGGTACTATGGCTGTTTTTCAAGTAAGCTAAATGGAAACTTCTGATTTTCAAATACAAGACTAGAGAAAAAACCAAGAATTGTATATGCAACGGCATACCAAGAATGACTCCTTGAACACCTCTTTAGTTTGATCTTGTTACCGTCCTGAATCTCTCGTTTCCAGCTACAATCAAAACGTAGTAGTAAGTTTCGGAAAACCAAAAGTCCAATCTAGTAACCAGCTGTAGAAAATCGCACATTGGAGAGCAACTATTCTAAGTTTTTAACTACTAATTTGATATTACAAAGAACAAAAGGAAACATTCCGAAGAACACACCTGTGTCCCAAATTATTAGCTTAAGCTTCTTCCCACCAATTGTGAACATCTTGATTTTAAAATCAACACCTGAACATGATCGAAAGAAGATCAAAAACTCAATTATAACTCAAATAACATAAGGATATTCAGCTGAAATTATAACCCATTTCTCTACAATAAGTAGTATATCATGGATAATATTCAGCTACAACTATTCAAAATAACATGCGAATAAGGATGAAGGGTTCTGTGATCCAGATAATGTATGTAGAAATGACTTGCTTGAGACAATGATGCCAGTCACCACTAGGTGCTGTGCCTCATCATCCCCAAGTTTAGATGGGACACAGATGCTTAAAGATCGATTTGTGACAGATGGATGAATGTTTGAGAATTTAACATTACAACCATCATATGTTCGGCACTATCGTTTTTTTAACTTTTTTTCAAGTAAGCTAAATTGAAACTTCTGATTTTCTAATACAAGATTAGCGAATAAAACAAGAATTGTATGTGCAACAGCTTACCAAGAATGACTCCTTGAACACCTCCCGTCCTGAACCTCTCCTTTCCAGCTACAATCAAAACATAGTAGTAAGTTTCCGAAAACCAAAAATCCAATCTAGTAACCAGCTGTAGAAAAATGCATACTGGAGAGCAACTATTCTAACTTTTGAACTACTAAATTCGTATTACAAAGAACAACTATTCTAATTGTTAGCTTAAGCTTCTTCGCACCAACTATGAACATCTTGATTTTAAAATCAATACCTGAACATGATCGAAAGAAGATCAAGAACTCAACTATATACTCAATAACGCACCCATTTCTCTATAATGAGCAGTATATCATATATCGGCATGACTGATGAGTTTTAAACAAAGTTGTGCAATAGAAGTTTATATGGTTATTGAAGAAATTTGTGAATGTGATACAGGAAGAATAGAGGTACGGGAGCTTGTCGTAAGCTCAAGTCTCACCATAGGAGACTAAGAAGGGCTGATAATTCATCCAAAAAGTATCATCTTGGAAACGAATGGAAGAAACCATTAGCTGTCTGTTTATAAAAGCAAACCAGAACTAGTTGAATCTACATAAATTTCCCCCCTAATTTTTAACCCAATTTAGAAAAATCCCCAATTTAAAGTGAGCGATTAACTGTCGATTGAACAAGAAACAGATAGAGAATAGTGAATCATTTACCTAAAAGTTGAGCTGAAGTCGATCGAGATGAAGACCGGTTCTTCTCAGAATTGTTAATGGCGGAGCAGGAGCTGGTTCTGTTCGAGGTGAACCTAGCCCCACCAAACCAAGAGCAAAATCAGAAATGATTCAAAAACAAAATTGTCCCTTAAAACTGATTCCAAGCTCTCACTCAAACATGTGGAGCCCAACCCACCCAAATGTGACTCCTTAATTTAGAGCACAAGAGAAGAGAATTAATGTTTAAGAAGATTTTAATCGGAGAATGTCACCACAAGAATTCGTAATATTCAAATCTGATTGAACTTAAGAACCGGTTCCAAGTCGAAAAAGAAGATTGCAATAATTCTAGGAGGTTCCAATAGCCACTCTCTAGTGATTGCAATAACTTAGAGTTTGTCTGCAGATTGTAGCATATCATAAACAATATAAGGTTCCAAGACCTGTGTCTAGTTCGCACAAGTGTGAGTTATACACTCACAATTGGAATAATGTTGTTTTCTTTTGCCCTTCTAAAACGTGAAAAATGATCATAAAAATTACTATCATCAAAAGAAGAGGCATGATTAGAACTTTTACCCGAAATTCCTTGTCTTGAAATGGACAGTTTGTCGATAAGATCCTTATATCTTGTAATTGAGTTGTTTCAAAAGTTTACACCCTTTTTGAAGGTACATAGGTATCTTTTGGAACATATATTTGTGATGGTTTTACTATAATACCCCGATATTCGGCAGTGGTTGGCCGAATGGAATATATATAAGAATAATGATTTGTCCTTTCCTAACACTAGCACATTTGGCTTCAGAGTTGGCAGAAAACTCTGTAGTTAAGCGTGCTCGGGTGGGAGTAATATAGGGATGGGTGACCTCTCGTGAAGTTGCTGGTGGATGACCGCAGCGACGCCCGTTGAAAACCCCACACTGTCGGATGACCGCAGTGGCTAAGTGGGGACAGTATCGGTGGAGGGAAGGGTCAGTCATTACATTTACAAAGTTCATTTTAAACAGATTTTGCATACTACCCTTTTGATTTATGGACCATGAAGTGTTGACATTCCTGGAAGAAGATTTGCTTGAATGTGGTCTCACCTCAAGCGGTTTAAACATCCGAATATCAGTGATACATGTCAGAATTAAATCCAAGGTGTTATGAAGATGGTCAAACTGATAGTATTCTAACCTCAGTTTACACTTTTTTTTTAACATATCCTTTAGTTTTGCAAAAGAAGCACACTTTCCGAGTTGCAACGAAATCAGAACAGGTAATCTTAAAATTTTCGTTTTGTAAAGAACTTTACATCCTCGGAGACACAGTTTTATCTTGGTCATAAAAATTCAACTAATTGTCTCTTATCAAAGAAGTACTTTAATTATTAGTTTCTGACTGTGATTTTGTTAGTATATCATAAACAAAATGTGTTCTTACTTTTTCTAGTTCAGCGCCTTGTTCATAAACTGTCATCATGGTAGTTCTTTGGATTCACTATCGCAATGTAGAGCAAATTTCTTACTCGCGATCTCCAAGGAATCATTTTTATGAGACATCCTTGTTTTGGAATCATATTTAGAAATAATACCGATAAGAGTATTGACTTTGTGTCTCAGCTGAATGAGCTCAAAATCCTGAAATTCAATTCGCTTTAAAATTTCAGAGCTTTCGTTGGCTGCTTCCCGTTCTACTTCTGAGTCAGACTCATCTGTAAAACAATAGGAAAGGCACTTATCAATATCCAACTTTTTTATGGAGACACAATGTTCGTGTCTAAAAGAGTTTGTTAATTTAGACTCTCCTCTTGAATCCATGACACAGTTTATTTTAAACTGATGCAGCGTTTATCAGAAACTCGTGTCCATATAGTTAGACTGCTTCAAACACGGACTTGTTAGGTCTTAACGTGTTTACTTGCTTTGATACCAATTGAAAACACTGGGGGTACCAAAATACACCACCAACTTTTTTGTAGGCAATCTGTATGGACAAACTCAACAACTCCGAGAGTTAAAACTCAATCAAGGAAAGTGTAGGACCAGAATATCACCATGATATTACTCTTGCGAGATTAACAACACTTCTGCGAACATCACCGCGAGTTCTTCAACAACACTTCGCGAGTGTCACAGAATAATTTAAAGAATGACATAATAGCTGATGAATGAAGAAACACGGGAAGATAGTGATTATCCTACGATGGTTACAACGCTTGCGAAAGTTAGCATTACAACTACCGCGAGAGCATCGCGAGCCAGATCCAAAATTAAAGGACAACTTAGCTGTCATCCACTATGTAACTACCCTATATAAAGAGACCCATTAGATTCAGAAAGGGATGATGTATTTTTGAGTTTTGAGAAAGTCTTGAGGAGAGAGAAAATTCAAGAGAGCGGTTGTATTCTTGATTTTTTCCATTTCTTGTAAACATTTCTGAGAATCAAATAATAAAGTGTCGTTTCTAATCTTCAAAAATATGTTAATTAGTGTGAATTCTTATCAAGGTGTTTATGGGAGAAAATCGCCTCTGCCGAATTTTGGAAATTCGATGATGGAGAGACTGGTTTAAACCCTTTAAAAAATGTGATGCACGTGAGCACTTTTGATTTGAGATATCAATCTGTACAACTCTAGCCTAAACCAAGAATATGGTTGTTCCAGATTTGCTTCGGTCACAAAGTGGAGGAGAAGGGTTGATTTGGGGAGGATAGCGAAGAAGGGTGATGAGACCGGAGAGTTCTGGCTAGGTAGTATCTCGACTTGTATCCGAAGTGTAGAAGCTTGCGGAAGCTTTCTAGTGATGGAAGCTTTTGAGAGAGCTTGCAAAGTTGCTATCTGATAGTGTTGTATTTTGCCTGACCAAGACTTGTGTGCTTTGGCAGAATAGGTGAAACCTATTTATACAAGTGAGATTGAACGTACCCTGGCCTCATTAAGGAATTGAGTAAATGTGTCAATTAAAACAGAGGAGGTGGAAACCGTTGGCGTTATGGTGAAAAACCTTTTCACCATAAATTTCCTTATTTAATTGACCGTATTCATTCCTTGCACGCCTTTCTTTATTGCGAGCGTAGTGTACGCTGCACGCTATGACCGCCAAACCAAACCCCAAGAAAGCATCCCCAGTTTGTGTTGATGTCTCGAGAGTTGGGCGCAAGTGACAATACCAAAGTTGCTAGTGAAGCGTTGCGGCATGTGCCAATGGCATGTGCGGAATGCCTTAGCCGCGGGTTGTACCTTGAGTGCGGATGGCAATGCCAAAGTCGCTTGGTGGAGCATTTGGCATGTGCCAATGGCATGTGCGGAATGCCTTGGCTGCAAGTTGCACTTTGAGTGCGAAAGGTAATGCCAAAGTCGCTAGTGGAGCATGTGGAATGTGCCAATGGCATGTGCGGAATGCCTTGAAAATTGGCTAGCAGGTTAGGAATAAAAGTGGCTAGTGGTTGCATGTTGGCATGTGTCAATGGAACACACGGCCACTTTGGCCAAGTCGCGGGCGCTACAATGGTATATCGGCTTTGGAATGGGAATTGGCTAGTGGTTGTGTGTTGGCATGTGCCAATGGCACGCACGGCAACTTGGGCCAAGTCGCGGGCGCTACAATGGTATAACAGCTTTGGAATGGGAATTGGCTAGTGGTTGCATGTTGGCATGTGCCAACGGCACGCACGACCACTTTGGCCAAGTTGCGGGCGCTACTTTTTGGCATGTGCCAATAGCATAGCGGCTTGGAATAGAAAGTGGCTAGCGTGCATGTTGGCATGTGCCAATGGCACGCACGCCATCTGGGCCAAGTTGAGGGAGCTAGTTTAGCGGCTTGGTAGAAAAAGTGGCTAGTTAGAGTTTTGGCATGTGCCGATGGCACGCGTGGCCAAGCTGCAAGGAAGCGCTCGTGATTTAGGGTTTTGAAACCCTAATAGGCGCCCTTCACTAAAATTATTATAGAATTCTCATACGAACTCGGATTTTGACGGTCAGCCTATACATCTGACGGGAAAAGAATTTCCTATACCCTAATGAGGAAGTATTTAGGTTCTGAGGCCGATTAAGGTGTGAAAACAGCCTGTAAGTGATACCCAGGGAGAGAAAGTTGCTAGCGGTGCGTTTGGCATGTGCCAATGGCATACACGGCTATTGGGCCAAGTTGTGGGCGCTAGCTTGGCATAGTGGCTTGAAAAAGGAATTGGCTAGTGGTGCGTGTTGGCATGTTCCAATGGAATGCACGGCCATGTTGGCCTAGGTTGCACGTTTTGCAAGCCTAGGGAGCTACTTTGGCATGTGCCAATGGCATAGCGACTTAGTTTGGCATGGTGAGCAGTATGCGGCTTGGTTTTGGCATCGTAGCCGTGGTGCGCAGTTTGCGGCTTGGTTTTGGCGTTGCTGCCATGGTGCGCAGTATGCATCTTGGTTTTGGCGTCATAGCCGTGGTGCGCAGTATGCGGCTTGGTTTTGGCGTCGTAGTCATGGTGCGCAGTATGCGACTTGGTTTTTGCGTTGTAGCCGTGGTGCGCAGTATGCGGCTTGGTTTTGGCGTCGTAGCCGTGGTGCGCAGTATGCGGCTTGGTTTTGGCATCGTTGCCATGGTGCGCAGTATGCGGCTTGGTTTTGGCATCGTTGCCATGGTGCGCAGTATGCGGCTTAGTTTTGGAATTAGGGTTCTGTGTCGAAAACCCTAATCTGGCATTTTGAAAAAATACCCCCATCAATTATTCACACCTGAATTAAATGCTCTTAGTTAATGTGTTTCCGGTAACACTAGGTCATGGGGTTTTACGATTTTACCCCTTGTCTAAAATCCACAATCAACATTAAGTCCCCTGCTTAGCTCGAAACAGGAGCTTTGTTGCGAGGTAAGCATAAGATGGTGCCAAGACAAAATCTGAAAGAGAAGTGAGGAGATTTATCTGACCTTTTTTCTAAGAGATACGAATTGGATTCAGAATCCTTGTCTTTGGCAGTTTTTGCATGAAGCGGGAGGTTGGCACAAATTGGCGGAAACGGGAAGTTGGGAAGCATTGAGTAGCTGGCGCGAATTGGGAGATTGAGCATGCTAGCTGGTGGGACTTGAGAAGCTGGTGTGCTAGTTGGTGGGACCGGTGGAAGATGGACGTGATAGCTGGTGCAGCTTGGGCGGCATTGACAGGTCGGCGCGATTGATGGGACCAGCAGAAAGTTGGGAAGCAGTTTTGACTTTTCTTCACACACGTCTTTTAATTAGGGAACCATTCATGCTAAAAATCCAAAAGTGTTATGTTCCTCATTACTTCTTTTCCTTTTTTAGGATTTCGCATTCATTTTCAACATAACTACACCATCTCCCTTTTGATAAAAGGTTCTTCTTATTGAGATCTTTTCCTTCTTTGTTATGTCGCCCAGAGACGAATCATCCTCCAATCGTCCAGATTCTCCGGGTAAAGACGCAAGATCCGACTCTTGCGAAAGCATACCAACTAGATTTATGTAGGTCAAGAAGATCATACCGGTATGTTCCCTTTTCTTCTGTTGATCAGTGTTTACTTCATCGTTTATTCATTGATGAATGAGAAATTCTTCTTCAGTACAGCGATATCCCGTTGGAGCATGTATTACTGTTATCGATGAGGATGATCTAGTTGCTCCCCTGACTTCAAACCCGACTTCGTTGGTTGATGCAGATTTGGAGAATGCTGATTTAGGGATTTCTTATCAGGAATACCCCTACGCAGGTTTGTCGTTTGGGATTCGCATGAGGTGCCTCTCTTCCAATTACCGGAACGTTGGTGGTTTCCTGGTGCGAAAATAGTTCGTAACTCTTTACATAAGGATATGGAAGACTTACGGCCATATTTCTACCAAGAGCGTAGTGAAATGTTGTTCGTCTGCCTTGGTTTCTGTAGTGAATTTCCTCTGCCTATGATCGTTGAAATGGAGAGTACGTCCATTCGTGATGTTACAGAGCCGACAATTAAGAGATGGTAGAGCATGGTGGCTACCTGTGAGTCCTTAGAGTTCAACATTAGCTGGTTGCGGCATCGTCTTGATATTGTGAAAGTCGACAGAGCTGGTATTCTTGCTGGTGTGATTCCTTCCATCAAAGTCATTCTATAAAGGGATAAAGCTTTGGCCATGGAGTCTCAGAGTATCGAAGGGTTAACTCGAGATTTGAAGAGTAGGACTGAGAGATATCATAGTCGATTGAAGATGATGTTTTGTAGGGATTATGATTTACTAGATGGGATTTTCTGATTTGTGTTGCAGGATTTTTCTTTAAAAGATTTTGAATGAATAAAGGAATTTTTATTAATCTGTTGGGATATATGGAAGTTTTGATAATAGGTAAGGAAAAACATAAGCAAAAAGAGTGTTGGGTGTGTACACTTTGATGTAGCGTGTTGCGGGAAAGCAATCAAGCATAATATGCTTTGAGCCATTTTCCGTTGATGACTGCCTCTAATTTTCCTCCATATTATTTGATAATCTTGTAGTACCCGCTATCGTATGCCTTGGTGATAATGTATGGCCCTTCCCATTTGGGAGAAAACTTTGGCGCCGATACATCTTGCTGAATGTTCTTGGCAGTTTTAAGCACCAAATCTCCCTTTTTAAAAACTCTAGGCTTCACAGTGTTGTTGTATGCCCTGGAAATCCTGTTTCTGTATGCTTGTGCATGTTCTTCCACCCGAGATCTTCTAGAGTCTATAGTGTCTAGTTCTTCTATTCTGGCGTTCAGCGTCTCGGCTTCACTCCATTGAGGTCCACTTGCAGTGGCGATTCGGGAAGATGGAATTTTGATTTCTGCCGGGAGAATTGCATTTGTGCCATAGACAACAGACTAGGGAGACATGCCGGTGGATCTTCTAGGAGATGTTATGTATGCCCAGAGAGCCATTGGCAGTTGCTCATGCCAAATCCTGGGATTATCGTGTATTGTTCGGCTGAGGATCCAGATCAAAGTCTTGTTTGTGCTTTCGGCTTGCCCATTTCCCTGCGAGTAGTAGGTGGTGGAGAATAATTTTTTAATTTCGTAACCCTTAAGTCAGTCTTGTACCTTCTTGTTAGAGAAAGGTGTGCCATTGTCGGTGATTATATGCTTAGGTACGCCGAAATGACAGATGATGTGTTCCTTGATGAATGCTGCGATTGTGGCTCCGGTGGTTCCTTTCAGCAGGACCGCTTCAACTCATTTGGTAAAGTACTCGGTTGCGGTTAGTATGTATTCGTGCTGTTTCGAGGATGGCGGGTTGATTTTTCCGATGATGTCGAGTCCCCAGCTATAAAAGGGCCACGAGCTACTTATTGAGTGTAGGGGGTTGGAGGTGCGTGGATGAGATTTCCGTGGACCTGACATTCACGGCATTTCTGGACGAAAGCGGCTGCGTCATCTTCCATGGTTGTCCAATAGTACTTCTCTTGTATCTGTAGGAACAGCTTGTGTTTCCATTGGTGTTCGTCATCGTGTACTTCTTTTAATATAACTGGGACTTCTGTATCGCCTAAACACCGTAGTAGACTTCCCCGAAACTCTTGCGATATAAAACCCCATCGTGAAACACAAATCTCTTGGACTTTTTTTGACTTGGATGCATCTTCTTTGTCGGTAGGGAGAATGCCATCGCGGAGGAAACTAATGTATGGCTCTTTCCAGTCCCCAGAATGGTTGATTTTAAGGACTTCTGTTTGACATGGGGGTGCCTGGCAATTGGGGCACGTCTTCTGGAGAAATCGAGATTGGGCTTCCATTTCCGGCCAAAAATATCCAAGTCTCTATAGGCGGCAGTAGAGAGTTACCACTGATGTGATTCCATAGACTTCCGTATGGACATGTTCAAATTGCTGCTGTGCTTCTTCCTTTCCGAGACACCTTGGCATGGAGCTATCCGAGTTTCGATGATAAAGAACATTTTGAAGCACGCAGAAGTTTCGCAAAGTCTTGAGACCGACTTTCCCTTGGAAAAGTGGGCTGTTGAGTTATTGGATGAAAGGGGCCCTCCAGTCATCGTCTTCGGTCTTCTCATCTAGTGAAAGCCACGTTGAGGCTATGGTTCGTTTCCTCACTGTCAGGATTTTTTCGGATCCTTCAAACTTTAGTCTTGATGCCAGTGTAGCCAGTCAGTCGGCGTGCCTATTACCGCTTCGACCAATATGTGTGATAGTTGCATCGGCGAAGTAATTCAGTAATCTCTGTGCTTCAGTTCTGTATGGTGCCAGCGTTATCTCTTTCAATGCATAAACCCCGTTCACCTGGTTGATGAGAAGTTTAGAATCCCCTCTTATATCCAAACGTGTGGCCCCAGCTTGTTTAGCTAGTGACAATCCTATGAGGAAGGCTTCTTATTCGGCTGAGTTGTTGGTGGAGGGGAATTATAGTTTGAAAGAGTGTGAAAAAACTTCCCCAGAAGGGGATCCCAGTACTATACCCGCTCCTCCAGTATTGGTGTTGGGGGTGGATGAGTCGTCGAAGAACAACATCCATGCTTCTTCTTTGACTGAGAGAATTTCTGGAAAGTCCCCAGGGAGATCTTCACGCAGTTCCACTGCATTTTCTCTTGGGAATGTTGCTAGCAAGTCTGCGACGACCTGTACTTTTATGGACCTCGGGGCAGTGCACGTTATGTCAAACTCTGACAGCTGTAGGATCCACTTATCCGGCATCCCTATCAGGGCAGGTTTTGAGAGGAGAAACCTTACATGATATGACTTTGATATCAGCATCACCTTATTGGAAAGGAGGTAGTGCCTGAATTTCTAGATGGAGTGGATCAGTGTTAAACATGCTTTTTTCGCTCTGATGTATCTGAGTTCATCATTTCTTAACATATGACTGAAGTAGTATATGGGATATTCGGTTCCTTCGTCATCTTCTTGAGCGAGGAGAGCTCTAATGGCGGTTTCGCTGAAAGCTGTATAGAGACATAGCGGTCTCCCTTGCATAGGAGATTTCATGACGGTTGGGGAAGATAATGTTTGTTGGATCTTCTGATATGCTTCTTGTTGAGACGCAGTCCATGTGAAACTCACCCCATTTTTTAGCAAAGGGGTGAATGCGGTAATGAGTTGTGCCAGTCCCGGTATGAAGCGTCGAATGTATTTTATCTTACCATGAAACTCTGGTGCTCCTTTACAGTTCATGGGGGCAACATCGTCAGGATAGCTTGTGTCTTGATTGGGTCGACCTTTATCCCTGCAGCCGTTACTTGGAATCCTTAGAACTTCCCCGAAGAGACGTCAAAAGCACATTTCAAAGGGTTCATATTCAATTTATACTCGCGGCATCTTTCGAACACTTGTCGCAGTGTCTCTGGATGATCTTCTCGAGTCTTAGATTTAACCACCACATCGTTTACGTAATATTCAACTTGATTGTGCATCATATCGTGGAAGATGGTGGTCATGGCACGTTAGTAAGTAGCACCAGCGTTCTTCAGGCTGAAAGGCATCACAGTGTAATAGAAGTTTACAAGAGGGGTTCGAAAAACAGTCTTACTTGCGTCGTGCTCATACATCTTTATCTGGTTGTAGCCTCTATATCCATCCGTAAAAGAGAACATGGCATTCCCACTAGTAGCGTCTACCACTATGTCGATGTTAGGGAGAGGAAAATCGTCTTTAGGGCAGCACTTGTTCAAATCTCTGAAATCGGCACAACACCTAATCTGGCCATTTTTCTTCTTGACGGGAACGATATTGGCCAACCAAGTGCGGTGATGAATGGGCTTGATGAAACCAGTGGCTGGTAGTTTCTGAACTTCCACCTTGATTTGTTCTTCCACATCGTGCCTGAATTATCTTGGAAGTTGCTTGACCGGTTTGGACCCGGGTATCACATGCATATGGTGGGTAACCAGTTTTTCATCCAAATCAGGCATTTCTTCGTATGTCCACACGAATACGTCTTGGTATTCCTTGAGTAGATCGACTAGCTTCGAGCGTTCCGTTGAGTGTAAGGCTGAACTGATTAAAATGGGGCGTGAGAATTCTTCATCCCCTATATTGACAGTGTCAATCTCGTCTGTGGTTAGGTCGGTCCCGTCTTGCATCTTCTGAGGGGCGTCGGGAACTTCCTCCTGATCGTTGTGAAGACATTCTCTTTGGCGGAGAGATCGGATTGTGATCTCCCCTGTTAATTTCTAATAGCAATGACAATACGTGAGCTTTCCCTTTTTTCTTCGTCTTGCGGTAAAGGTGTGTTATCGCTTAGCGTGGGTGCGGGTTGCACCCTGGCCCGGCATTGGTGGATTGGCGAGTCTTCTTTCTGATGGGATGGTTAGAGAGAGGTATTCTTTGTTGAGTAGCTCTGGTTCATTGCCGTCTCTGAGTGACGTCCACTTTGGCAGCGGGAAACTGTGCACCTTGGTCGTCGTATCCCTTGATCCCCTCGGCCCATGTGTTTCTATGCAGTAGACAGGTCCATAGGGAGGTAGTGAAGCATGGATGCGGACTACTTCCCCGTTCAGAACTGTTTTCTGACATTGATGGTATGTCGAGGGAACAATTCTGAGATTGTGCATCCATGTCCTTCCCAGTATCATGTGGTAATCTGGTTCCTTTTCGATCACTTCGAACTTCACGCTTGATTGAATTGGTCCCATTGCCAGGTCCAGGCTGAGGTAACCATATGTACTAGTTTGGTTTCCCTCGAAGTCTGTCATCGTAGTGGGCTGTCGCATGACCTCGTTAGGTCATACCCTGGAATCTTTGAGCGTTTTGAGGGTGATGACATTGTAAGATGCACCTGTGTCAATGAGAGCTCTCCTAAATTTTGTGCTTCTGATGAGGGCCGTAACATGCAGGGCTCGGTTATGGCCCTCTTATACCATCATGTCGTCGTCAGTAAAATTAATGCTGCTGGCGGATCTCCCAGGTATACTTGGAGTCCCTGTGGGCACTGGGACTAGAGATGCGTTCAGTGCTATTTGGTTAATGGCTAAAAATATTTTTACCCGCTGGTCTCTGGAGAGATGCAATAATTCACACAAATTCTCTACCAGCGCGGTCGCCTCCTGATCTTTCGGCTTCCGGTTAGCGGCGAAGCCGTTAATTTGAGGATGCTCATTCGGGATGTTAGTCTCATGTTCCTGATCTTCTGGAAGACATGAGCTACTTAGCTCCGATGTTAAGCTGATGAGGAATTCGAGTATGGTGTTGATCGCATCCTTCATTAGATCCATATTTTTGGCGTGAATCTCCTGAGCTCGCATCAGGTAAACCAGTCTTGGGAGTTCTTCAGTGGTTACATTGCTTCCAGAAGTTGGCGGATCATCATGTCTTCTAGCAGGATCAGTATCTGCGGATATGGTTTGATAGCCAACCATGTTTGCGCGAATTCTTGAGGGTAGAACCTATGTCCTGATATTATAACCGAGAGATTGAAACTCCCGCTGTGGTCGCCAATTGTTTATGGGAGAAAATCGCCCCTTCCTAATTTGGTAAATTTGATGATGGAGAGACTGGTTTAAACCCTTAAACCAATGTGTTGCACGTGAGCACTTTTGATTCAAGATATCAATCTGTACAACTCTGGCCTAAACCAAGAAGATGGCCGTTCCAGATTTGCTTCGGTCACAAAGTGGAGGAGAAGGGTTTATTTGGGGAGGATAGCGAAGAAGGGTGATGAGACCAGAGAGTTCTGGCTAGGTAGTATCTCGACTTGTATCAGAAGTGTAGAATCTTGCGGAAGCTTTCTAGTGATGGAAGCTTTTGAGAGAGCTTGCAAAGTTGCTATCTTATAATATTATATTTTTCCTGACCAAGACTTGTGTGCTTTGGAAGAATAGGTGAAACCTATTTATACAAGTGAGATTGAACGTACCCTGGCCTCATTAAGGAATTGAGTAAATGTGTCAATTAAAATATAGGAGGTGGAAACCGTTGGCTTTATGGTGAAAAACGTTTTCACCATAAATTTGCTTATTTAATTGACTGTATGCATTCCTTGCACGCCTTGCTTTATTGCGAGCGTAGTGTATGCTGAACGCTGTGACCGCCAAACCAAAACCCCAAGAAAGCATCCCCCAGTTTGTGTTGATGTCACGAGAGTTGGGCGCAAGTGGCAATGCCAAAGTTGCTAGTGAAGCGTTGCGGCATGTGCGGAATGTCTCGACCGCGAGTTGTACTTTGAGTGAGGATGGCAATGCCAAAGTCGCTTGGTGGAGCATTTGGCATGTGCGGAATGCCTTGGCTGCGGGTTGTACCTTGAGTGCGGATGGCAATGCCAAAGTCGCTTGGTGGAGCATTTGGTATGTGCCAATGGCATGAGCGGAATGCCTAGGTTGCGGATTGTACCTTGAGTGCGGATGGAAATTCCAAAGTCGCTTGGTGGAGCATTTGGCATGTGCGGAATGCCTTGGCGACAAGTTTCACTTTAAGTGCGAATGGCAATGTCAAAGTCGCTAGTGGAGCATGTGGCATGTGCCAATGGCATGTGCAGAATACCTTGGAAATTGGCTAGCAGGTTGGGAATAAAGTGGCTAGTGGTTGCGTGTTGGCATGTGCCAATGGCACGCACGGACACTTTGGCCAAGTCGCGGGCGCTACAATGGTATAGCGGCTTTGTAATGGGAATTGGCTAGTGGTTGTGTGTTGGCATGTGCCAACAGCACGCACGGCCACTTTGGACAAGTTGCGGACGCTACTTTTTGGCACGTGCCAATAGCATAGCGGCTTGGAATAGAAATTGGATAGCGTGCGTGTTGGCATGTGCCAATCGCACGCACGCCATCTGGGCCAAGTTGAGGGCGCTAGTTTAGTGGCTTGGTAGAAAAAGTGGCTAGTGAGCGTTTTGGCATGTGCGAATGGCATGCGTGGCCAAGCTGCAAGGAAGCGCTCGTGATTTAGGGTTTTGAAACCCTAATTGATGCCCTTCACTAAAACCATTGTAGAATTTTCATACGAACTCGGATTTTGACGGTCAGCCTGTCCATCTGACGGGAAAATAATTTTCTATACCAGAACAAGGGAGTACTTAGGTTTTGAGGCCGCTTAAGGTGTGAAAACAGCCCGTAAGTGAAACTCAGGGAGAGAAAGTGGCTATCGGTGTGTTTGGCATGTGCCAATGGCACACACGGCTATTGGGCCAAGTTGTGGGCGCTAGCTTGACATAGCGGCTTGAAAATAGAAATTAGCTAGTGGTGCGTGTTGTCATGTTCCAATGGCACGCACGGCCATGTTGGCCTAGGTTGCACGTTTTTCAAGCCTAGGGCGCTACTTTGGCATGTGCCAATGGAATATCGACTTAGTTTGGCATGGTTGCAGTATGCAGTTTGGTTTTGGCATCGTTGCTATGGTGAGGTATATGCGGCTTGGTTTTGGCGTCGTAGTCGTGGTGCGCAATATACGGCTTGGTTTTGGCGTCGTAGCCGTGGTGCGCAGTATGCGGCTTGGTTTTGGCGTCGTATCCATGATGCGCAGTTTGCGGCTTGGTTTTTGCGTCGTTGCCTTGGTGCGCAGTATGCGGCTAAGTTTTGGAATTAGGGTTCTATGTCTAAAACCCTAATCTGGCATTTTGAAAAAATACCCCCATTAATTATTGACACCTGAATTAAATGCTCTTAGTTAATGTGTTGCTGGTAACACTAGGTCATAGGGTTTTACGATTTTACCCCTTGTCTAAAATCCACCATCAACACAAGGGTGTAGTGTAGGATTTCCTGCAACTACATTTTGGTGCCCGAAACATGGATGAATTAATGATTATTTGAAGAAAAAGATAAAAATTGACATTGTGATTGAAAGGAATTTGGAACAATTAGTGAAAGATCTTACACAATACCCAACATTTTACTAAGATTAATGGCTAGAAGAAGAAGAAACACATCAGAACCACCAACAACCGTAAGGAGGAGTAAAAGACTTGCAGGTGGAGAAATAAATGAAATGGGAGAATCTGCAAGGATAAGAACAAGAAGAAATAGAACAAGGAATGAAGGAGAAAATCAAATTCAACAGCCAAATCAGCAAACACCAATACAAGATAAAACTGTGGATTATGATAGAGTTAGCGTGCATACTTGGCGATCAGATTCGATGGAAGAAGCAGAAGATCGACAATTAAGAAATGAAAGAAGAGAAGAAAGATATCAAGGAGTGGTTGAAAGATTAATTCATAGAGAAGGCGAAACCTATGAGAAATACTGGAGCAAATATCCGAGAGGATATGCAAAATCCAAATGAAAAGCAGCATCATAGAGAAGAAGAGATGATTAATGATCGCTGAATTCCACGCGGTGAAACTGTGAATGGTAGACGTGATAATAGAAATCAAGAGGATGGAAATAACCAAGATGGTGAATAAAATCGAGAAGAAGGTAGAAAAATATTACATGGGCGAGAAATCCAAAGAAATCAAAGAATTATTGAGGATGAAATCGAGAGGAATTATGCTGAACAAGCACGTCTAGCTTGCGAAAGAGAAAGATTAAGAGCACAAGTGGAAGAACAAGAGTTTCAAGAAGCAATACAGCAGAATAATCATGATAATCGAGAAAGGAGACGCACACAAAATTTCCATAACAATAATATCAATGAGGAATATGATAGAATACAAAGGAGAATAAAAAGACAACGAAGAGAAACGGTGAGAAATGAAGAAACTCGCAGAGAATAAATTGGAAGGCATAACCAGTTGCGAATTCAAGAAGGAGGTGAAGAGGAAAATCGCAGAAGAAGACAGAATGAGGATGCAGATGAAGATACACAAAATCTCACAAGACAAGAAATACATGAACGCAGAAGAAGAGAAGCTGCACTGAAAAGACCAATGGAGAAAAATTCAACTGGGAATGAACAAATTTTAAGAGAATTAGAAGAAATGAGGGAAATGTTAAATAACATAAGAGAAGGAGGCAGAAGGAAACTTGATGAAGCCATTGAAGAAGCTGCGAGAACTCCATTCACTCAATAAGTACAATTAGGAGGAATCCCTCCAAAATGCAATTTACCAGCATTAACCAGTATCATCAATGGGACTACCTGTGTTGTTCAACGTGTCAAGGCTTATGTTAGGTGTATGCTATAGTGGGAAAACCATGATGCTGTACTATGCAAATACTTTGCATCCATCTTAACTGGTGAGGCGTTAAAATGGTTCGAAGGCTTACCTAAAAATACTATAACTTCTTTCGACCATTTACAAGCAATATTTATGGGAGCATATATAAGAAACAATTCTTCGCGACCCTGTATTGAAGATGTATTTGCATTAAAACATAGGATTAGCGAGAGTCTGAAACACCTAACCATAAGATGGAAGACAATGTGCAGTGAAATGGCAGGAAGGGTGGATGAGAGATACCTCATTTTATCTTTCATTAATGCAATGTTCGCAACCAATCTGCTGTACATACAAATTTTTAGAATCAAAAATACCATTACAATGACTGAGCTACGAGAACTACAATAAGAATACATTTCTTTGGAGGAGAAACAAAATGAGATGGAATCATATCTAGTCGCAAACACCAGCTCAATAGCGAAAAATGGAAGTTTACTTCCTAAAATGATTAACAATGTGGCGAGCACCTCGCAGACACAACGAGAGAAAGTGGTGATTGATAACCAGCAGAAATTAGTAGCCATGGGAAGCCGAGACCCAGAGGAGTATGAAAGGGAAAGGAATTATTACAACCGCGGTGGAAATAATAAAATTCAAAGACTTGATCAGCCGCAAGAGACTTATGGAGGTAAGAGGAAAAATAATTTTAAAGGGCAAGGGAGTCAGAAGATAATATGGGAAGAAATTAAGATACCACCTCTAAATTCTAGTATAGAAAAAATTTGGGAGGCTATCATTTTGATGGAAAATATACCATCACCCTGGAATATGGGAAAAGAGCCACATCCAAATAATCGAAATCAAGAATTTTGTCCTTACCATCACTTTCATGGTCACTCAGTAAACGATTGCAGGAATGTAAAAAAGAATAATTTTGAGAATGATTGATCAGGGAAAATTAAATCATTTTCTAATAGGACATCCGCAATCTCAACAATTACCACCAGCACCAAATATTTGCAGAGTAAATACTGTAAAAGGAGCATAAACATTTGTGATAGAGGTTGGAGCTAAGTGATGTGAATCAATAATGTTGTAGTAAATAGGTTCGTGAGACTTGTGGAAGAAATGGATTTTATATTTAATAAAACTTAAAAGTTAAGAAAACTTAGATCAAAATTGATTTCAAGATAAGAGAGAATAACCAAGACACTGATTCCACTATTACACATGAATAAATTGTGGTAAATAACCCAAAACTCTAATTATCTTTTAAGTCCTTTGTTTCTTAATTCACAAATAATCAGGCAAATTCTCAACAATTAATTGTATCCCCTAAGCATAGATTATCTTAATACAAATCATAACCTATCTAATTGAATCACAACTAATGAATAAAATTATGCAAATAATTAAAAACTATGCAAAAGCAGTGATTGAGTGAATTATAAATTATAAATTGGAGAAAATAAATAATTACCAATTAGTCATGCATAAATAGCTTCCTCATTTCCTTGGTTGTGGGAGAATTAGCCGCTCATCATGTTGGAAACACGCTCAAAATTCATTATTATTGCTCAAAGGGTGTTTACAAAGATGAAAATGGGAGAAATATAATGAAAATCGGGTTTGTAACAATTATATTTGTTACAAACCGAAGCCGTTAAAAGAACGGTACAAAAAAAAAGCTTCACTGTAACTGTAGCTATACGACCCTCACGTCTGTGTCGCAAACACTATTGAAGAACGACTGCCTTGGCTGGTCTGTTCTTCGTGTTCTTCAGAAATGCAGCAGCAGCAGCAGGTTTCTCTGGTGATCGGTTTTTCGCTCTCTTCTGCTCCTAAATTCTCCCAAACCCTCCGTCCCCCTTATGTGGTTCACCAGCACCCTTTATATAGTCGACAGGGCATCAAAATATCACGCAATAACTTTAAATATTCTCCATTACTCGGCATTCATAAGAAAATATTCTCGGGAATATTTTCTTCCATTTCTTGCATTCTCACGCATCTGCAGCTGTCCAACCTTCCTTACTTATCTCTTTCACGCTCCTTCAACGACTAGTCTCTATCCAAACACGAGCAGCAAACGTGTTATCCCGTGAATATCTCTTACGGCGTATGTGTGCCCTGTTTTCTCCCACACGAATATCTAGGCAAATTAAGTCGAAAACATCGACCATACCAGGCCTGTTACGCTCAGTCAAGTCATCTCACTCAATATCAGCCATTGAATCTCGGTAGAACATCACCAAAAATCCAACCCTAATCTGCTAACTTCTATTCACGCCAAAACCAAATTCAAAAGGAAGAAGATGGGTGCGATGGATAAATGGGCTATATATAGCCGTGGGTTATGAGGAAAAATTTGGGCTACACATAGTCGTGGATGCCCCTTATCCAAAGTGGGAGTCCGAATAGCAAATGTCCTACGGGGGTGTTCCGAGCAACTTTTCGAGCCGAATTTTCCAACAATCTTTATTTCCAAAAAAATACCTACAAACACACAAAACACCATAATAAGGACAAAAACGAGTACTAACAATACGAAACATTGATGACAAATTAGACACATAAATGTGTCTATCAAATACCCCCAAACTTATTATTTGCTTGTCCTCGAGCAAAACAACAAAAAGAAAACCGAGTTAATATCGGGAGGGTTTACCAGAGGTGTACCCACAAAACCATGACTTCCGATTGGTCACAAGTATCCAAAGAGCTATGAGGACATACATATTCTCAACCTATCTCCAAGTAACTAGAATGCCAAAGAACAGGTGTCAGCTCTAAAGCTGACTAAAGAAAAGGGGAGACACATCCTCAACACTGCTATATAAAGAGATATCCGCTACACAGCTAGATAAACATTGTAAGATGCGTCCGCTGATTTACAGCTGGATTATATTAGGAGAGAGATAAAAATGAGAAGGACATCTGCTATACAGCTGGACTAATTACGTGTGATGAGTTGAACCAGTGCTGGAAAGATCTTGTGTCAAATTGAAAGCGGACTAACAAAGCAACCAAATGTATCTTTCTTCGACTCTCTCATAGTGCTCAGTAGAAACAACGTTTTCTTCGGTCTTCAACTGTTGATGATAAACTCTCGAACCTCATAGAACCTTGACAATTAACTCTTCTCTTTGATTTCTTTCTTGACTTAAAAGTTTCTACTTCCCTAAGGCCTTATTGAACAAAATTTAAACTTTTTATTTTTTTATTTTTTATTTTTTATTTTTTATGAGTAATAACAAGACAAAAAAAATTTACATGGCCATCACAGAAGGAATTTAACACTTGGATCTTCGCAACTTGTAATGTCTTAGTATCATGAACTTCAACAACTTATATCATTTGCTCTTATAACTTCTTGTAACTAAGTCTTCAACTTTGATTTTTTTTTTTTTTTTTTGAATTATTCTTTTCCGTTGTTGCTTCTAAACCTTAAACGTCCTCAACTTTCTTCATCGATTTTGATGTCGCTCCGCTTGTTGATGATTATAAGTTTCTACTGAGAGAAAGTTGTAATCATGTAACTAAGACTACATTGTGAGGTTGCTTTATCTTTGTGGCATTTCCTGACCTACTTGCCTTTCCATCATGGATGGTTAGGTCCATCACGGTTACCCTCTAAAAAGGAACAAGTTCTCTCCTGAATTTCAAGGATCTCAATGTCTTTTTCTCTAATGTCTCAATAGGTTGTTATCCCTAGCATTCCAATTTCTATCTTTTCGGTGAGAAACAGTATGTAAACTTAGCTAACCGGATACCATGTGACGCTAGAAGTTTCAAAAGTGTAACTAAAAAGTTCTTCCCCACCCCCAAACTTAAATCTAACATTGTCCTCAATGTTTCTAATGAAAGAGCAATACCAAAAATAAAATAACACGAGGAGAAGTTGGAGAGATAGTACTTGGGTGAAGAGAGAGAAAATCAAAACTAATGTACAACATACAACTTCCTCGATGGTCAATCAAGGGTAAACAGGGTCCTCTAGAGGGAGCTCCTCAACATCACATGTAGGAAAGGGCTCTAAAAAGGGTTTCAATCTCTGACCGTTAACATTCGAAGAACTACTACCATATGGTGTCTCAATTTCAACAGCTCCATGAGGAAAAACAGTGCAATAATAAAAGGACCCGTCCACCGAGAATGTAACTTCCCAGGGAAAAGATGCAAGCGGGTATCATACAGAAGAACTTTTTGACCTGGAGAAAATGACTTCCGTAAAATATTTCTATCATGCACAAGTTTCATTTTGTTCTTATACTCCTTCGCACTATCGTAAGCATCTATACGAATCTCATCCAACTCATTGAGCTGGAGTTTCCTATGGGCTCCTGCCTTGTCAAGTGAAAATTTAGCTTCTTAACAGCCCAATAAGCTCTGTGTTCTAACTCAACATGTAAATGACATGCATTTCCATAAACAAGCCGATAAGGCTACATTCCAATGGGGGTCTTAAACGCAGTACGGTAAGCCCATAAGGCATCAGTAAGCCTAGACGACCAGTCTTTCCGATTAGGATTAACTGTTTTCTCTAATATACGTTTTATCTCCCTATTGGAAACCTCTACCTGACCACTAGTCTGTGGATGATACGGGGTAGCTACCTTATGTGTAATACCATATTTCTTCATTAAAATCTTAAAAGGTCCATTACAAAAGTGCGACCCTCCATCACTAATTATAGCTCGCGGTGTACCAAAACGTGTAAGTATATTATTTTTCAAGAACTCAATCACAACCCTATGGTCATTGGTTTTACACGCAACCACCTCTATCCACTTAGAGACATAGTCTATGGATACAAGGATGTATAGGTAACCAAAATAATTAGGAAATTGACCCATAAAGTCAATACCCCACACATCAAAGACCTCAAAAATTAAAATCGGGTTCAAGGGCATCATATTCCTACGGGAAATGGTTCATAATTTCTGGCAACGTTCACAGGTAACACAGTAACTATGGGAGTCTTTAAACAACGAAGGCCAATAGAATCCACACTGCAATATCTTAGCAACAGTCTTCTTAGCACTAAAGTGACCCCCACAAGCATGATCATGACAAAATCAAATAATACTGGACTGGTCACTCTCAGGTATACATCTCCTAATAATCTGGTCTGGATAATACTTAAATAAATAAGGATCATCCCAAAAGAAGTGCTTGACCTCGGCTAAAAACCTAGAACGATCTTGTTTACCCCAATGTTGGGGCATTCGACCAGTAACAAGATAGTTCACTATATTCTCATACTAAGGTGATTGGGAAACAGAGAACAATTGTTCATCCGGAAAGCTGTCCCTTATAGGAAGGGAATCACTAGGGGAACTAACAACTAGCCTAGACAAGTGGTCTGCTACTACATTTTCTGCACCCTTTTTGTCCCTAATGTCGGGAGAAAATTCTTGTAACAATAGGATTCACCTAATCAATTTAGGTTTGGTATCCTTCTTAGACAAAAGGTATTTCAAAGCAGCATGATCAGTATAGATTACGATCTTAGAACCTAAGAGGTAGGATCTAAACTTGTCTAAGGAAAACACAATAGCTAATAGTTCCTTCTCCGTAGTGGTATAGTTCAACTGGGCATCATTCAGAGTTTTGCTAGCATAATAAATCATATGAAGTAATTCGTTTTCTCGCTGACCTAGCACAACACCAATAGCATAATCTGAAGCATCGCACATGATCTCAAAGGGTAGGTTCCGGTTGGGTGCCTGGACTATGGGGGCGGTAGTGAGTAAAGTCTTAAGCTTCTCAAAAGCCTATAAACAAGCATCATCAAAGACAAAACTTAGCATCTTTTGCAAGCAAATTGCAAAGAGGTCTAGAAATTAAGCTAAAATCCTTAATGAATCGACGATAAAAGCCAGCATGCCCTTAGAATGATCTAATATCTCTTACGGTTTTTAGGACCGGTAAAGTTTTAATAAGGTCAACTTTGGCTCTATCTACCTCTATACCCTTCGAAGATACGATATGCCCTAGAACAATTCCTGAACGAACCATGAAATGACATTTCTCCCAATTAAGCACTAAATTATTTTCCTTACACCTAGTCAAAACTAATGACAAATGATGCAAGCACTCATCGAAAGACGAACCAAATATTGAAAAATTATCCATAAAGACCTCTAATAACTGTTCTACCATGTCAGAAAATATGCTCAACATACAACGCTGAAAGGTCGCAGGGGCATTGCATAGCCCGAAAGGAATGCGTCTATACGCAAAGTTACCAAAGTGACAGGTAAAATTGGTTTTATCTTGGTCTTCTGGGGAAATAGGAACCTGATTATAGCCGCAAAATCCATCTAAAAAGGAAAAATGGCTACGGCCAGCTAATCTTTCTAGCATTTGGTCGATGAAGGGAAGGGGAAAGTGGTCCTTCCTAGTGACCTTGTTAAATTTTCTATAGTCAATACAGACACGCCAACCCGTGGTCATTCGGGTTGGGATTAACTCATTTTTTTCATTCTGGACTACAGTAATACCAGATTTCTTGGGAACAACCTGAATGGGGCTGACCCACTTACTGTTGGAAATAGGATAGATAATGCCTGCATCTAACAGCTTAAGAACCTCGGTTCAAACTACTTCTTTCATATTAGGGTTTAGTCTTCGTTGCATCTCCCTAGAAGGTTTGGTATCTTCCTCTAAATAAATCTGATACATACAAACAGTAGGACTTATACCCTTAATGTCTTCTATGGTCCACCCTAAAGCTTCCTTGTTGTTTTGAAGGACGGTTACTAGCCTATTTTCCTAATCACTATCCAAGTCGGATGTTATAATCACTGGTAAAGTTTCATATGGGCATAAAAACACATAATTCAAGGTATCTGGTAATGGTTTAAGGTCCAATTTAGGAGGCTTTTCCAACGAAGGAACTGGGGTAGGCTCATAAACGGGTATTCAAAGGGGTTGAATCTAACAAAGCATTCACCTCATTAATCATATCATCATCATCAAAATCAATCCCAAAGTGAGCTAGGCATGTCTCTAATGGATCTTCCATCAAAGTGTATGGTAATGACTCCTCGACTAATGTTCCTATCATGTTCACCTCTTCTATGCTCGAGTCATCTAGTTCAGAGGTGTAGATGGTAGATTTTCAACAAATGCTAAAATAGTAAACTCATGATTGTACGGACCGCCGGTTCAGCAATCGCATGTGAGTATTGAGACACGAGTCTCTCATCGAATTCTCAACGGAGAGTGCTTTCTCTCAGAGTACATGTAGATATGCAGTGAACATATAGACAACGGCATAATCTCATGAATACTGAATACTTTCAGTCATTTCTATATAGTATCACGGGATGGACGGCTCTACGGGGCAATATCGTCTTCAGGAACAAACAACGAGTTTAACCTGACTATATAAAGGATATGGCTTAACGGCAAGTCATGTCAGGATAATTAATTCTCATATCGTAGTCAGTTTATTCTTCTAGGCATAGACCCATGAGGTTAATTATCCCTTCATTGCTCCGATTCCGTGGTCGAATCAACGACGATCCCACGGAATGGCAATAAGATTGCTCCGATTCTGTGGTCGAATCAACGATGATCCCATGGAATGGAAATATCATTGCTCTGATCCCGTGGTCGAATCAACGATGATCCCACGGAATGGCAATAAGATTGCTCCGATTCCGTGGTCGAATCAACGACGATCCCATGGAATGGAAATATCATTTCTCTTATTCCATGGTCGAATCAACGTCGATCCCATGGAATGGCAATGATCACCTCATTGTTCTGAGTTCATAGTCGAATCTTCTGCTGATCCTATGAATTAACAGTAAACATCTATCCATTTTATTACTCGTTTTATGAATTATTCTCCATCAAATTTCATGAATTAGTAATAAATAATTAACAGGCATCGGAGCTACATTTGATTAAGCCATGTTTCAAATGGTGCAAGTGTATTCAACGATGATGCATTAACAATCACCGCACGAACGAGTATTTCAAAATACGACGAAACGATGAACCTATGCAAAATAGGGAAGAAAATAATAAATAATTAAAAATATTTGACCAAGGCTTTGGGACACGGACACACGATCAACTCATCGTGTCATGGTCATTTCCACGCTAATTCTATATTTTTAATACACTTTTATTATTTTTCATGATTTGATAAAATTCTCTCGTTTGATCAAATCTTCTTGAGAAAATTCTTCGGATTCGTGGTACTTCTATGAGTCCGTCAAAAATAATAATTAAGGAGAGTGTGTGGGGCGTGACCATTGGCCGACCGGCCATGCCTTGGTCCCAGCCGGCCCACACCTCACGGTCCTTATTATTTTATTATTATTATTTTTCTCTAATTTCATGAAAAAACTCCTTGATTTCATGGTTTTTTTCCTCAAAAAATTCCTTTAAATCATCAAAAATAATAATAAAATAAAATAAATTATGAAAACTCGTGGGACCGGGCCTTGGCCGGCCGGCCATGCCCTAGCCAGTCCCACACGCCCTGTTTTATTTATTTCATTATTAATTATCTTATTTTTCCTTGATTTCATGGTATTTTTCTCAAAATTCCTTCAAATCATCAAAAAATACCCAAAAATTATTTAAAAAATTATTAAAATTCGTGGGATTGGGCCATGACCGGTCGGTCACGCCTCCATGATCTCACGCGGCCGAATTTTATTATTTTGATATTTTTCAAAGACCATGAACTCATGGAAACTCCTTCAATTCATGAAAACACTCTAAATTTATCAAATTTCTCAAAATTCATGAATCCTTCATAAAATCATCAAAATATGTAAAACTAAGGAAGAGACACCACGGGACCGTGGTCATAACTGGCCGACCGTGCTTTGACCACCGGCGTCCCAGTCTCACAATTCCTTATTTTATAAATATTTTCCATCGTCTCATGGTGTTTCCTTCGTATCATGGAAACTCCTTGATTTTAACAAAACTCCTTCGTTTTATCGTGGGACCGGCCCCTTAAATATTTCCTGAATTTTACTTTCGGGCTGTTTTCACCTCCCAAACGAGCTCAAAAACTAAAACCTCCCTCGTTGGGAGATAGGAAATTCTTTTCCGTATGGAATGAAGGGGCGGACCATCAAAATCCGAGTCCGTATGAGAATTCTACATCAATTCTTGTAAAGGACGTTAATTAGGGTTTGGTTGCTCAAGCGACCAACAGTTGGTCACGTGATCACTGTGACCGGTCCACACTTCATAATTCCCTCACTTTTCATTATTTTCCCTCGTTCGATGAAGTTTTGACGGTTTTATCAAAAAACTCTAATTTTGTCATATTTTCTCAAATGGTCGCTCAAACGTGCACCAGAAAATATCAAAATTCTCAAGACTGAGACGCGGACACCTTAGGGACACGAGCACATTATCTTGACCGACCAAGATTAGCTCTTCGGCTCACGGAGGCCAATCCTATCGATTTTCATAGTTTTCACCTAATTTGCACAATTGCTGGTATTAGGTCCAAAACTTCCAAACACTTTGGATTTTTCATGAAGTGACCATCAGATGGTCACAGGACAACCCATGGCCGGCTCCATGACTCTATGGTCGGTCTATCACTCTCCCATAATTAATTAGATTTTCACACCTAAGTCTCAGACGAGCATTTTGAATAATGATTGAACCAGCATTTAATCATTCTTTCACCAACAAATCATGAACTCTTCGTGAATTCATCATACTTTTGCTCACGTGAGCATATGGATACTACATGGTTGATCCGCGGTCTCATGTAGCTGTTCCTCATTCGTCCCATGGTTAAAACTTTTGACCATGAATTGATCATCAATCAGTCAAATTAGGGTTTCTGAGTTCAAGGACCATGCTTCCAGACTCTAACCTTAATAATTCTAT
The DNA here is from genome assembly GCA_023529315.1 of Papaver bracteatum. Taxonomy (NCBI): domain Eukaryota; kingdom Viridiplantae; phylum Streptophyta; class Magnoliopsida; order Ranunculales; family Papaveraceae; genus Papaver; species Papaver bracteatum. The sequence continues at coordinate 88,551 of JAJJWX010002650.1, read as the reverse complement.
GACGACCTCATGGTCATGAATTAATACTAATAATTCTACGGTGACCTCATGGTCATGAATTTTATTAATTATGCTAGGTTCAACGACCAGAACTTTAATTAATATTCTTGGCACACTTCCAATCATTCATGAGCAACACATGCTCAGACGGTCAAATATTCAACAAATCATCACGAGAGCAACACTTGCTCAGATGATCAATATTTGCTCGAGTTAAGGAATATTGGTTCAACGATCCACCAATATTCAACAATCCATCAAATGAGCAATACTTTCTCACTTCATCGTAAGAATTATACCTCTGTCTCATGACACGTTCAATTCGTGAGTTTCAGAACATCTTGTTCGACTCAGCGATTACATGGACTCATTGTCCCATCAAACCACGAAGTCATAAATTGACTAACAAACCACGAGACGATCAATCGTGTCACTTGGGGGGATATCACTTAGGGTTTTGGTCTGGCGGTCTACGACACGTGTTTTCAAACACACGATGGAATGTGAGCAAGTCGTGCAATCAGTTGAAGGAATTCACGAGGTAGTGGGTGGAAGGACGACCGAGTCTTTACACGTTGGACAACCGGTTTCGAACACGATTTCCACCTCTCCACTCCTTGATTCCATTAACTGTCACACTTCATGGGATCATGGTGTCTATAATTCCAGCAATATAAATAAGTTCCTAAATCAAGATTGAAGGCAGAGAATCAAAAACAGAACGAATACATAGAATACTCAGAGTAAGAATCTCACGTCTCTTCGACAACACGAGATCATAAAACTCATAAATCGAGAAATTTCTTCACAATCGTTTAACTTAAATCATTCCGAACTTATCATATTCAGAATTCACACACCCACAATCCTTGAATCACCATCGATTCCACACATTTCTCAGCTTCCCTCCTACAGATCAACCCATCTTCTTTTGTGACCGAATTTACTCTGGAACGGTCGTTGTCTCGATTGAGGCCGGAGTACTACAGATTGGTCTCTCGAATCTAAGCACCCCCTTTGCAACGGTGCATCTATGTGATGATTAGCATTTTCCTGGTTCGAGGAATCTCCTCCGTCCGGTCGTCTCCTTAATCCCTTAAGAACCAGCAGATCGTTTTTCCCCATCCACAGATTGGCGACCATAGTGGGATATCATTCTCTCGGTTGCAATATCAATTCCCACAAGATGGTTGGTCTTAGGATTAACTCAACTACTTCAAACTCGATCCAGAATTCTTCAAACGGGAATGTTCCTCCTTATAACACTATGTCTGGCAGCACAGAAGATGGAAGAGCCCCAACTCTAACCGAATTGGCACGATCCCTGGAGATCCACGCCAGGAACATGGATCTGATGAAGAACACAATGAATCACATACTCGATTTCCTCATCAAGCTAACGTCCGAGTTAGGCAGAATCTCCGCCCCAGAAGTCCCAACATCGGGGACTGAATCATCACCTGATCCTCAAATCAACAGCTTCACCACATATGAGAAGCCGGTAGAACAAGAGGTCACTCATTTGATCGAGAACTTGTGTGAACTTCTACACTTATCTAGGGATCAGCGCACAAACATGTTTGATGCACTTAATCAGATATCATCCAGCGTGCTGATAGCACCATCAACCCGATCAATCAAAGGAGTCTCCTTGGTCTCTGAGCTTTCGATCGACATCATATCTTTTGGAGAAGAAGATCGCATGACAAATGAAGGACATAACCGGGCGTTATTTGTCACTGGCTTTATCAAAGGCACCGAATTTAAAAGAGATCTTGTCGACACTGGAGCTTCAACGAATGTTGTCACCATGAAAACTCTCAGGATGGCCAGATTCCCACAGAGCAAGATTGTCCGTCACCCCATCATAATGACAGGGTTGGAGGGAAGCCAAAGCCACACGTATGGATACGCGTACATTGATCTGCGAGTAGGGCCGATTCGAGAAAAAACAAAGTTTCATGTGATTGAACAAGAGCCCGACTATCATATGATACTTGGCCGACCATGGCTCCATGACAACAAGGTGGTCCCGTCAACCTACCACCAATGTATGAAAGCTCTGCTCGACAATAAAATCGTTTGCGTACCTGCTTTATCATCCCCTTACGCTCCCGTCTACAACGCTGAATTCCTCGAAACTCAAAAAAGAATGCCGGAGCCTCCAAGCAAGATTCACAGTATTCCACTCCCAAGCTGGAACACTATTGAGAAGGCTGGTGATGATCCGTTTCCAACTACCAAAGATATCAAGACATCCGCCACACCAACTAAGCGTAATAATGATCAACTTTTGACTCTCAGATCAAACTTCATAGCTGATCGAGACGCAGGTGGAAGAGTCACTTATCGCCGACGTGAAGATTATCAATTAATCGGGGAGAACGATAAAAGGTCTCCCCACCCTGAAGAATCATGTCAAAGTGAGATATCACTTGAAGAAGAGGTCCAAGACGCTCCACGACAACTACAAGATGGAACTGACTCCACTACTGACGATCTTGAAACTATCAACGTCGGGACTGAGCAAGATCCAAGACCAATCCTTATCAGTTCGGCACTATCACCAGAAGAGCGGTCCGAGCTGATAAGACTACTAAAAGAATATCAAGATGTCTTTGCTTGGACGTATGAGGAAATGCCAGGTCTGGACGACAAACTCGTCACACATCACCTACACGTCATCCCCGGTTCCAAAGCTGTCAAACAACCGCCCAGACAGTTTAGGCACGAAATCGAAGAACAAATCAAGGTGGAGATCCAGAAGTTGTTAGCAATAGGGTTCATCAAGCCTATTCTTCACCCGACATAGCTAGCAAACGTAGTACCTGTCAAAAATAAAAATGGGAAAATCAGATGTTGTGTTGACTTCAGGAACTCGAATAAATATTGTCCGAAAGACGATTTCCCGCTACCCAACATTGATATGATCGTCGACGCAACCAGCGGTCATGGCATGTTCTCATTCATGGACGGCTACAGTGGATAAAACCAGATCAAGATGTATGAACATGACTCCAACAAGACTGCATTCCGTACTCCTATCGGGAATTTTTCTACATGGTGATGCCCTTTGGACTAAAAGATGCAGGCGCTACTTATCAACGAGCCATGACCGCCATATTCCATGACATGATGCACAAGCAAGTGGAGGACTATGTCGATAACGTGGTGGTAAAATCGAAGACTCGAGCGTCTCATATGGAAATTCTCAAGCAAGTGTTTGAAAGATGCAGATAATACAAGTTGAAAATGAATCCTCTGAAGTGTGTGTTCGGTGTCTCTTCTGGGAAATTTCTAGGATTCCTGGTCACGACTGAAGGGATCGAAGTCAATCCAGATAAATCAAAGGCTATTACTACCATGTCTCCTCCAAGAACCGTGAAATAATTACAGAGTTTCATGGGAAAGGTAAATTATATTCGACGCTTCATCCCTGGATTAGCTCAACTCATCGCTTCATTCACGCCATTGCTGAAGAAAGGAGAAAATTTCACCTGGACAACTGTCCAACAAGAAGCCTTTCATAAAATACAGCAGATATTATTATCACCGGCTGTCATGAGGTCTCCAGTACAGGGACGACCCCTAATTCTCTATACTGCTTCCAGTGATGTCGATATTGGAGCACTCCTCACTCAAGAATACGACGAAGGTATTGAACGACCGGTCTATTACTTCAGCCGCACAATGAGAGACGCTCAACTCCGATATCCGAAGGCTGAAAGGGCATGCCTAGTGTTGGTACATGCGATCCAGATGTTCAGACATTATCTACTTTCTAACAAGGTCGTACTCATCTCCAGAGCTGATCCCATAAAGTTCTTTCTATCCAAGCCTGCATTTATTGGGAGACCAGCGAAGTGGCTATGTCAGATGTCAGAATTTGACATAGCATGCACTCCACCTAAAGCTATCAAAGGCCAAGCAGTCGCAGACCTTCTTGCTGCTTTCCTAGGAGAAGATACAACGATGTTACATGAGGAAGTACCCGGTGAATTCCCAGACGTCTTAGTTATCAAGGAAGAAACATGGCTTTTATACTTTGATGGATATTCCACCCATAGTAATGACACTGGAGGAGCGGGCATAGTGCTGGTGTCTCCGTCCGGTGAAGTTTTCTCACATTCTTTCAAGTTATATTTCCACTGCACCAACAACTCGGCAGAATACGAAGCCTTCCTCCTGGGACTATACTTAGGTAAGAAAGCAGGGGAAACGCATCTCGAGATAAGAGAAGATTCAAAGTTATTGGTCAACCAAATGAATGGAATATATTCTCTCAAAGAGATCACGTTAGCTCCATTCAGAACCGAAGCTCACCGACTATTAACTTATTTTTTTGACGCCACGATCGTCCATACAGGACGGACTAAAAATAGGCACGCCGACTTCCTAGCAACTCTCGCCTCCAAGCTGCAATTTGAAGGAGCAGAGAAAACAATCACTGTGCAGAGACGAGTTGTGTCGTCAACTTGGCTCACTCGGGTCGAAGACATTTCAGCTAACGACTGGCGAACACCCATCATCCATGAATTGAGCAGTTCCATTTCTGAAGGCCAAGTCAGTCTCAAAGAATTTAAGAACTACTTCTTACTGCATGGAGGACTGTATTATCGAAATCCAGATGGATCCCTATCACGATGTCTTGGTAATGATGAAGCAAAGGAACAACTCAAGCGCATACATGAGGAATTCTATGGACAAACACTGGTGGTGACACTTTACAGAAAGCTTCAAAGGATGGGATACTACTGTCCATCCATGGAAGCTCAGTCGAGGGCCTTACAAGGATCCTGTCAGAACTGCCAGACACCCCCTCACCATTTGTAAGTTCTGACAACCCAACACATTGGGGACTGGAGGGAGTCTTACATCAAATACCTCCGGGATAATGAACTACCATCATAAAAGAAGCAAGCAGTCAAACTCATTCAGAAATCTAAGAGATTCTCCTACCTTGATGGGATCTTATACCACAAAAGCTTTGGTGGGAACTTGTTGAGATGCCTAGCCAGGCACGAAATCCCTACAATCCTGAAAGAAATGCACGAAGGGGAACATCAAGGAAATAAGAAGTTATTTCTTTAAATTCACGAGAAATACTACTGGCCTACCATGGAAGATGATGCATCCATGCACGTACAAAGGTGTAATAAGTGCCAGACTCATGGTAATCTCATTCATACTCCTTGTCTCCCATTAAACTCGGTGAATAGTCTGTGGCCTTTCTATAGCTGGGGACTAGATATCATCGGAAAGATCAATCCGGTTTCTTCAAAGCAACATGAATACATCATCACCGCAACGGAGTACTTCACTAAGTGGGCAGAAGCTATCCCTCTTCGAAGCACCACCAGAGCCAAAATCGCTGCCTTTATCAAGGAACACATAATATGAAGATTTGGATTTCCTAAACATATCATCACAGATAATGGAACTCCTTTCTCCAATCAAGATGTTGAGAAGCTACTCAATAAGTATGGAATCAAACATATCTTCTCCACACCATACCACCCACAAGGAAACGGCCAAGCAGAAAGTACCAACAAAACTCTGATCAGAATTATCAGTCGAACAATCCATGATAATCCTAGATCATGGCATGATCAACTACCCATGGCCCTGTGGGCTTACAGAACCGCGCCAAGGAGATCGATCGGTACCTCGCCATATTCTCTTGTCTATGGAGCTGACGCCATACTACCAGCAGAAATCAAAATCCCCTTGGCAAGGATTGCAGCATCCAGCGGTGTACAATGGGACGAAGCTGAAATCTCCAAATCAATAATTGCTGAACTAGACATGTTGGAGTCAAGGAGAGCCAAAGTGGAGAGATACGTGGAAGCTTACAAACAGAGGATCTCCAAAGCCTACAACAAAATGGTAAGACCTCGAACATTCCAAGTAGGAGATCTGGTATTAAAGACAGCAAAGCATATTCAACAAGACATGTTTGCTCCCAAGTTCTCTCCAAAATGGGAAGGACCATATGTCATCATCAAAGCAGTATCTAGCGGATACTATAAAATCTTGGCAGTCGATGGGGGAAAGGAAGGAAATATCATCAATGGAAAATGTCTCAAAGCTTACTATGCCTGATTCATAAAACAAACTACATATTCATCATTTTTAAGCATTCCTCAAAATGTAATTTCATTCCTCCAAAGAGCATACGAATGCTCATTTGTTCATTAGACTTTCAAAAATGGGAAAAACTATTCAAATCATGATCAGGTGTTTATCTAGTCAAACACTCAGAATTATTCAAGACAACAATCACAAATGCTCACTCAGAGCAAACCATCCAACAACGGATAGTCCATGAAATAAGCCTCATCAAGCTTCTTATGAAAAACCTTCGTCTTTGCCTTCAAATAATCCACGGCTTTCTCAACCCTTGTCGACTCCAAAGCCAGTATCCTCTCCTCGTCAAGTAAAACGGCATTCATGGAAATCGCATCAGCAGCCTCTACCGCCTTATGAACTTTGATTATTTCAAGACGAAGACGAAGCCAACTTACATTGAATCGAAGCATCTCACAGTTAGAGATCATCTCATCCCATCGGCGCAGCTCATGGTTTTTGACGTCTCGCAAACGCATCTAGTTCATCTCCTCTATGATTGGCAACTTCCCGGCCACTGTAGTCAGAAGAGTTGGAGGAAAGCCTTTCCACACCTCTGTGGTATAAATGTGACCATATCTCTTCCAGATCTTGGTGTACATAGGTGCATAAAATTTTGATATCACAAATCCACCAACTGCCTCATTGTCAAGAGAAGTGCTAATCATTGGGTCTTCAAATGAGAGACAAGCATTTGGGTATTCACGAGCATGGACATTATCCAAGGTCTCCACGGATCATGCGGAATCTTCACATGCCTGATTGCTGCTCTCCTCAACTTCAACCACGGTCACAGATTTTCTGCTCCTTCTTCGTCTAGCATCAACCACGACACGGACGTCCGCCTACGTTGGAACAGGGGAGTGACTAATCTCTTGATTCGGTGTAATCGCGAAAGTATAGGGTTACTTACAGATGATTCATCCTCAACACAAGCCGATCCGTACCGGGCAGGAGTTCTAATGGTCCGCTTAGGCCTTGCATTGTGAGAAGAAATGTCCTTCTGATTATCCTACAGAAGATCACACGCTTATGATCAACAATATCGATCAAACGAAGGATGAAAAGGAAAATAAGAGATAAACGACTTACTGACGCTAATACTTCATGTCTCTTCGACTGAAGATCAGGATAAGGAATATTATCGCTCAACATGACAACAAAGGAATATGTTCAGGGCTTTTTTACACAACAAAATCAACTCAGGAATGGAGAAAGTATTTGCGTGGATCACAGAAGTTGAGGACTTAAAGATATATATATATACGTCAAACAGATAGTTGTCATTCACGAATGGTCAATTCGGTTACGAGTCTCACTGAAACCCTAGACTCCCAAAAATCGATACTGAATGCACGGAAAATGCTGGGGACTGACCGTCATGAGTCAAAGGATAAGCCACGTGGCCTTGAGCATGTCAAAGATTTTTTGGCCACGTGTCATGATGCATCAACGAGTCGTGACGTGTTTAGATGCACGAATATTGGTCCATGTCATGGATTAGAGGAGATTAAATATTAACAAATATTCATCACTCAGAAGAAAGTCTAAGACGTTTAACAACTAAAAAAAAACAACACTCAAACGTTCAAGAAGGATAAAGACAAATGCCAAGCTACTCAGATTCATATGAGTTTCCGGATCCGTCATCTTCATCATCACTAGCTTTCACAGAATCCTCTTCTTCAGAATCTTCAGAATCACTGGTGGGATCCGGCCGACCGTAGAAGAATTCCTCATCATCTGAATACCAATCATCCTCTGCTGCAAGCTCGGTTTCAATTTCTTTCATTATCCTTCGATGCTCTCTTTCATACCGATCAGGTTTGATGTAGCGTTGAAGTGGCTCCCATATGAGATCCTCCTCAGAAGCATCAGCGTCAGAATCGAAAGGCGCTTCATCCAATGATTGACGCTTCTCCTCGATTCTTTGTCTCTTACGCTGGATTCGGTCTTTCTCACATTGACGAGCGTCATTCTCTTTATCTTCAGCTCCCCTTTTCCTAAGTTCAGCAAAAGAGACCCTTCGCTCACTCAAGGGAACCTTAGCATGTGGTTTCGCTGCAGGAGCATCAGAATCCTCATCGGAAGAACCAGAGGAAGAAGATGAATACCAATAATCGTACTTGTTGCTGCTGTTGTTGTTGGTCGACATATTCTGGAATCAAGAAATCAAAGAATTACTACCGTGAAATAAATCAGCATCAATGAAAGGTAACTTTAAACTCTTACCTCTTTACAGTTCTACTAACGACAGTAGCTATGCCGTAAGAGTTAACACGTTTATTCGTTCTTCAAAACCTACGATGAAGAACGAAGCTTTATTAATCTCCGAAACTGATTTTTCATAAAACCACGGGCGCAATCTTCATAATGTGAATATTCACGCAGCTGACATATGAAGTTTACAACAATAAAATATATCATCATATTTTGCGTAATATGTGTCACGGCTGCACATATTTATTTTTAAAAAAAAAAAAAAACTATTTTCCTTCGTATCGTTGTTATTATCTTTAAAACGAAGGTTTATTTCAAAATATTGTGAAAGCTCACACCCCACACCTACGATAAGGTTTTGTATCTACATGAAAACTCATAAACAAAATTTTTATCACGGGACACAAGTTCGTCATACATATTTTCCTTCGTGTCATCGTTATTTGTCTTTAAAACGAAGGATTATTACGATTTCATGAGTATTCACTCCTTTTATGATAAAACCGTGGTACACATGAAAGCTCATACACTAAGTTTTATCACTGGACCTAGGTTCATATACTAAAAAAATCCCTCCTAGATCAGGGATTATAGTTGGTTTTCGAAACTAACAATCGAACGAACATACGTTTTCAAAAGACAAGGTTCTTTCATAAAACCATCACTAATTATATACACGAATATATAATTTCAATATGATCAATTCATGAAGCAACTCATGGAATCAGCAACATTCAAAAAAAATAAAAAAATAAAAAAACGTACATGGTCGGCCGGAATTTCGCCGGCGGCGATCAGGCGGCGGCGGCGAATTATTTTGCTGGTGTGAACACGATGGAGAGGTGATGGAGCTTAGGTCGTGGGAAGAAAAAGAGGGATTAATTCATTTTATATGATTTTATTTCCAAAACCTAATTTCACTAGGATTTCCTTATTTGGGCCAGGCCCGCAAATCCTAACCGACCATGGGCTCGTCGTCCAAATCAGCGGTTCAACACCAATTTATGCTCACCAAATAGCTCCCTAACCATGACAACGAAGCCTTCATCAAGTCGCGGCTCGAAATGCGGTAATGTTTCAACTTACGACTAAGTTCAATTACTAGTATAATTTTTGGCCTGAAAATCACCATTTAATGCTGACTGAGGAACACAGTTTTCCTCAGTAAGCAGGGGACTTAATGTAGATGGTGGATTTTCAACAAAGGCTAAGATCATAAACTCAAGATTGTACGGACCGCCGGTTTAGATCATCCATGATATCATCTTAGGACCAAACTATAATTTTTAGGACCAAATGATAATTTATATTACCAAATAGGACCTAACAGACAATTGACTAGGTCAATTGAACTAGACCATCTCTAATATATTATTTCTAGGACCATATGGTATTTCCTACTGGATAAAATCGAGCGATGTAGATATCGTCTGGTGATTATGCATGCGCGAGCCATACGCACAGGTACGGACTTATGTCTAAATAACGTCCATGATCGAAAGAATGATCTCGGCCTATATTGCCATATTGGCTTTGTCAAAAAAAAAAAAAAAAATATATTGCCATATTGGCCTTTCACTTGTTTTTTCCTTGAGAACTTCTACGCGTTTCCAGGTCCTGTTGCCTTCTTATAGAGCTAGCAAATGTTCATGATTATTATATATACTCTGCTAGCTATAATGCTATTTGCGTAAAAGAGTCCAAACATGAAAAGAAAAAAGAAAAAAAGGAAGGATGACACATTACTATTTTAAAGAATGGAGTCAGCGGACACATTAATACTCTTCATTATACTCCAAACCAATATGAAGATCCAAAACAATGAAACAATTAATATAAACTCACATCAAAATCAAAAATTTATTTCGATTGTAATGATGATCAATTCAAGCAATCATTTCATGATGTGCATGCCGGTCTGTGTACATGTACTTGCATATCATTTTTGTCGTACAGAATCAACACAATGTGTACGTGTATCAGTTCTTATCTGTAGATTGTTGTGTATTCTTTTGGGGCTAATGCGCGAACCATATATACACACATACTCATGTCTAAATAGCGTATACCAAAGGAATGTCAAGATCTATATATATTGGCCTTTCAGTTGTCTTTTTCTTGAGAATTTGTACACGTTACCTTGAGCTACCAAAGGAGCATCAATCTGAATAAATCGAAACAAAAAGTTATAAAAGATCGACGGAAATTACAAATCAATAATATATATGTATATACTCGGCTATACACAATGGTATATGCCATTGCTATCCACCAAGGATTGCTGCTGGTACTAGTAGTATTATCTGCAAAAGACCAAAATTTAACAAACTCTATATACAGAATCACTGGTGCGCGCTTGGGTCAGGGAATGTGATATGACCTTTAGTTGACCGAATGGTTTACCTATCACAGGTGCACATTAAATTTCGAATTATCCGATTAGATTATTCAGGGATATTATTTTAGGTTAGAACCAAATTTCGCACATTAAATTTCGACTTATCGGATTAGATTATTCAGGGATATGGTGTTAGGTTAGAACCAAATATTTCGATATTTGAAGGTTTTTTAGGGGTTTTCTTTGCTTTCGATATCTAAATATGAACACAAAATACCCTATTGGAGACGAACAACTAGCTAAGAGGAAGAAGAAAAAGAAGAGTATGACGATCAAAGAAAACAAAGGTGGTGACGATGAAGACGGTGATCATAGTTATGAAGCAAATATTACTTCAACTACTCATCTATGTGATGACATCATATGCGACATACTTACCAGACTTTCAGTGAAATCACTCATGCGCTTTAAATCGGTATGTAAATATTGGCAATACTTAATCCGATATGATTCTTTTTTCATTGATTTACATTTTACTCGTTCTTTAGAACGTAATTCACATGTAACAAATCTCATATTTACTACTAACCGTGGTATGAGGAGCACAAACGAAATTACCTCAGTTAATAATTTGGCGGTATATGAACATCGGTATCAAGATCCAGTTATTCCGACTCGTCATAGGTATAAGAACCTTGGCCAATGTTGGTATATGTTAAGGCCTGTAAATGGTTTAATTTGTTTTGTTAGACACCATGATCAAGCAAGTTATATACGCATCGCAAATATAGCAACAGGACAAGAAACTCCATGGATCAAATTAAGATTAAGTGACATGGAACAACATTTATTTTACTGTACCAAGCTCGGTTTCGGTTTTGATCCTGCTACTAAAGAGCACAAGTTTATTTGCATATACAGTAAAAGTAATATCATCCCTTATTATATAAAGGAACCCATTAAGAATCATAGTGACTTGGATGATGAAATTTGTGAAGTCATGACTTTAGAAGGGAATAACAAGTATACATGGAGAAGAATTGATGTCTACCCACAATACGAGCTGAGATCACCATCCGGTACTTATGTGAATGGTTCGATATATTGGATAAGTGATGGTTATAAATGTACTTCTCTTTGGAAAAGGAATAACCCTAATTATAAAGAATCTTTGAACCCCTACCATGAAGGTGCGGATTTAGTGGCCTTTGATGTAGGAAAAGAGGAGTTCAGAACGATAACAATTCCTCAGCATGTTGTATTTTCGCCTCTGCGTGGTGGTTCGATAATCCAAGATAGAGTTATAGATTTATTAGAAGTGAGCGGACATATAGCTCTGGATGATAGCACTAGTGCCTATAAGCTATGGGTGTTCATCGACTATCATCACCACGGCGGCAAGCAGGAGAAGGCTGGTAATTGTACTGAAGGTAAATGGATTGGAGAGACTGTTTTCATAGAGTTGAGCTCATTTTATGACATGGATCATCCGACTCCTTGGGCAGATTGTAGAATGGTAGGTTCAATCCATGGGAAAGACGAGATAATCCTAATGATTTATCGAAATGTGGAACCCACGGATTGCTTTTATATTTGTTATTATAACTGGAAAACCAAGACAGTCCGAAATAAAGTTGAAATTAGTACCAAGGAGTTGAATACATTCTATCATTTGGGACACATTTCGAGCTTCACTGAAAGTCTTTTGCCTGTTTAGAAGAAGCTATAACAAGGTTGCCCATTTAGGGTTGGACACTGGATCATTAGATGATTTACGAACGAGAATCATTCGTGCTACTTTGGGTAGTGACAGATCGTATTTGTTTTCTCATTGTTTTAGAGATATAATTTGTGATATGTTATTCTTTTTGAAATTTCCTCTTTTCTTTAGATGTCATGTCCGGATTTTCCCTTTCTTTCTGATTTCCTTGCCCTTTGCAAAGATAAATGGAGCTTAATAGTGTATTTTAGGTCCTCGCCTTCACTTAGTAGGTGCCGGCACTGAATGAACGTCAAAGAAAGATTTCGTGAAGATTCCGGTTCCCACTTTAACCGTGCGCACATTATTAGCTAGAGGCACTCATAAGATTATTTCTAGGCATATAGATTGTTCTCCCCGGATGTTAATGAAAACCGATATCACATTTCGCAGGCCAAATTGTTTACAGAAGGTGGAACTAGATAGAAGTATAGAACACAGTCCTCCAAAGAGTAGATAATTTTTTACTTCATTAATAGTGCGTACGTAGGAAACTAGAAAATGCATGGATTAAAAACACACAGATAGATAGTCCGTCTCTCTTTAACCAGTTCAAAGAGAGAGAGAGAGACAAGGAGGAGGAAAACATACATTCACTCCCATTTCTAATTAACTAAAAAGACCACACTTAACTTAATACTCCTAATACAGCAGTATATATAATTAAACCCTTAATACTCCTAACACAGCAGCATAATTAAACCCACACACAGTAGTAGTCATCAGCAGAGATGGAGATAAACCTTGTAGAGACTAGAATCAAGCAAGAGTCTCGATGAAAAACACGATCCTATGGGCAGAGTTCACTCTTACCCATACCTGAATGCTTCTGTGTTCAGAAAATATAAGATTTCCTTGAATCGCGCTTCGCCAGTTTAGGCGGAACTGATTTCCAGCACCCTTCCATAGACTAATATCTCTGTTGGTTGAGTTATGTTCAACTCCATTGATACAAACATCCACAGCTAAACCATCCTCATCAGCACCATAAACTACTTGTCCGAGTCCCTCCAAATCATAGTAAAACTGGATTTCTCTCTCAAGGAAGCCCAAATTTGGAGCAACAAGATTCAAGCTGGTGTGGACGTCGTAATGCGATAAAACCTTCTCGAAAAGCGCAAAAGTTTGGTTCAATGGATGGTACAGAGCATAGGCAGCATTATTGGCTGGAAGGACATTTGGAGTGGGTTGCATTCCATGAGGTACGTGATGATCGATACGGTGGACAGGAAGTGGATCTGTTCCAAAAAAATACAATAAACACACAATTAGTACCGTAACAAACAACTAACTGAAGGAAAATGACAGAATAAAATCAAATCTAAAACATATATATTTGTTCATATTGAAAAATGAAACATATATGTAATTGTTGGATTGGGTGTTTTGTGCACTTAAACGAGTTAAAAGAATAGAATACATGCACGATGCCGTATAATCAGTGAATGAGTTAAACAAGAAAAGTGTTTTGAGATTGTGTGTTGAACCTGCTTGTTGGTTTTCTTGGTTCTGTTCTCCTCCTTGTTGTGCTTGTGCCATTGATGAAAAATGTGATAACTAACACTCACTTCAACTCACTTAAGTATGAAATGCAGAGATAAAAGAAGAGCTATATTTGATATGTTGTGGAGAAACAGGAGTTGTATTGATATGTATATATAGGGGAGAAGAGATGTACTTTGATCAGTTCAGAACTTCAGTATTGAATGCTTTAAGTGTGTTCAATTATTCGTCTCTCTCCCATCTGGTTTGATCTGTTGTGCGCCCAGACAACGGGTATAGTGTTTATGTACCGCCCTGTGTCCTACTCTGCCCCTACCTATAGGGAAGCGCCACTTGTTTTTGTCAAAATGCTTTCCTAACAGAACTTCACAAAGGATCTTGACTGTGCAGGTCTTTTTACCTACTACTGAAGACTTGGGACATTATATTGCAGACTACTGTAAAGAAATTGAGACAATTTTCGTACTGCATGGTTCCCATTTTAGATATGGTCAAAGGATTGCCATCTTAGTTTAACAGGAAGAAACATGTCTCGGTTCTTATTTCTTCTTGTTGGGCCTTGACAAGTTTACCATTTCGGGCTCCAGCTATTGTAATCTCTCCAATGGATTACCGTCTTCTTTATTTTTGAAGTAGACATAAGATAGAAAAAGTGTGCATAACAAGAAGCAGTATCCTAAACCAAGTGTCCATTTTATGTGTTTTTCAACGACAAAGAAGAAAGGAAAAAAATAATAATGACAAATCTAGCTAGTTTGACGAAAAATAGAAAATCCCTTAATCAACTATTTTTGTTAATGACTAGTTTTTCCTTGGTTAATAAGTGTTAATTCGGTTGTTTAGTAATAAAAAACAGTGCTAGACGTATAATTAATTAGTGTTCATTAATCATCGAGGCCTCCAAGTGAGCCCTCAATCAATCAGAGATTTATTTATTTATAGTTTCGTGCTCACAAGAGATTATGATGATTTTGCATCAAAAAGAACCTGTGTTCTAATGGTTTAGTTAGAGATTTTAGACTTAGTCCGCTATCTTACTGGCCAACGGCTCAATTCCTTCCCCGAACAATTTCGGAAGTAAGAAAAGACAAGAAAAGAGGGTAAACAATTAATATGGTCGTACGTACATAACGTGTACACTGTACAAGCATATCTTCTTGCCTTTATAATGTATGTACCTACATCCTTCCTTTATAATGTGTACTCGAGTTTATCTCTAATGAGAGCCACTTGCATTTACAGAATTCTATTATTATATGCAGATGGCACGGAATAGTGAAATTTTCATGATTTACTTGAAATATTTCAGACTGTCATGAACAAACGAACCAACAATTAAAGCGATAATTACGACGCCTAATGGAGGAATGAGGATTCATAAAATTGTTAGAAAAAACAATGTTTTGTTTTAATCAAAAAATGCATGGATCATGTTTTGATCCCAAGACCTATTGCTCCCTAGATGTTTTTTCATGTAAATGAATAAAACATTAATCCCATATAGACTAAAACACTTAGAGTTTTAGACTTAAATACCATTGGTTTAGCCTTAAGGGCATGGCCCTTTGGGTCTTTAGACCTTTGTGTATGGGGAAAGCCCTAGACTATGGCAAGGTTGCCATTCCCTTATTGCATTTCTTATTGCCTTTCCCGTTCGCGCGGTGCTTCGCATAGACGCACGCTCGGGCGTGGGCGTGGGCGTGGGTGTATCCGACCCATTCACGCGTGTCACACGGTGCATTTGACACCTGTGCCTCGAAGAGAATCTCAAAATTTTGAACGCGTGTACACTGTGCTTTTACCTTAACTTTTGTAACGTTCGAGACGCGGGTTTTACGGATCTTGTCGTGCATTGGATTCTTATCCGAACGTTCAGTTTTTTCACCTATAAATACGAGAGAAGAATTTCATTTTTAACTCATACCTTTCAGAACTCTTCTCTTCTGAAATTCTTCTTCTTCTCTTATGCTTTCGAAACAATTTTTTTTTAAGTTTTAAAAAACATAAAATCGAGTTCTAATCAAACAAGTTGTAGTTTACGAAACATAATTTTGTATAACTACTTCTTTGTTTACTAAATTAGTTTACATAAACTTTGTTTAACGTTTTTTGAAATTAGTTTACGTAAACATCATAGTTTACGAAACATAAATTAGTTTTTATATTTATCCATCAAATAAAATACTAAAAAGAAAAACCTAGGTTGTAGTTTCGTTTTATGTTTTTGTTTTTCATTTTTCTTTGCTCTTTGTCCTTGTTTCGAAGTTCTAATTTCTTTTTTGGTTCTCTCTTGTTTTGTATGCTACACATAGAGGAGAACTAACAAATAGTTGTATCCTGGAGGTAATTTGTTAATTGCTATAGCATCTCGTCTTGATTTCTTTTTAATCCAAAATATGGAGTAGTTTGAGTTGATAATTCGGACAATATTACCTTTAGCTCAGCCTCATCCAAGCGTATCTCAAGATATTTTTAATGGAGTAAATTGATGAAGCGTGCCTCTACTAAGTTTTTGATACTATCATCGATGCATCTCCGATGCTATAACAATAACACACCTCTTGATTTTTGTGTTGAATGAATATGAGTGTTAAGAATTTTTCTCATGTTTTTTGAGTTGTTTGTTACTATTATCAGTGTAATCTAAGTATTATTTCTCAGTTGCATACGCTTATTGTAATTTAGTTCCAACAAAAATGTCCCTTGTTCGAAACCATTGATCTAGTAGACAACACGGTAAACTTAGTAGGTGCACTCACATCCCCAGATTCCCCACGAGATCATTGTGCATCCTCGATGTGAATTCGAGTCCATGTATCATTGGAGTAAATTCTGCGTGTTGATACTTTCGTGTGTTTTTCGTAACAAAAGCGCCACCCATTTGATTTCTGCAGTGGATTATGTTGACACCAAGAACAACAACAACAACAACAGTAGCTTCAAAATCTTAACAATGGAGGATTAGGAGGATAAATTAATCACCGGAGATATAACTTTTAAGGCTCTTAGTGAAGTTAGTGGGTATGAGCGTGTGAGACGGTTAATGAGATCTTTTCACCGCGCGTAGCCTTTTTCTTGTACCATTCTGCAGTTTTAAGCATGCATAATAATACCAACAAAACAAGTACATGCAGTAAGTATGATGAAACTTGAACGACTGAGCAATTTGAATTTTTTGCTTGTTAGAAAAGCTAGCAATCTTTTGCTTGGCCATATCATATTCTTCCCTTTGAGAGTTGATAGCCGTTTCTAAGTCCTCTTACTTCCACTTACAACCAGCATCAATCTAAGTAAAACAAACAGGATTAAAATACTGAAAAAAATCACAAATCATTAATGTTTCTAGAATGACCTATACACACACACACGCATGTCTAATTAACGTCCATCGAAGGAATGTCTCGATCTGCATATTGGCCTTTCTTTCAGTTGATAATTTCCTTGAGCTAGCAAATGTGCATCAATCTGAATAAATCGGTAGAAATTACAAATAAATGATCTATCTGTCTATGCACGCAGAGACTCATGCATGCCTGTTAGAATAGGGGCATCCAACTCAAAACCAATTGGCAATGAGTGGAGAGGCCCTAAGGGATTATAAACCGCAGACAATGTGGGACTAATAATCTCAGCACGCCCCCTCACGTGTAGCCTGCTCTGATACCATGTTAGAATACGGGCATCCAACTCTAAACCAATTGGCAATGAGTGGAGAGGCTCTAAGGGATTATAAACTGCAGGATCTTAAATTCTCAGACAATGTGGGACTAATAATCTCAACACATATAACATCCATCCAATGAATGTCGCTAGCCTTTCACTTGTATTTTCCTTGAGAAATACAAATCAATAGCGTACCTGTCTATGTACTCTGCCATAATGCCATATATGTACACGTATAAAACCAAACACGAAAACAGTGGAGAAAATAGTGGATGACACATTGTTATCCTAATGCATATGAATTGATACGATTCATTTATCTATGAAGGCCCATCCACCACCTGGACCACTGCTAAGTTAGCTGTGTTAACCCAGAAAAAAGACATGAAATATTTATATCCATGCATACAATTCACCAAGGATCACCGTCGCATCGATCGACTCTTATGTGCAGTGGATATGTTGTTTAATTCCTATGCGGAGGTGCATATAGTTCATATCCTCACAAATTTGGTTGTTGTAGCCAGCGTAGCGCCTCAGATCCTTTCGCATATTAAAATTTCATCTCTCTCCCATCTGGTTTGATCTGTTGTGCGCCCAGACAACGGGGATAGTGTTTATGTACCCCGTGTCCTACTCTGCAACTACCTATTGGGAAGCGCCACTTGTTTTTGTCAAAATGCTTTCCTAACAGAACTTCAAATAGGATCTTGACTGTCCAGGTCTTTATACATACTACTGAAGACTTGGGTCATTATATTGCAGACTACTGTAAAGAAATTGAGACAAATTTTCGTACTGCATGGTTCCCATTTTAGATATGGTCAAAGGATTTGCCATCTTAGTTTAACAGGAAGAAACATGTCTCGGTTCTTATGTCTTCTTGTTGGGCCTTGACAAGTTTACCATTTCGGGCTCCAGCTATTGTAATCACTCCAATGGATTACCGTCTTCTTTATTTTTTAAGTAGACAAGCAGTATCCTAAACCATAGTGTCCATTTTATTTTTATGTGTGTTTTCAACAACAAAGAAGAAAGGAAAAAGATAACAGTGACAAATCTAGCTAATTTGAAACCTATCACTATAAGATAAAAAAAAGGCTATTAATAAGGATATTAAAATTCAACTCAAGTCAAGTCTATCTTGACTTGAGTATTATTGGTTATTTCTGACTCAGCTTGTGACCTGTTTGAATAAGATAGCTGTATTGTCTTGTCTGTGTTTAAATATGTCTGAGAGATAGCTTTTATTTTGAGTTAATTAGTGTTTGGGTCGTAGATTTTAGTATGTCTTTGAGTTTGGGTCTTAAGTTTGTCCATTTTAGTGTTTGGGTCGTTGACCCGTCAGTTAACTACGATTTCTAGTCAAACCGTTAAGAAAACTTAACGCCCATTTATCTTTTTTTTTTTTCAGTGAAAACGTGTACGGAGTTAGATGATATTTATGGCTGGGGTTCAAAAGCATTCTCTATTCCCAGATTAGATAGAGGAAGAAACATATTTGGGGGAAAATTAGGACAGCAGCAGATTTTGGAAATTAAACATGATTTATTCGAGGATAAACTGAAGGGTATTTTGGTTCTAGCTTGTTACATCAGTATTGGTTGGTAGAAGAGTCGTTGATTTTTGTTGGTTTTTAAGTAAGTAATTTGCTGTTTTTAATCAAAATTGTTTAGTTTCTATTGGATGCATGAGGTTTTGTATTCTGTAATAGTTGTATTTGATGGTAGGGTTTCTTTTTATTTGAAATTAAAGTGAAATGGTTAGGTTAATTTTTCTAATCAGTTATAGTGCTAGGGTTTGGATTCATGTTAATGGTTTTTGTTTTGATATTTGTATCATTTTCATAGTTCTTAATCTGGGTTTACCGAAGAATCTGTAAAATGGTTGCTAAAGCTTTGTGTTTTTCTGTAAATATGGATTGAGCGGTCAATTCCAGCTTAAAAGGTATTAAGATGACTTGTTCCTTATTGTAGCACAATTAACTTGTTTTGCAATCTCATTTGTTCTTTTGGTTTGTGAAGGTGTATTTGATGATGTTGCGAGACAGTTTGCACATTTCAATCTCTACCCTGCTCTAGGAACTATTACAAGAACTTCAAGAAGAGGCTGGAGGGCAGCAAAGAGCTATAATGAAATTGACTATACGCATTGGATGAAGGAGATGGCATACTAGGCAAAAGTTAGATCACAGTTCTCGCTAAGAGAATATAGCCACCAATTTTAGCAAGTCTTTTGATGGATGAGTCATGAGTGTTAATTAGTTGAAGTTTTCAGGGGAGAACGACTCAAATCTAAATGAACAGGCACCGTAGGATCTGTGTTTTCAATAAAACGTAACTGTTTTCTCCATAAAACGGCACGTGATATACTTAATTGCGCACATGTGGACGGAGTGGCAAACGTGTGAACGTTGTAACTAACTGATGTTGACTCTAATACCAGTTCTGTTAGTTGACCGAGTTGACTTCCGAGTCAACGACCCAAACATTAAAACGGACAAACTTAGGACCCAAACTCAAAGACATACAAAAATCTAAGACCCAAACACTAATTAACCCTTTTATTTGTTTTGAACTGTTTTCGTCATTCTTCTGTAATACAACTTGTTATCAATAATACAATTCATTCTTTTCTTAAATCTTCTTTGATCTTAATCATCATGAGAGCATAAAAATTCTCATGGTATCAGATAGGTAACGATTCTGTTTACTTCTTCAGAGCATAAAAATTTTAATCATCAATTTTCTGCTCAATTTTTTGGGTAACATCATCTTCAATAATTTTCCCCAAAATTCAATTTAGGGTTCTTGCAAGTTTTTATGGTAACAACTCGAAGAACAACTTACGACAACAATATTATACGCAATATGGGTCACCAATTGAATCGTAATCTTGTAAATTCAACTCCAACTCTTGTTTCAGATCTCGCAAATTTGCAGAATCATCATACTCATACAATAATGTCTTCCGCTGGTAATACTACTCCTCTTCCCTTCACCAATATCTCCAATTTTATTTCTATGAAGCTAGATCATTCAAATTATCTTCTCTGGGAAGATCAATTTGAGGGTGTATTATTTTCTTGTGATCTCTATGGATATGTTAGTGGAGATATAGTAGAACCACCTCAGAAAATTACAGTAGATGGTGTTGAAATTGTTAATCAAGAATGGGTTTCTTGGAGGAGGTTAGATCGATTTGTCTCAACCTGTCTTAAGGCAACTTTTACACCAACAATTAGTGGTGATGTTCTTGGCTTAACTACTGCTAAAGAGATTTGGGACGTTCTACAAATGAGTTTTAGAACTCAGTTTCTTGCTAGATAAAGTATGTTAAGAAATCAATTGCATAGTATTAAAAAGGGTAATTTGTCTATTGTTTAATATCTTCAGAAAGTCAAGTCTATAGCTGATTCTTCGGCTGCAATTGGTGAAAAAGTAAGTGACACAGATTTGTTAATGTTTGTTTTCAATGGGCTAGGCAGTGAGTATGATATGTTTGTGATCTCTTCACAGAACAGAGAAATTCCATATACTTTTGGAGAAGTAAAAGACAAATTGTTGTGTCATGAGTAGTTTTTAGATGATAGACATCAACATAGTGTCTCACTGTATGATGATGGAAATTCAACAGCATTCTATGCAAGAAATGGTTCTAATACTTCAAACACTAATAGGAGGCATGGTGGTTCAAATAGAGGTACTGGTAGTAATAACTATAAAAATAGTCAATATCAACATGGTTCTACAAGTGCTTCTACTGGCCAAAATCAAAATTGGTTTTATTCAAATGGAGAAAGAAGACCATATGTGGACTATTCTAAGATGTTTTGTCAGATTTGCAAAAAGACTGGTCACATTTCCACAAGATGTTTTTTAGGTATCATCCACCTTCTACTGGTAATTCAAGTGGTCAAAGTACCAAGAATATTTTGCTTCTTCTAAGAGTCGATCACAGTCTCACAATGAAGCTACTTCTTCTAGTCCTTCTCATCATTCTTTCACAGGTTTACATGTCAATGATGATCCTTCTTCATCAAATACAGTCTGGATTTCTGATAGTGGAGCTTCTACACATATGACTGGTGACAGATCAATTCTTCAGAATACTTCTAGATTCAAAGGCAAAGATCATGTTATGCTTGGAAATGGTAAGACCTTACCTATTTCTCTTATTGGTAGTGCTAGTATTAATACACCAACAACCAGTTTTAGGCTAGAAGATGTTTTGCATGTACCTGAGATGAGACACAATTTATTGTCTGTGGCTAAGTTTACCAGAGAGAACTCTTGCTATATTACTTTTGATCCTTATGGGTATGAGATAAGAAGCTTGCATAATCATGAATTATTGGCCCATGGCAAAATGATAAATAATTCTGATCAAAAAAAAAAAAAAAGATAAATAATTTGTATCACATCAACTCTACCATACTTCAATTTGCTTTTTCTTCTCTTATTGCTACTAGTGATATTTGGCACAACAGGCTAGGTCATCCCTCTTCCAAAATAGTTCAACAAATTCATAATCATAAACATATTATTGTACAATCTTATGATTCTCATACTCTGTGTCCACCATGTCAGTTAGCAAAAAGCAAAAGACTTCCATTTTATTCCTCATCTTCTCATGCTTCATCTCCTCTTGCTCTTGTTCATTGTGATGAGTGGGGTCCTGACCCTGTTTCTTCTATTGCTGGTCATAGATATTACATTCTTTTTATTGATGGCTTTAGTCATTTTCATTGGATTTATCCTATGCAAGTAAAACCAGAAGCTTTACAATGTTTTCAGTATTTCAAGTGTTTAACTGAAAATTTATTTCATACTAAACTTCTTGCTTTTCAAACTGATGATGCAGGTGAGTCATTTAAAGGTCTTTTTAAAACCTTTTTGGATCAAAATGGCATTCTTCTGAGAATCTCTTGTCCTAAAACCCCAGAACCGAATGGTCTTGCTGAAAGAAAGCATAGACACATTACTGAAATGGGGAATACTTTGTTGTTTAATTCTTCTTGTCCTAAAGAGTTTTGGTATGATGCTTTTCTAGCTGCAACTTATCTTATCAATAGAACTCCAACTCCTATTCTTCATGATAAATCTCCTTTTCAAATTTTATATAATACTTCTCCAGATTATTCCTTTCTTAGAGTCTTTGGATGTGTTTGTTATCCATTTCTTGGTCATTCCAGAGTTGATAAACTATTTCCAAAATATGTTAAATGTATCTTTGTGGGATATAGTACATTACATAAGGGATATAAATGTTATAATCCTCTGACTAAAAAGCTTCATATTTCCAGACATGTGGTGTTTTCAAAAAATGAGTTATATTATTCTGATTCTTCTACTTCTTCTCATGTTTTATAAGATATCACTTATGTTCCTACTTCTATTGTTGTCACTAGAGCTCAAAGGGGTATTTCTAAGCCAAAATCTTTTCATGATCATGTTTTACATAATTTTGTTACACATTTTATTCTGTCAGCTTTTACTACTCTTTTACATACTCCTTCTGAACCTGAAAATTTTAAAGAAGCAATGAAAGATCCTAGTTGGCTTGTATCCATGGGGGATGAAAATTTTGCATTGCAAAGAAATGGTACTTGGGATTTGGTTGATCCATAACCTCACATGAATATCTTAGGCTGTAAGTGGGCTTTTAGAGTAAAACTCAAGTCAGATGGCACAATGGATAAGTTAAAATCCAGATTGGTTGCTCAAGGTTATAATCAACGGGATGGTGTGGATTATGGTGAAACTTTTAGTCCTGTTGTTAAATCCACAACAGTAAGAGTGGTTTTGTGTTTAGCAATTTCTAGGAGTTGGGTGATTAAGCAATTGGATGTTTCCAATGCTTAAGAACTGTGTCAGATTTTTCAATGTTTGTATATGTGGCTGGTTCAGATATATTGGTGTTTCTTCTATATGTTGATGACATAATACTTACTGGATCTTCTTCTGCTCTAATTGATCATCTTGTGCATTATTTGAGTTCTGTTTTTGCAATGAAAAATTTAGGTGGTTTGCATTTTTTTCTTGGGAATTGAAGCAACTAGAAGTCAACATGATATTTTATTGACACAGAAAAAGTATACACTTGAATTACTAGAGAAGGCACAAATGATAGAGTGTAATTCTTGTTCTACTCCAGTTGCTAAAGGGCCTAGAATTTTAGTTCATGAAGGACAATTATTACCTAATTATTCTATCTACAGGAATTCTGGTTGGAATGTTACAGTATTTATGTTTAACCAGGCCAGATATTTGCTTTGCAGTTAACTATGTGAGTCAATTTATGCATGCTCCTACAGATTTTCATCTGTTGTTGGTTAAGAGAATTCTTAGGTTTTTAAAGGGTACTGTTGGATTAGGTATTACTCTCAGAAAATATTCTATTGACAAGTTGACAGCTTATACTGATTCTGATTGGGGTAGTTGTCCTGAGACAACTAGGTCTACATGTGGGTATGCAGTTTTTCTTGGCAGTTCTTTAATCTCTTGGTCTAGTAAGAAATAACCCACATTGTCTAGATCTACAGCTGAAGCAGAGTATAAATGTTTGTCAGTGGCTACAGATGAATTGGAATGGATGTCCTCTTTATTGTCAGAATTACATGTCTCATTACAATTACCTATTACTCTCTACTGTGACAATACTAGTGCCATATATTTGTCTGCTAATCCTGTTTCTCATTACAGGACAAAGCACATAAAGATCCAATATCATGTTGTTAGGGAGTTGGTGCACAGTGGATTTCTCAGAATTCAACATATAGCTTCTGAGCATCAGTTGGCAGATATTTTTACTAAAGGACTATGTGCTCCTGTGTTTACTTCTTTATTACATCAGCTACTTGGGTTATCTACTTCTTCTACTTCAGTTAGTGCTTCAAATTCAAAAACTTCTGCAAGTGTTTCTACTTCTCGCACTACTGCCTCTGTTCATCATGCTTCTGATAGTACTACTTCTCTCAACAATGTTACTGTTCAGCCAACATCTACTTCTGGTTGTGTTACTTCTTTTCATACTGCAACTGTTTCACCAATTTGTGGTTTAGCTACTGTTAGGCATGTTTCTTTTGCTGTTCCTTAGTATTGTTTCTTTTTCAAACTGATATCTGTAGTCATTATCAGTTTGAGGGGGACTAATAAGGATATTAGAAGTCAACTCAAGTCAAGTCTATCTTGACTTGAGTATTATTGGTTATTTCTGACTCAGCTTGTGACCTGTCTGAATAAGACATCTGTATTGTCTTGTTTGTGTTTAAATATGTCTGAGAGATAGCTTTTATTTTTTTGAACTGTTCTTAAATCTTCTTTGATCTTAATCATCATGAGAGCATAACAATTCTCAGCTATATGTACATGTATAAGACCGAACATGAAAAGATTGGAAAAAATAATGGATTCGGAAGAATATGGCCAAGCAAATTAAAACAAAAAAATGCAGTAGAACAAGTACTATGGATATGAGCAGAGAGGACATGCCAGCCAGTAACTTTATCCAATATCAATAATGTAATTTGTACTTAGCATATCAATTTCGACGTGCGTATCTGTTACAAATTAGTTTTGTACTCGGCCAGTAACTTTATATTCCTTTATGATAGCGAACGAAACGGTTATCACTATTGAAACTGTTTTTCATAAACTCAATTATAATTAGGATGTTTTTCATTATCATGCAGTGTTAACTATCAGTGCTTTTTACATGTCTACAAATATATCGAACCAGATTTGAAAAGAACTAAAGAGTAGAGGGAGAGGGAGACGATGGCAGAGCTATGACTCAAACAGATACTCCCGTATCTCTTTTGCTGTACAAAATCAACACAATGTGTACAACGTATATCATTTGTTATCTAGTCTTTGTTTTCTTAATCTATTGACTTTCTCAAAAACCCATATGCTTGCTCCGTGTTCAAATTACAATCGTTTGTTTTTGTTCCAACTGCCGTATCTCCTAGGGATTTGAGTGCATTGGCTTGTTGAGAATGGAAGTACTCCCTTGGATCCTTAATAAGAAGAGGTACAAATGTAAGGTTGTTTTGTGTTTGAAGATCTTCAATCGCAGCCATTCGAGAAGCCCTTTCCATACGATTGTGATTTGCCTTGTCATCAGATATTTGGGCCGCTAAGTCGGACATTTTGGACTTGGCAAGTGCTTCTGCTATAGTTCTTGTGTCCCCTAGATCCATATCCAAAGTCCGTCCTTCCAAAACAACTGCTGCATGTCGGTTAAGATCTTGTGCCAGAGTTCTCTTATACTGTCCATATTCGGAATCAATAAACTCTTTGGATCCATCACGGAAAATTCCGCGATCCGGAAGATGCATGTAATCATCATTTTCATCAGCTACCATATCTAAAGTTGGATCAACACGTCTAATCTTCCGGCGAGCTTCACGGGCCAATATTTCATCCTGCTCCAAGAAGACAGCAAGCTCCTCATCTTCAGCAGCTTCAGCCGCAGCGGCAGCCGCATTTTTTGTTCTACGGATAAACTCTGCTCTAGCATATTTTGTCCAGAAATCCGTTTCAGTCATCTTGCTTGGGACAAATTTCAAAAATGCCTGGTGAACAGCTGGTTTTTCAGTAAAAATCTCCTGAATAATCTCTGGTGTCAGGCGGAAAGTGACTTTGTTTGTCCGACCATCTGTTAATGGCTTGAAATTGGCAAGCATCGCACTTTTCAACCCCAATCGTTGTTTACACATCTTGCTGCCATCAAGAGCAAGCAATTTCTTTCGGAGCTGTTCATCGTGTTGTATAGTCGGAGACTTCTCGGAATCCAGTGAAGATGATTGGGTAGCTTTTGTCTTTCCGATGACTTTTCCAACAAATTCGCGGCATATTTCACATTCTGCAAATTTATCGAACTCAAATGTGTAATTTTTATCACATCCAGATGTAGGTTTCTGTATAAGCCTTAATAGCGCTTGTTTATGGTTAATTTTATGATTTGTAATGGATCTGAACCCAACACTAAGTCTTGTGGATGACTGAAGATTATCAGGTGAGAAATCAAACTTGTCCTCTGTCATAAATAGGACTCCTTGAACACCACGACCATTGATCTTATACCTAGCACGCATAGTTACCTGACGGCACGCCATAGTCTGTAAATATTGTTGAAGAAATATCTCGTCTTCAACTTCTATTTTATGTTGTCTTATTTCAGTCCTCTGCTCTCAATTAGCCGGCGTGGGACTAAGTATATCGCACTAGTATGATCAATTGGTATGGGTATGCGAAAGGATATAGGTCATGCTTATTCTTGTCGCCAACTAATATTTTATGTTGTCTTGTTTCATTCCTCTACTCTTAATTATCCGGTGTGGGACTAAAGCTTTATTATAAAAAAAGTGACCTCTGTGTGAACTGATATAGCCAACCGTCCGAGATCCTTGATTTCCCTAATTCGGCTAGGCTTGCATAACTTAAACACATGGGTTTCCTTAATCATTCCAAATTAAGAAGACGAACATCCGGTTTCTTAAATGGATTTCCGTTTACAGAACAAATACCGGCGTCTTTGTGCACGCTCTATATAAGAGGAAACAACAATATGTAAATCAAACTTTCTCATATGTATTATTCTGTAATGTTCTTAAAAAAGGTTTCCTTGATTAAAAAGTCTCTTGAAATATCACCAGTCTTGGAAAGATTTTTACATGCATATGGATTAGATTACAAAAAAAAAAGAAAATTGCTGCAATTTCACTATCAAATTTTGTAAAGCTAAAGCAATCGACTCTATGTACATTTCACCTATTGCATTTGCCGGCTAGGTTCATTCGCAAAAGCTATATCATGCTCCAAGACTCCGACTGCACAGGCAATGGGTAGAGATGAATAGGGTTTAACTTTCAAGGATTGTGCTAGGAAAAAAATAAATGAATTATACCTTTTCTCAATCATGGTCAACTTCATCATCCAATACTCTTCTTGAGCTCATTCCGACCTGACATAGATTTGACTGCTCTCTCTAGACGTTCTTCAGTTTGCTAACGGCTTAATCCTGTCTTCTACTTTAATAGTCTGTGTGAATTGGGGAGAAGTTTTGATATCCATCCCAAATAAGAGGATCTGATTACCACTTATTGTTGTTTCTGTCATGACGAAGCCAATGACGCCATTCTTAAGACAGAATCCCAAATTAATGCTTCAACGGACAGTTTCTATAAACCTAAGTGAGATTTTTGGATTTAGACTTGTTCGAACAAATTTTACTTTAAACCTCTATTAGTACGTTAGAGCACGTCTTTCTTTACCTTTTTTGGGTGCAGCTTTCCCAGGTCGTTTCTGCATCTCAAGCTTTACTAGACCCTGCACAAATTTGCATTAAAAGCCTGTCAGATAATGCTGAATCGAAAATAAAAAATCATGATATATTATAGCAACCGGTTGGATATAAAGACACAGCAGAAACCACTAAATCAACAATAGACCTTAACTTAAAACGGCACTAGCATTCATACTTATGATTACTAGAACTCTGAATTGAAATTGCAAGCAAAGAAATTGAGACATTGACATTAACGAAATAAGAAAGCCTAAACTTCGACATTTTAGAAAGAACTGCTAAATTGGATATATCTTGGTAGTTAAAGCATAACAGGAGGTTCTGAATATCCGATTTCCGTAGGAGCACATGACATACTTGATCATGCATTAACATAATTAGTGAGCCCAAGCCCCAAGGTCACCTAGCCTTAATAATGTCGGAAACATATGCAGCTTCAACCAAAGATATGACTTTGACAGTGAATCAAGGATTAACCAATAAGACTCCTGGTAGGTCTAACACATCAATTTGCAGAGAGAATAGAATGGAGACGAGGCAGCTTTCCAGTGGGCAATGGAACTCAGCGGAGCCAGACACCACATTTAATTTCAAAGTGATTCGAAATCCATCCTACAATTGCTAATTGGAATGTATACCAAAGCAAGAGAAAAGAGATTCAAGAACAGTACTCAATTTGACAACTACAAATGTCAGCTGCTTAACTTCAAAGCAATGTCTTTTAATTTAGTCAACAGGCAAGACCATTTATTTTATGCAAACATATATGCTATATGTAACAAATCTGTAATCAATGCCAGATGGGAAGGTACAAATCTGATCAATTTAATCAGGAAACAAGTACGAACCCTGAACTGAACTGTCGAACATCAATACCTATTCATGGAAGAGATTATCTATTCAATTTCCTTTAAAAAAAAAACACCAAGTTGCCCAATCGGCTCATTCCCATAAGAGAATGTGTAAGTAACTCAATCGAGTTAATACATTAAACCCCTTTCAGAGATGCTTACCATACTTTTGGTATACCCAAACTACTAAAATGCAAAATCATTGATCAGAAAATCTGTCAAATCTCAAATGCCTAGATATTCTAGTCAACAGAAGTAGGAAGAAAATGTAATACATTGAAGTATGTACATTCAATGAATAGGATTGCTTCCAGAAGTATTCGCTGGTTATTAGAGTTCCAAAAGTATCAACTTGTTCACATTTGACATATAAAGAGGTTCATATTTGACTCATAGTTTGCATTACTCCAAAATTACGTATTCCATGTGTATTGCCATTAATCTAAAACCGTCACTGTTACCAAATTACGTAATCAATATACCTAAGGGAAGCAACTAAACAAACCTAGATGCTCTATCAACAATCAAGCCATTCAGAATCCACAACTAACCACTTCAAATATGTTACCCAAATGAAAGTAACATACAGTGGTATACCTCATTCTGTGGTATAAGGTTGTAGAAGCTATTATCACATAGATATGCACAGTCTAACAACTTGGTAACCTTGTCCCAGAGTACCAATCGCCAACTGACTTGTTCTGAGTAATAAAGAATCAACTTCATCAAAACTCACTTTGTCAATGTACAACACCCTTTGGCCTTTAACCTGGAGTAATGAACGCAATTACCAGAAGCCTATATGATAAGAGTAGTTGGATAGTGTTGTACCTCAATTTGGTATAAGGTTGTGGCAGCTACTATTAAAAGAACAAAGTGACTTGATGCTTTAGTATAGAACCCATTTCAAGATTTCAGTTCAGTCCATGTAATAACATTTTTCCTGAGGCATTTCATCAAACGTTGGCATTTCAATACGGAAAACCCCCAAATTTTACAATTAATCTACGAAAAGGGTTTACTGTAAAATCCTTACCTGAAATTAAGATTACTACTGAGTGAGCTTCGATGGAAAAAGAAGAACCAAAATTGAACCTCAGATTGAACAAACAGATTTTGAAATCATAATAAACTTGCTTCAACATTCATCTCTTTCGCCCACTCCTGGGGATAAGATTTTGCCGATTAGTGCTGCTGCATCACCCGAAACTCGAGATGTTTAACCCGAAATTGGTTAGAATGGAAATGAGAGAGACTGAAGGAAAGTAAAGGCTTTGTATGGTCGTGACTTAAAGACTAAAGAGGAAAGGAAAGGGAGTTTAAGACTTTATTATTTTCGCAAGAATTTTATTCCCACACCGGTGATTGGGGCCTATTACAATCGGTTTACTCGAGTAAACCGTGTAAACACCAATTGTAGCATTACAATCAATAATCGGTTTACTCGACACCCATGTAAACACCGATTATGGAGTTAAATTTAGGCCTCAATTAAGTTGGCTAGGCCCCAATTTAGGTAGGATACAGAAGACTTGAGTTCAGTATTTATGCAGAAAAACGGGCAAACGGGACAATATTAACTACTGCTACTAAATAAAACACTACTAAAACTAAAGTTCACCTTGTTTATCCTTTTTTTTTTTTTTGGAAGGAACCAGGAGCTACTACCCCAAGATTTTATTTCAAATACCTCATTTAATTGAGGTTAGAAGAGTTACAATGGCCAACTGGAAGCCATGAATACGTGCAATTATTCTTCTTAATTGAGAAATTATTGTCTTCAATAAGACTAGATGATCCTAAAGAGGAGTAATTAGCACAATTGATCGAAATCGCGATCAAATCTTGTCGCCAAGGATCCACATGTAGATCTTCGTCAAGTCAATGTAGATCGCCCTCAAATATGTGTTGGAAATGATTATGAGAATCGTTGGAAACGCCTAGAAGGCTGTATGAAATTGAAATATATAAAAGAAAATCTAATTGTCTACAACAAACAATCAGATATAAAAATAAAATTAGATATAAAAGGAAAATAATAATCACCAAAACAGGGATTATAATTTTATTGATAGTAATTACATGATATTAATATAGTATACTTGCTAAGATTCTCTAGATCTACCAGGTTGAACCGAGTAAATCTAGATTAGAAAGATGAAGATGGTGAAGATGAAACAACAATATGCTATCCTTGAATTCGCTGATTCAATGGACAGTTTCTCTAAACCTAAGTGAGATTGTTCGAACAAATTTTACTTTAAACCTCTATTAGTTACGTTTGAGCACGTCTTTCTTGACCTTTGTTGGGTGCAGCTTTCCCTGGTCGTTTCTGCATCTCAAACTTCACTAGTCCCTACACAAATTTGCATTAAAAGCCTGTCAGACATTGCTGAATCGAACTAAGAAAGCATGATATATTATAGCAACCGGTTAGATATTAAGGCAAAGCAGAATCCATTAAATCAACAATAGACCTTAACTTAAAATGGCATTGGGATTCATACTGATGATTACTAGAATTCTGAATTGAAATTGCAAGCAAAGAAATTGAGATTCTGGGTATGATGGTAGTTGCTGACACGTGCTACACACAAAAGGCGAAAAGCAACAAGATGTAACGGCTACGAATACCAATGTAAATGGACAAGCACACTTGATCATGATAAAATCACACATTGACAGTAACGAAATAAGAAAGCCTAAAATTCGACATTTTAGAACTGCCGAACTGGAAATATCCTGGTAGTTGAAGATTCTGAATATCTGATATCTGTAGGAGCACATAACATACTTGATTATGCATTAACATAATTGGTGAGCCCAAGGTCACCTAGCCTTAATAATGACGGAAACATATGCAGCTTCAACCAAAGATATGACTTTGATAGTGGATCAAGGATTAACCAACAAGACTCCTGGTAGATCAAACAACACCAATTGTTCATTTCCATATTTTCCCAATCGGTTCATTTCCATATTTTCCTAATCGGCTCATTCCCACAAGAGAATTTGTAAGTAACTCAATCGAGTTAATACACTAAAACCTTTCTGGAGATGCTTACCATTCTTTTGGTATACCCAAACTACTAAAAAGCAAAATCATTGATCAGAAAATCTGTCAAATGCCTAGATATTCTAGTCAACAGGAGAAGGAAGAAAATGAGAAACATTGAAATATGCACATTCATCCAAAAATGTTTACTGTACACTGTTGACACTTGACACTGCCAATCTTACTAAGATGCAGAACATAATCATGAAATCACTCAACTGACACGTGCTACACACAAAAGGGCGAAAAGCAACAAGATGTGTCGGCTACGAATTCCAATGCAAATGGACAAGCACACTTGATCACGATAAAATCAGACATTGGCATTAACGAAATAAGAAAGCCTAAAATTCGACATTTCAGAAAGAACTGCTAAATTGGATATATCTTGGTAGTTGAAGCATAACCGTAGATTCTGAATATCTGATTTCTGTAGGAGCACATGACATACTTGATCATGCATTAACATAATTAGTGAGCCCAAGGTCACACCTAGCCTTAATAATGGCCGAAACATATGCAGCTTCAACCAAAGATATGACTTAGACAGTGAATCGATTGACCAATAAGACTCCTGGTAGGTCTAACACACCAATTTGGAGAGAGAACAGAATGGAGCACGCAGCTTTCCAGTGGGCAGTGGAACTCAGCGGAGCCAGACATCACATTGAATTTCAAAGTGATTCGAAATCCATCCTACAATTGCTAATTGAAACGTATGCCAAAGCAAGAGAAAAGAGATTCAAGAACAGTACTCAATTTGACAACTACAAATGGCAGCTGCTTAACTTTGAGGCAATGTCTTTTAATTTAGTCAACAGGCAAGACCATTTATTTGCTGCATACATATCTAGTGTATAAAAATAAGAACATATAAGAATACTAAAATAGAGTTCACCTATGTAAATACAGTAATACTACTTGGAGAAACAATAAAATGGAAAGCTATTCGTTGGTTATTAGAGCTTGCAAAAGTATCAAATTGTTCACATTTGACATATCCAGAGGTTCATTTCATGACTCATAGTTACCAAATTACATATTCAATATACCTAATTCCATTAGGGAAGCAACTAAAGAAACCTAGATGCTCTATCAACAATCAAGCCATTTAGAATCCACAACTAACCATTGCAAATATGTTATCTAAATGAAAGTCACATATAGTGTTGTACCTCATTCTATGCTATAAGGTTGTGGAAGCAACTATTAAAAGGACAAAGTGATATAGAACCCATTTCAAGATTTCAGTTCAGTCCATGTAATAACATTTTTCCTGAGGCATTTCATCAAACGTTGGCATTTCAATACGGAAAACCCCCAAATTTTACAATTAATCTACGAAAAGGGTTTACTGTAAAATCCTTACCTGAAATTAAGATTACTACTGAGTGAGCTTCGAT
This sequence comes from Papaver bracteatum, assembly GCA_023529315.1. NCBI lineage: Eukaryota > Viridiplantae > Streptophyta > Magnoliopsida > Ranunculales > Papaveraceae > Papaver > Papaver bracteatum. Next base: position 55,322 of record JAJJWX010002650.1, on the reverse strand, counting down.
GGAAAAAGAAGAACCAAAATTGAACCTCAGATTGAACAAACAGATTTAGAGAATTTGTTAAAAGAATTGGGAATTCAAAACAGAGTAGTTAGAACGGAAATGAGAGAGACTGAAGGAAAGAAAAGGTTTTGTATGGAAGGAATTGAGGTTGTGACTTGAAGGAGAAAAGGAGAGGAAGTTTCTAACTTTATTATTTTCGCTGGAATTTTAGTCCCACACCGGTAATACAAAATACTTGAGATCATTATTTATCCGGAAAAATTATATACACAAGCTTCCTCCCAAGTCTACAGGAGCTGTGTCTGTGGGTTCGAGAGGCTAGACTGCGCCTGCACCAATGGGGGGGGCTAGCCCACTGGCACTGCTGTGTATAGAGTGCGCGCTGTTCCTGATGGCCACTTTTTTTTTTTTTTTTCTTTCTGTAGGAACCAGCAATATGTAAATCAAACTTACTAATTTGCAATATTTTTAAAACGGAATCCTCAATTAGAAAGTCACTTGAAATATCACCAGTCTTGGAAAGACTTTTACATGCCTGTGGATTACAAATTAAAAAAATGGTATATACCAATTGCTTACTGCAATTTCACTATCAAAATTTGTAAAACTAAACTGAGCTGCAACTCTTATGTACATTCACCTATTGCATTTGTAGACGCTCCAACTGCACAAGCAACATTCATCTATTGCATCTGTCCACGCTCCAACTGCACAAGCAATGAATGGGTAGATGATCAGTTACAGAAACTAAAACAGCAGAATAAATAGTTTAAAGGACTGCTAAAAAGAAATGAACTATACCTTTTCTCGATCATGGGTCAACTTCATCATCCGATACTCTTCTTGAGCTCGTTTCGATCTAAACATAGACTGGACGCATATAACTGCTCTCGAGAGACGTTCTTCAGTCTGCTTACGGCTGTCTAAAAAGAAGTCCTCGTGAAGGCCATATTCTGCTTGAATCTGCTCTTGTACTCCAACATTTTCAGTTGACTGGGGTAGAATAAGTCCTCGCAGCCCTTTTCCCTTCTGACGCCACCTTAGAATCGCCTTTTCAAGCACTCCAACAGCCCAAACAATTCTGTTTACTTGGTTCCGTGCACGGTGACCTCGGAAATTAGCCTAAACATACAACACGGAAAAAGGCAGAACTAAAAATCAAAATTCTGCAAATTCAAGTGGAAATATCATAGAGATACTTTTCCAGGTTCAAACTGTTTGTTTTTACTTTTGGAATGATTAGTTGAAACTAGCTCCGTAAACACTGGCACTTGGAATTGCCTAATCTAGCTTGGTTTCACTTTAAGTTTGATAAAACCAACTCTTACAAGTAACTCTACTAACGGTTGTGTACATTGGTAAGTTGGATTAAACCAACGCTTAAAACCAATTCTTCTAATGGTTGTGTGAGTTGGGTAGACATTATTATAAGAGATATGAGTTTGAGTAAAACAAGATAGAGGGGAAAAGAGTTCTTACCTGAAGTTTGACCACTTGCAAACGCTTGTTGAGAAAATCCTTTCGGATCCTCCAAGTAAGAAACTGGTGTTGGATTCTTGATGCAGCTTTCATCCTCTTCCGTATCATATAGATGCGGAAAGCATGTTGAATCTTCATTGCAGCCATTGTATAACATGCTTCAGTGAACATCTGTGTACGGCGAATTGCTTCTGGGGAATGTAAGCTTAAAGAAGCTAGGTCGGCATTAGTCACGTAATCTTCGTCAGTGTCTTGAATTGTCATTGTATTTGTTTTGCTCACAAGGTCCTTCCAAAAAGCTTCCTGTATACGTGATGCTACATCAGTAGATATCTCGCATGCATCAAACGCATCCTTCTGACACAACTGCTCTTCGCTAAGGTTTCCAGGGTCCACTGAATAAGATTTTTGGGTTTGAAGGGGGCCAGTTGTATTTTCAGAGACGGACATGAGCATAAATTGTGTTATCAGTCCCTGTTTTGCAAGATACGCAGCTATACCCTCGTGGCCATTTCTGGATGCAATGTCAGCAGCTGTGCATCCACCAGGGAATTTTGAAGTGGGGTCAGTAACTAGACTTGGATCCGCCCCTTCAGATAACAAAACTGCAACCATTTCTTTCCTGCATTCATGATTTGATGATGTAAGTATATTTGATTGGTTTCTTCGTGTTAACTAATAGAAAAGTTTTCAAAAACAGGATAAGAAATATTACCTCCCATAGAATGCGGCCCAATGTAGGGCAGTCCAGCCAAATGCATCTCGAAAATCTAATGAAAGTCCTGAGCGTGAATACAGTTGAACAGCCCACTTGTAATCCAAGATAGTGCAAAGATGGATAATTCCTAGACCAAGATGATCGCGAGCACTTGTTTTACGCCCTTCAACCACTCTCTCTAAAATCCACTCCTTTAGCTTGCTCTTCAAAGTGAATTCCGTTAACATATTTGTACTTTGTGACATAGACATTTTGTTATGCTGAATTGATTCAATCAGGAATTCACAGTCTTTGTCGATACTAGAACTTACGGATGGGAGCAACTTAGTGTCTGAATAAGCTGATGTTGATTTTTTTGATAGCACGCGAAGGAGGTTACTTGAAGAGAAGAGCAAGTGAAGAAGCCTTAGCTGAAGTTGAAACTCCTCCTGCTTAGGATGCTCATTTAGTAAAGCCATCCTTTCTACTGGAGGAAAGCGATACTCAAAACTCAGTACTTGACTAATGGGTGTATAACCATCGAGGCTCAAATAAAACTTCACAAATCCAGGGTAGCGAGGAAATGATGTACAGCGGAATACCCCCATTGCTATCCTTTCAGCAGGAGAACATACATCTCCAAAGACACAAAACATTCTTGTATCATCAATATGTGGATATGCTCCATGAAAATATCCAATTGCTATAATCTGCAAGTGTCATTAAACAAAACTGAAAAAGCTCATAAGGACGTCTCCAGTACAGGTTATGATAAGCAATACATATCCAATTACTAGTTACAATACCTTTGTATGTTCCGTTGAATAAGCCCATGAAGGAGAGATGTCCGTTATATTGAATAATGGTTTGATAGTTTGCAACTGGTGATTCACTATCATCGATGTACCTGATTCATTGTGACTAGTTAATAATGAAGAGTCATCTGGTAAATCTGATAGGTCTGAGGCATCGGCCATAAAAGAGTCCAGAAATACTTCAAAGCTCTCTTCATTTTGCAGACTCTCTTTGATGAGCATGGATGACGATTCATCTCCTGTTGCACATTGAAAATCGTTGGTTTGAATGGTTATATTCCTTGCTTGAGAGTAATCACTTGTATCACTTTTGGAGTTTGTAACATTGTACAAATTCTGCTGCACATAGGAGACACCATCTGCAGAAAAATGTATTAACAAGTTAAATTTGCCCTGAGTGGCAGTATACTCGATTCAAGAAAGCTGGATTCTATGCTAATAATGTATGAAATCCAGGCTCACTTGAGTTAGATGCATGACTTTCCCAGCAGCTTTTTTCGTCAGCTAAAACCTCGGGAACAGAAGCATTCAAGCAGTGAGCTGAATTAGAATTTGAATTAAGAGGTGTACTAGGAGAACTTTGCACCTGCTCTAACTCACGATAATGAACAAAGACAATGTCTTCTTGTTGCCTGACAAACAAGAAAAAAAGTATTGACTTCGTATTTTCCCATTTAACAATCGCTGAAATAAAGGATGGATAATCAAGTTAACATTACATACTTATCGAGTAACCAGTAACACCTACGAGCCAAATTAGGATTGTCCAACCCACCATGGGCATAGTACACATGAATCCTCTCCTCGCGCCCAACCTGATAAAAGAAGATTAAAAGAGAGCATAGTATCCCTTACTGAGCTTAACATTCAATTTTACTACCGGTGCAATTTAAAACTACTACACAAATGTATGAATCACACCTTTAAGTGTTCATGAGCTTCTTGAACTGTTTTCCCATCTTTCTTCTTCCTCCAATTATGTCCATCCTTGCGAAAGGTTCTTAGCTTTTTACGATCATACAACACAATAGTTCCCCCTATATATACAAACAAAATGTTATAACCAGATTTTGACAACAAAACCACCACAAGTGCATTTTACAGTACACTGACCAAAAAAAAAATACACAGATATTAAGCAATCAAATTACCTTTTGGCAGGTTTACCGGTTTGCTGTGAATTTCGAAACACCTATAGTTAGACAATATTGCATGAACTTCATTCGGCCGGAACCACCTTTCTTTGGCATCCTCCAATAACTTCTGTATATCCAAATCTACACATTACACAATAATCAGTCAGCATTCATTGGGTGATGATACCAATGAGGATTTGACACTTAAAAATCCAAAGAAGAAAAAAAAAAAAGCATTCACAATTTCACAAGATGTCTGTGATGGCCTAATTCTTTAGGGTTCTTGCAAGAATTTCTGTGTGCATTCACTCCCCATTGATCATGACTTCGAATCCCCTGAATGCCACTCAGATAAATTTACATGCCCACTTTCACCACAGACCAGTGAATCAAGAAAATTGAAGTAAAAAAGAAAAGCATTCACAATTTTACAGGATGCACAATTCTGTGATGGCCTAATTCTTTAGGGTTCTAGCAAGAATTTCTGTGTACATTCACACCCCATTGATCATAACTTCAAATCCCCTGAATGCCACTCAGATAAATTTGCATGCCCATTTTCACCACAGACCAGTGAATCAAGAAAATCAAAGTAAAAAAATTCAAACCGGGTAGTACTGAAATTTACCTTTCATAGTAAGGAACCCATGAATCTCCCATCCTAGTAGTAATCTATTGCCGTTGACGCTACTTTCCATGAACAAGATTGTGTGGGTTTAGTAGTGAAGAAGATGAAAGAAAAGAAAAGAATGTTCAGAGCCGAGAGAAGGGTTTATTCTTTTGCGTAATTGTTAAGTAAATTCTAAGAATGGGATATTTAAAGAAAAAAAAATGGAAAGAGTTTTGGGTTTTTTGGTATATAATTGTGATTTTCGAGTGTATTTACAGTGGGATTTAGGAAATGTTAGGGCCCCCCATTTAGGAGTCCATGTATAAAATGGAAAAGAGTTTGGTAAATCATGAATGAGTTGTAAAGACTTGTAGGATTTTATTACCTAAGATGGTAAGAAAGAAGACAATGAAATCATTGAAATGCATCATGTCCGCTGGATGGTGTTGAAATCTCTCCGTTTTTGTTAGCGGGAAAGCAAAAAGTGATACGAAAAAGGCAAAAGAAGTGGTTGGCTCGTTAATCATGACCTGTTAAATGTTTTTTTACCTTAATAAAATTATTCTATTGAATTGGGGTATTTTGTTGGGAAATTTTATCCGAGATAGGAAAATAAGTTGAATAGGTCATGGTTAATAAGTCGACTACGATTTTCGTTCCGCTCGTATCTCGTTTCAAAACGTGAATCATGAATGTGCTATAAAGACCTGTACGATTTCTTACCTAATGAATGGTTGAAAGAAGATAACGAAATGCATCGTGTCACTAAATGGTGTTGAAATTTCTTTGTTTCTGTTAGTGGGAAAGCAAAAGGTGATACGAGAGAAAAGCGAAATAGGTAGTTGGCTCGTTAACCATGACTCATAATTAGGTGGCGGAACCAGATATTAGTATAGAGGGGGGCTAAAAAAAATTCTAATAAATATATAGATTTTAGTGGACTGATTACTTAATATTGGTGGGCTAAATTTAAATTATAGGATAAAATCAAGGGGTTTTAAATGGTTTTTGGCATTTTAGGGGGGCTAGAGCCAGGGCTAGTCAACCCATGGCTCTGCCCCTGCCTGTAAACTATTGTTCTACCTTGAGCAAATTATTGAACTGGGGCATCTTGAAGGGTAATTTTATCTGAGTTAGGAAAGTAAGTTGAATAGGTCGTGATTAATGATCCGACTTTGATTCTCGTTCCGCTGGTATCTCTTTTCAAAACATAAATTATGAATGTGCTATAAAGACTTGTGGGATTCCTTACTTAAGAAATGTCGAAAGAAGATAATAAAATGCATCATGTTACTAAATGGTTGAGATTTCTCGGTTTTATTAGGAGAAAGCAAAAAGTGATCAGTGAAATCAAAAATTGTAGGTCGTGCAAAAAGTGATATGAGCAAAGCGTGGAGCGTTAACTATGACCTTTCTATATTTTTCTTTAACATTGATCAAATTATTCTACTGAGTAAGGGTATTTTGTAAGGTAATTTGATCCGAGTTAGAAATGTAAGTTGTAATCGACTAAAATTTCGCCCATGTTTTTTTTTCCCCTCTTCCTCTTCCGATTTCTATTTTCTTTTTATTTCGAGTGATTTGGGTTGTTTGTTTTTTTTTTACAATTTCTTTTTTTTCGGAGTTAACAGATTTTTATTAATTTTATTTTGTCAAAAGATTAAAAAAATATTTGATGTGAGGGTGTCTTAATAGTGGATCCTAAATTTGTCAAAATTAGGAAATGGGTACCAAATTGGTTTTTTTAATTTTTATTTTTGTAAATCATAAATTCATTAAAATGACAGGCTTGAGAGACTGGTTAAAAAAAGAAGTAAAGCAACCTAGCAGATAAGTTTTCCCTCTTGATATTAGATTTATCTACTAGGAGTTTTTTCTTGATAAATAAAGAGATATTTAAAGCTCAATCAAGAATACAAATATAATATTCAGTCTTTCTAGATAAGGTATCCGTTACCTCATTACCAGTCCTCTGAACATGAAAAAAACTTAAAAATTGGGATAAGAAGTAGTGATTTTCTTAGTCTCCTCCAAAATACTTTTACTTTGTTAGGAGATAGAAAATTGTTTTTCGATTAGATCATCAATAAGGTTTGTGCAGTCTCCTTATCTACTGAATCCGCTTATTTATTTTTCTTTGGCCCATTATACTGCATGTAGAAGCCCTAAAGTTTATAATTAATATCTTTGCATGTAAATCCACTAATATACTAAAATATATGTGTATTTTATCGTGGTTAATTCTTTTACGAATTAATTTGTTTATCTACTAAATCACCGGAATAATGATCGATTTGGTACTCCTTTTATAAATTGGAAAAACTCAATACCTTTTCTCAATTATACACCAAAACTTGGTAATTATCACAAACACGTTTACATTTTAAATAAGTTGATGACACAAAAACTACTAACCTATTGACATATAAAAACACCAACTTATTTAAGAGGTGTAAGTTACAGATTGTTTGGTTTTGTTGACTCAACTGAGATGTATCTGACTCATATAAATTTGACTCAAAATATATTGAATGACATAATTATAATTTTTTTTGAATCTAGTTAGATAAGGACCCAAAATGTCAAATACACAATTGTGTATAACTCAAATACCTTATAGTCAGAGTATGCACAAAGTCAAGCTTCGAATCAAATATCAGGAAAAAAATGAAAATAAAATGATCTGATATCTGACTCAGTTTGAATCAAACATCGAGTCAAATTCAGATTGCGGGTTAGATAAAAAAAGAAGTGTTAATGTAATCTCTAATGTGATTTGGCTTAATGTTTTCAATTTTTATTTGTCTTGGGTTTCGCAGTGTAGGTTAATGTAATCTCTAAATATAATTTTGAGCAGGAAATATGTGGAAGTAAGAACATCTCTCTACACATATTTAACTTTGTTATACTTGTTTCAGCTCCAACACAGAATGAAAGTTGTTGAAACTGAACTCGATAAGAGACACCACCACTCATACCACCACCACATCTTAATTACCTATTATTTTGCAATTTTTTAGAGCATCGCTCGGTCAAACACACAAGTTTTGGTATGTCAGGCTTGTTTTCAATATTACTTGATCAAAATTATATATTGATTAAAGTATAGTCTACTAAAGTCAGTCTTGGGTCATGATTAAAGTATGGTAGTTGAGTATCAAAATTCACCAATCAACCTTGAAGATTAAAGATTGATTGACGACGTTTCATCAACAAAAGTATGTGAAGACTGACTATCTTATTTACTCATAGTCTCATATTGTCTACCATCATATTTATTGAGACATGTCGTACGACTTTAGTATAATGGTGAACATTTGCCAAAAAAGAATTCAAGCCAAGGAGAAAGCCAAGTTAGTCCTTAAAGTTCTCAAACTGTTTTACCAGTTCACGAACTTGAGCGTTTAAATATATAGACCTGATATTTTATCTTTATTTAATTCAAATTAACATGAACTATTTTGAAAATTCACGAACTAAGTGATTGAATTTTTCTTCTACACCTTTTTTTTCCAAGTACACAAACTATTTGGATAGTTCGCGAATTTTCTCAAATCAAAAGGTTTCTGAGTTACAAGACGACTTTGATTTCATAAACTGTGTGACAGTTCACAATCTATACAGAGAAGTTTTGCTTACTTGCTTACTTAGAAGTTCTATACAAGAAAATAATTCACCAAGGATGTTCATCACTATAAATAGAGGAATCCCTGCATGCTGGAAACTTAAACCAAACACTTTTGTGTATTAGTTGCATACTAGAGTCTTCCAATGAAAACTAAGGTTTCCGATGGACACTGTATTAGGTTACGAATTTGAAAGACTTTACTAAAGGATTCGTTAATCCCAGTCAGGGTATCTTTTACCTGAAAGTTCTTACTATCCGGATCTTGTTCTTATTGATCTTTTAAGTTTCGAAACTTTAAATCGGGAACTTGATTGATAGAAATTACAAAGTACTTTTCGTCTAAGACTTTATCATTCCACAATATAAATATCTAAATCACTTCTGATTTTATTTATTAAGATTATTCTTGTGAGGTAGAATTAATTAGGCATCTGTAAATCACTTCTGATTTGAATTAACTTTTGAAGAGAATGAGTTCAACATTCAATCTTAAGTTTGCTTGATATCTTATTTTCTTAAAGATACCTCATAGAATATAGATTTACATAGCTTGATTGAATATTTTTCTGAAGAAAATCAGATAGTCTTTCTACTAAAGTCAGAATAATCATAAAAGTCTTTTCTTAGGTTGAAGCAACTCTTAATATTGTAACAGACATCAACTAAGGGGGGTCGTATTGCCTAGGGTCTTACGAGATCCAGGAGACGTAAATAAGCGCAGCTGAAGATAAATTACTCGTAGGGTCGACTAAGTCTCAACTACGTACATTCCAGTTCCAATTATAGTAGTAGGCTAATGTTTGTAGCAGATTAATAGAGTGTGTTGCTAAAGTTCGGGAAGATCTAAGGGCTTTTCTGCTTTGCAATTTTTCTTGTTAACAAATTATTTTGGTGTCTTGTGTTATTTCTTTTTTTTTGCATTATATTACTTATCTTTATAATAGAAATATATCACAAGTAGTACATTAAAATAACCTAGACAATTTTTAAGCCTAAAATACTATAGTATTTACAAGATTTATTCTTGAAAATTCGTATCTTGAATGAAATATTACGTGACTTAATTTTTCTTGTTGGAATTCGATTTGTATTACAATTCGGGTACATACAAGGTTATTACTTGAATATTGATTTCTGAGATCGTTCAAGTTTAACTTGTGTTCGTGTCAGGTATCGGATCTTTATTGTTGATCTGTGATGTTGATTGTGATAATTCATGTCCATAAAGGTATTGAGTTTTTCCAATTTTTGAGTTATAAATTGGAAAGGTATTGGAAAAACTCAATACCTTTGCTCATCAATTCATTTTTATCTTAGCAAATATTTTCAACAAAAAAAAAAAGTTTTGCGTTTTACAGTGTAGGTTGATGATGAGAAGGATGAAGAAAGTAAAAAATAAATATAATCTTTGAGTAAGAGATGTGGAAGTAAGAAGGTCGTCTCTCTATATATACTTAACTTATTGATTTATCTTTGTTATAACTATTTAAGCTTCAACATAAAATGAAAATTATTAAAACTGAAAAAATTATGTGCAAAATCTGATTTGGTTGATGTATGATAATCTATTAGACATCGCAGTTAGATCAGATTTGTAATGTTTGATCTATATATTTGTGGTCTCAGTTATTGGAAGAACTACAATTTGCATATGTTTAGGTATTATATACAATGCTTCCCAGCTGAAATTTCTGGAGCATCATCAACACCAAAACTGGAGTTTAGAGTTTGAATTAGCTTTTAAGTTACCTTTGAATGTTGCTGAAGTTCGAAGGTAAATCTATATAAATTGTCGACACAATGAATTTTCCACCAGTAAGTTTCAAATAAAGATGTTCTCCAAATACCCGAAAATAGTTTGATTTAATATTGATTATGAAGGAAGATGTTAATCAAAACGAGTGGCTCGAAGTAAGCCGATATCATTAATATATAAAATAATGCTGCAAATTTATGATGATGATATTCGTTTTCAATGTAACTATTATAAAAAAAAAGTATATTCTTTTTTAATTATACAACAAGCCTACATGCATTATAGTTTTTTTTGTCCACAGAAAACTTTAAATTACTATCGACCATAAACCGAACCCCATATATACATGATGTCCATTATTGTTGGAGTAACTTTATTTTACATAAATACTTGTTAAAAGATAGAGAGGACAAAGGGAGAGTCCACGGATCGGTCATTTTCTCCGTGTCAACTCACAATCATGGCTAGCCGGGAAACTTTCCAAATTGACTGGAAATAATTTGATCTCACCAAAATCAAACTAGGCAAAGGCGATGGAATTAAAATTGGGGAGAAAGAAATAGGTGGTCTACGTTTGTAGTTTTTTATGTCAGTTCTCATATGGGAACTTGGATCAAAAATCGGTAAGAAAAAATACTATCCAGCAAAAAAGATCATGATGAAACCAGATGGAATAATAGAGATGGAGATTTCTCTTTTCAAATAGAGATCCGTAAAATGATAGGGGTAAGTATTAAAGTATATCTAGGTTTGACATAACCAAGAGAAAGAGTAACTTTATTTATATTCCAAAAGTAGAAACATCAGGGGTTGGCGGAGTTTGAGAGAATATTTAGAGCAATTAATTGGGACTCCAGTACCTACTCAAGTCACTCCGAGAAATAATGATTTTCCAATGCGTAAGGAAATAAATCAAAGCTTAAGTCATGGAATCAAGGACAAGATGTCAAGAATAGTAAGGATCATGATAAATGGCGATTTAAATTGGAATGGGTGGCTAAATAAATAACTCAAAAATTGAAGTGGAACAGGTACTTAAAGCTTAGCATCTCTAAAAAAACTCAAGATTTCTTCTCACCAAACAATGATGATGAATGGATAAAAACTTGGAAACCTCTAAAATGGAGTTTGTTAGAGTACTTCTCGGTCGAACTCGCAGGCTTTGCTACCTCAAGCTTGTTTGTCAAATATAGTTGCCAAAACTATAAGTCTACTTATAGTTATGTCTCAGATTAGGATAGAATGTGTAGTTGAGCTTTAGACTTCATGGCGTTTATCGATTGAAGACGAAGAACTACTAAAGGTAGATTGTGGAACTTCATCAACAAAAGTAATGTGGAGACTTGAACTCATTTATCACTTAGAAGTATATTTCTACTCTATCTCCTATTGAGACAAAAGTCGTATAGCTATATAGGCTTTATATTATACACATTAAATATTTCGAGCTGAGTTTAACTCACTTAAATATTTCTCGAAATATGTGTTGGTAAGCTTTCGCTATAACCAAGTTCATCTTTTATTCTTGAAGAAAGTCAAAAGATGATCATATGAAAATCTCCTAGTAACATCTTACATGATTTGTGTGAGACAGTCATTTAATGTAGACTCGGAATGTTTCGTATTGATCTATTGATCACTTGAAAATTGCTTTGAAGCTAATAGTTTGTGTGAGACAGCTATTCTCATCTTCCAAGAATGTTTCAATGATTAAAATGGAGTTTAGAAAAACTAACCATTGATTGGATATAACACAGTATGCATACTTGTATGCTAATTGTTGCCAGTTATTCCAAGTCCGGGAACCATAGTATGCATACTAGATTAATAACAGTTCAAGTCCGGGAACTTAGTATGCATACCCGTATGCGTATCGGCGTAACAGTTCAAGTCCGGGAACTCAACTGAGTTTGGTTGTACGATAGTATGCATACCCATTCGCATACTAGCGAACCCATACCAAGTCCGGCTACTTAGGTATGCGTACCAGTTTGCATACTTGAGTGGGTTATGTTCTAAAATTGGTTTGTTCATGATAATAAGGAATGCAATCTTTTGAAAACCATGGCTATAATGTTCATGAATTGATTCTAGTGAATCAAAATCGATTTTTCTTTGATTGTGTCTTGTATACTTCTATGATAATATAAACAATTGAACAAATCTATAAGTAGTTTCATTTGAGTCATTTAAACTAGTTATGATTGAGATGAACAAGGTTGATATGAAAGTGTTCATATGGATAAATTCGGTTAACTATTGTTGAGCCAAATAAGTGTACACGTTTATCCACGGTTGCCGATATCTAAATTAAGTCACATTCCATTTGTGTATAACAATCTAAGTTCGATCTAATTGTTGAAAGATATTAGCTTGAATCTAATCATGTTTTTATCTAATGGTGAATACGGAATGCGTTGTTACCAAGGTAGCATTGATTTCGAACCCCAATTTGAAGACTATATAAGGGAGAACTCTAGTAACTGGAAAACCTAATCCCGACACCTCATGTGTGATACTAGTGGCGACTAAAGTAGATTTTCCTTTAACCTAGATTTTCCAAAAACCATTATAGGTTAATAACTTAAAGACTTCATTGGGTTTCTGAAGCCAGACCCAACTTTTTTCTTTGTAGTTGCGTGTTTTGATCTTACTTTGTTTTATCGTATTGAGTACTATATTCTCTAAGATTCTCTCGAGATTCAATCTCCGATAGGTAAGATAAAAAGTAGTCACAAACATCTTCGTCTCATCATTTATGATTCCACAATATCTTGTTTCGCTATCATGAGATTAAAATTATTGTGAGGTGATTCATATTACCAAGCTGTTCTTCGGGAGTATAAGTCTAATGTATCAATTGGTTCTTATTCACCTTGATTTATCAAGAAAAAAAACTCATAGGTATTTTTGTGGGAGACGGATTTATCTATTCAATATACTTTTCTGTGTGAGACATATTTGTTTATCAAGTCTTTGACTTTGGGTCATAGCAACTCTTAATTGTGAGTGAGATTAGCTAAGGGAATCAAAGGCATAGAGTCCTGCTGGGATTCAGAGGCGTAAGGAACGCAATTGTGCCTTAATCAGTGTGATATTGGTTAGGGATCAACTACATTCCAATACGAAGTTAACTTGTAGTAGGCTAGATTCTATAGCGGATTAATACAATGTGGTGTTCAAATATGTACTAGGTCCCTGGGTTTTTCTGCATTTGCGGTTTCCTCATTAACAAAATTTCTGATATCTGTGTTATTTATTTTCTGCATTATATCATAGAGATACTTTTCCAGGTTCAAACTGTTTGTTTTTACTTTTGGAATGATTAGTTGAAACTAGCTCCGTAAACACTGGCACTTGGAATTGCCTAATCTAGCTTGGTTTCACTTTAAGTTTGATAAAACCAACTCTTACAAGTAACTCTACTAACGGTTGTGTACATTGGTAAGTTGGATTAAACCAACGCTTAAAACCAATTCTTCTAATGGTTGTGTGAGTTGGGTAGAAATTATTATAAGAGATATGAGTTTGAGTAAAACAAGATAGAGGGGAAGAGAATTCTTACCTGAAGTTTGACCACTTGCAAACGCTTGTTGAGAAAATCCTTTCGGATCCTCCAACTAAGAAACTGGTGTTGGATTCTTGATGCAGCTTTCATCCTCTTCCGTATCATATAGATGCGGAAAGCATGTTGAATCTTCATTGCAGCCATTGTATAACATGCTTCAGTGAACATCTGTGTACGTCGAATTGCTTTTGGGGAATGTAAGCTTAAAGAAGCTAGGTCGGCATTAGTCACGTAATCTTCGTCAGTGTCTTGAATTGTCATTGTATTTGTTTTGCTCACAAGGTCCTTCCAAAAAGCTTCCTGTATACGTGATGCTACATCAGTAGATATCTCGCATGCATCAAACGCATCCTTCTGACACAACTGCTCTTCGCTAAGGTTTCCAGGGTCCACTGAATAAGATTTTTGGGTTTGAAGGGGGCCAGTTGTATTTTCAGAGACGGACATGAGCATAAATTGTGTTATCAGTCCCTGTTTTGCAAGATACGCAGCTATACCCTCGTGGCCATTTCTGGATGCAATGTCATCAGTTGTGCATCCGCCAGGGAATTTTTAAGTGGGGTCAGTAACTAGACTTGGATCCGCCCCTTCAGATAACAAAACTGCAACCATTTCTTTCATGCATTCATGATTTGATGATGTAAGTATATTTGATTGGTTTCTTCGTGTTAACTAATAGAAAAGTTTTCAAAAACAGGATAAGAAATATTACCTCCCATAGAATGCGGCCCAATGTAGGGCAGTCCAGCCAAATGCATCTCGAAAATCTAATGAAAGTCATGAGCGTGAATACACTTGAACATCCCACTTGTAATCCAAGATAGTGCAAAGATGGATAATTCCTAGACCAAGATGATCGCGAGCACTTGTTTTACGCCCTTCAACCACTCTCTCTAAAATCCACTCCTTTAGCTTGCTCTTCAAAGTGAATTCCGTTAACATATTTGTACTTTGTGACATAGACATTTTGTTATGCTGAATTGATTCGATCAGGAATTCACAGTCTTTGTCGATACTAGAACTTACGGATGGGAGCAACTTAGTGTCTGAATAAGATGATGTTGATTTTTTTGATAGCACGCGAAGGAGGTTACTTGAAGAGAAGAGCAAGTGAAGAAGCCTTAGCTGAAGTTGAAACTCCTCCTGCTTAGGATGCTCATTTAGTAAAGCCATCCTTTCTACTGGAGGAAAGCGATACTCAAAACTCAGTACTTGACTAATGGGTGTATAACCATCGAGGCTCAAATAAAACTTCACAAATCCAGGGTAGCGAGGAAATGATGTACAGCGGAATACCCCCATTTCTATCCTTTCAGCAGGAGAACATACATCTCCAAAGACACAAAACATTCTTGTATCATCAATATGTGGATATGCTCCATGAAAATATCCAATTGCTATAATCTGCAAGTGTCATTAAACAAAACTGAAAAAGCTCATAAGGACGTCTCGATCAGGTTATGATAAGCAATACATATCCAATTACTAGTTACAATACCTTTGTCTGTTCCGTTGAATAAGCCCATGAAGGAGAGATGTCCGTTATATTGAATAATGGTTTGATAGTTTGCAACTGGTGATTCACTATCATCGATGTACCTGATTCATTGTGACTAGTTAATAATGAAGAGTCATCTGGTAAATCTGATAGGTCTGAGGCATCGGCCATAAAAGAGTCCAGAAATACTTCAAAGCTCTCTTCATTTTGCAGACTCTCTTTGATGATCATGGATGACGATTCATCTCCTGTTGCACATTGAAAATTGTTGGTTTGAATGGTTATATTCCTTGCTTGAGAGTAATCACTTGTATCACTTTTGGAGTTTGTAACATTGTACAAATTCTGCTGCACATAGGAGACACCATCTGCAGAAAAATGTATTAACAAGTTAAATTTGCCCTGAGTGGCAGTATACTCGATTCAAGAAAGCTAGATTCTATGCTAATAATGTATGAAATCTAGGCTCACTTGAGTTAGATGCATGACTTTCCCAGCAGCTTTTTTCGTCAGCTAAAACCTCGGGAACAGAAGCATTCAAGCAGTGAGCTGAATTAGAATTTGAATTAAGAGGTGTACTAGGAGAACTTTGCACCTGCTCTAACTCACGATAATGAACAAAGACAATGTCTTCTTGTTGCCTGACAAACAAGAAAAAAAGTATTGACTTCGTATTTTCCCATTTAACAATCGCTGAAATAAAGGATGGATAATCAAGTTAACATTACATACTTATCGAGTAACCAGTAACACCTACGAGCCAAATTAGGATTGTCCAACCCACCATGGGCATAGTACACATGAATCCTCTCCTCGCGCCCAACCTGATAAAAGAAGATTAAAAGAGAGCATAGTATCCCTTACTGAGCTTAACATTCAATTTTACTACCGGTGCAATTTAAAACTACTACACAAATGTATGAATCACACCTTTAAGTGTTCATGAGCTTCTTGAACTGTTTTCCCATCTTTATTCTTCCTCCAATTATGTCCATCCTTGCGAAAGGTTCTTAGCTTTTTACGATCATACAACACAATAGTTCCCCCTATATATACAAACAAAATTTTATAACCAGATTTTGATAACAAAACCACCACAAGTACATTTTACAGTACAATGACCAAAAAAAAAATACACAGATATTAAGCAATCAAATTACCTTTTGGCAGGTTTACCGGTTTGCTGTGAATTTCGAAACACCTATAGTTAGACAATATTGCATGAACTTCATTCGGCCGGAACCACCTTTCTTTGGCATCCTCCAATAACTTCTGTATATCCAAATCTACACATTACACAATAATCAGTCAGCATTCATTGGGTGATGATACCAATGAGGATTTGACACTTAAAAATCCAAAGAAGAAAAAAAAAAAAAACATTCACAATTTCACAAGATGTCTGTGATGGCCTAATTCTTTAGGGTTCTTGCAAGAATTTTTGTGTGCATTCACTCCCCATTGATCATGACTTCTAATCCCCTGAATGCCACTCAGATAAATTTACATGCCCACTTTCACCACAGACCAGTGAATCAAGAAAATTGAAGTAAAAAAGAAAAGCATTCACAATTTTACAGGATGCACAATTCTGTGATGGCCTAATTCTTTAGGGTTCTAGCAAGAATTTATGTGTACATTCACACCCCATTGATCATAAATTCAAATCCCATGAATGCCACTCAGATAAATTTGCATGCCCATTTTCACCACAGACCAGTGAATCAAGAAAATCAAAGTAAAAAAATTCAAACCGGGTAGTACTGAATTTACCTTTCATAGTAAGGAACCCATGAATCTCCCATCCTAGTAGTAATCTATTGCCGTTGACGCTACTTTCCATGAACAAGATTGTGTGGGTTTAGTAGTGAAGAAGATGAAAGAAAAGAAAAGAATGTTCAGAGCCGAGAGAAGGGTTTATTCTTTTGCGTAATTGTTAAGTAAATTCTAAGAATGGGATATTTAAAGAAAAAAAAAAATGGAAAGAGTTTTGGGTTTTTTGGTATATAATTGTGATTTTGGAGTGTATTTACAGTGGGATTTAGGAAATGTTAGGGGGGCCATTTAGGAGTCCATGTATAAAATGGAAAAGAGTTTGGTAAATCATGAATGAGTTGTAAAGACTTGTAGGATTTTATTACCTAAGATGGTAAGAAAGAAGACAATGAAATCATTGAAATGCATCATGTCCGCTGGATGGTGTTGAAATCTCTCCGTTTTTGTTAGCGGGAAAGCAAAAAGTGATACGAAAAACGCGAAAGAAGTGGTTGGCTCGTTAATCATGACCTGTTAAATGTTTTTTTACCTTAATAAAATTATTCTATTGAATTGGGGTATTTTGTTGGGAAATTTTATCCGAGATAGGAAAATAAGTTGAATAGGTCATGGTTAATAAGTCGACTACGATTTTCGTTCCGCTCGTATCTCGTTTCAAAACGTGAATCATGAATGTGCTATAAAGACCTGTACGATTTCTTACCTAATGAATGGTTGAAAGAAGATAACGAAATGCATCGTGTCACTAAATGGTGTTGAAATTTCTTTGTTTCTGTTAGTGGGAAAGCAAAAGGTGATACGAGAGAAAAGCGAAATAGGTAGTTGGCTCGTTAACCATGACCTGTAATTCAGTGGCGGAACCAGATATTAGTATAGAGGGGGGCTAAAAAATAATAAATATATAGATTTAAGTGGACTGATTACTTAATATTGGTGGGCTAAATTTAAATTATAGGATAAAATCAAGGGGTTTTAAATGGTTTTTGGCATTTTAGGGGGGGCTAGAGCCAGGGCTAGTCAACCCATGGCTCTGCCCCTGCATGTAAACTATTTTTCTACCTTGAGCAAATTATTGAACTGGGCATCTTGAAGGGTAATTTTATCTGAGTTAGGAAAGTAAGTTGAATAGGTCGTGATTAATGATCCGACTTTGATTCTCGTTCCGCTGGTATCTCCTTTCAAAACATAAATTATGAATGTGCTATAAAGACTTGTGGGATTCCTTACTTAAGAAATGTCGAAAGAAGATAATAAAATGCATCATGTTACTAAATGGTTGAGATTTCTCGGTTTTATTAGGAGAAAGCAAAAAGTGATCAGTGAAATCGAAAATTGTAGGTCGTGCAAAAAGTGATATGAGCAAAGCGTGGAGCATTAACTATGACCTTTCTATATTTTTCTTTAACATTGATCAAATTATTCTACTGAGTAAGGGTATTTTGTAAGGTAATTTGATCCGAGTTAGAAATGTAAGTTGTAATCGACTAAAATTTCGCCCATGTTTTTTTTTCCCTCTTCCTCTTCCTCTTCCGATTTCTATTTTCTTTTTATTTCGAGTGATTTGGGTTGTTTTTTTTTTACAATTTTTTTTTTTTCGGAGTTAACATATTTTTATTAATTTTATTTTGTCAAAAGATTAAAAAAAATATTTGATGTGAGGGTGTCTTAATAGTGGATCCTAAATTTGTCAAAATTAGGAAATGGGTACCAAATTGGTTTTTTTAATTTTTATTTTTGTAAATCAGAAATTCATTAAAATGACAGGCTTGAGAGACTGGTTAAAAAAGAAGTAAAGCAACCTAGCAGATAAGTTTTCCCTCTTGATATTAGATTTATCTACTAGGAGTTTTTTCTTGATAAATAAAGAGATATTTAAATCTCAATCAAGAATACAAATATAATATTCAGTCTTTCTAGATAAGGTATCCGTTACCTCATTACCAGTCCTCTGAACATGAAAAAAACTTAAAAATTGGGATAAGAAGTAGTGATTTTCTTAGTCTCCTCCAAAATACTTTTACTTTGTTAGGAGATAGAAAATTGTTTTTCGATTAGATCATCAATAAGGTTTGTGCAGTCTCCTTATCTACTGAATCCGCTTATTTATTTTTCTTTGGCCCATTATGCTGCATGTATAAGCCCTAAAGTTTATAATTAATATCTTTGCATGCAAATCCACTAATATACTAAAATATATGTGTATTTTATCGTGGTTAATTCTTTTACGAATTAATTTGTTTATCTACTAAATCACCGGAATAATGATCGATTTGGTACTCCTTTTATAAATTGGAAAAACTCAATACCTTTTCTCAATTATACACCAAAACTTGGTAATTATCACAAACACATTTACATTTTAAATAAGTTGATGACACAAAAACTACTAACCTATTGACATATAAAAACACCAACTTATTTAAGAGGTGTAAGTTACAGATTGTTTGGTTTTGTTGACTCAACTGAGATGTATCTGACTCATATAAATTTGACTCAAAATATATTGAATGACATAATTATAATTTTTTTTTGAATCTAGTTAGATAAGGACCCAAAATGTCAAATACACAATTGTGTATAACTCAAATACCTTATAGTCAGAGTATGCACAAAGTCAAGCTTCGAATCAAATATCAGGAAAAAAATGAAAATAAAATGATCTGATATCTAACTCAGTTTGAATCAAACATCGAGTCAAATTCAGATTGCGGGTTAGATAAAAAAAGAAGTGTTAATGTAATCTCTAATGTGATTTGGCTTAATGTTTTCAATTTTTATTTGTCTTGGGTTTCGCAGTGTAGGTTAATGTAATCTCTAAATATAATTTTGAGCAGGAAATATGTGGAAGTAAGAACATCTCTCTACACATATTTAACTTTGTTATACTTGTTTCATCTCCAACACAGAATGAAAGTTGTTGAAACTGAACTCGATAAGAGACACCACCACTCATACCACCACCACATCTTAATTACCTATTATTTTGCAATTTTTTAGAGCATCGCTCGGTCAAACACACAAGTTTTGGTATGTCAGGCTTGTTTTCAATATTACTTGATCAAAATTATATATTGATTAAAGTATAGTCTACTAAAGTCAGTCTCGGGTCATGATTAAAGTATGGTAGTTGAGTATCAAAATTCACCAATCAACCTTGAAGATTAAAGATTGATTGACGACGTTTCATCAACAAAAGTATGTGAAGACTGACTATCTTATTTACTCATAGTCTCATATTGTCTACCATCATATTTATTGATACATGTCGTACGACTTTAGTATAATGGTGAACATTTGCCAAAAAATAATTCAAGCCAAGGAGAAAGCCAAGTTAGTCCTTAAAGTTCTCAAACTGTTTTACCAGTTCACGAACTTGAGCGTTTAAATATATAGACCTGATATTTTATCTTTATTTAATTCAAATTAACATGAACTATTTTGAAAATTCACGAACTAAGTGATTGAATTTTTCTTCTACACCTTTTTTTTCCAAGTACACAAACTATTTGGACAGTTCGCGAATTTTCTCAAATCAAAAGGTTTCTGAGTTACAAGACGACTTTGATTTCATAAACTGTGTGACAGTTCACAATCTATACAGAGAAGTTTTGCTTACTTGCTTACTTAGAAGTTCTATACAAGAAAATAATTCACCAAGGATGTTCATCACTATAAATAGAGGAATCCCTGCATGCTGGAAACTTAAACCAGACACTTTTGTGTATTAGTTGCATACTAGAGTCTTCCAATGAAAACTAAGGTTTCCGATGGACACTGTATTAGGTTACGAATTTGAAAGACTTTACTAAAGGATTCATTAATCCCAGTCAGGGTATCTTTTACCTGAAAGTTCTTATTATCCGGATCTTGTTCTTATTGATCTTTTAAGTTTCGAAACTTTAAATCGGGAACTTGATTGATAGAAATTACAAAGTACTTTTCGTCTAAGACTTTATCATTCCACAATATAGATATCTAAATCACTTCTGATTTTATTTATTAAGATTATTCTTGTGAGGTAGAATTAATTAGGCATCTGTAAATCACTTCTGATTTGAATTAACTTTTGAAGAGAATGAGTTCAACATTCAATCTTAAGTTTGCTTGATATCTTATTTTCTTAAAGATACCTCATAGAATATAGATTTACATAGCTTGATTGAATATTTTTCTGAAGAAAATCAGATAGTCTTTCTACTAAAGTCAGAATAATCATAAAAGTCTTTTCTTAGGTTGAAGCAACTCTTAATATTGTAACAGACATCAACTAAGGGGGGTCGTATTGCCTAGGGTCTTACGAGATCCAGGAGACGTAAATAAGCGCAACTGAAGATAAATTACTCTTAGGGTCGACTAAGTCTCAACTACGTACATTCCAGTTCCAATTATAGTAGTAGGCTAATGTTTGTAGCAGATTAATAGAGTGTGTTGCTCAAGTTCGGGAAGATCTAAGGGATTTTCTGCTTTGCAATTTTTCTTGTTAACAAATTATTTTGGTGTCTTGTGTTATTTCTTTTTTTGCATTATATTACTTATCTTTATAATAGAAATATATCACAAGTAGTACATTAAAATAACCTAGACAATTTTTAAGCCTAAAATACTATAGTATTTACAAGATTTATTCTTGAAAATTCGTATCTTGAATGAAATATTACGAGACTTAATTTTTCTTGTTGGAATTCGATTTGTATTACAATTCGGGTACATACAAGGTTATTACTTGAATATTGATTTCTGAGATCGTTCAAGTTTAACTTGTGTTCGTGTCAGGTATCGGATCTTTATTGTTGATTGTGATAATTCATGTCCATAAAGGTATTGAGTTTTTCCAATTTTTGAGTTATAAATTGGAAAGGTATTGGAAAAACTCAATACCTTTGCTCATCAATTCATTTTTATCTTAGCAAATATTTTCAACAAAAAAAAAAGTTTTGCATTTTACAGTGTAGGTTGATGATGAGAAGGATGAAGAAAGTAAAAAATAAATATAATCTTTGAGTAAGAGATGTGGAAGTAAGAAGGTCGTCTCTCTATATATACTTAACTTATTGATTTATCTTTGTTATAACTATTTAAGCTTCAACATAAAATGAAAATTATTGAAACTGAACAAATTATGTGCAAAATCTTATTTGGTTGATGTATGATAATCTATTAGACATCGCAGTTAGTTCAGATTTGTAATGTTTGATCTATATATTTGTGGTCTCAGTTATTGGAAGAACTACAATTTGCATATGTTTAGGTATTATATACAATGCTTCCCAGCTGAAATTTCTGGAGCATCATCAACACCAAAACTGGAGTTTAGAGTTTGAATTAGCCTTTAAGTTACCTTTGAATGTTGCTGAAGTTCGAAGGTAAATCTATATAAATTGTCGACACAATGAATTTTCCACCAGTAAGTTTCAAATAAAGATGTTCTCCAAATACCCGAAAATAGTTTGATTTAATATTGATTATGAAGGAAGATGTTAATCAAAACGAGTGGCTCGAAGTAAGCCGATATCATTAATATATAAAATAATGCTGCAAATTTATGATGATGATATTCGTTTTCAATGTAACTATTATAAAAAAAAGTATATTCTTTTTTAATTATACAACAAGCCTACATGCATTATAGTTTTTGTTGTCCACAGAAAACTTTAAATTACTATCGACCATAAACCGAACCCCATATATACATGATGTCCATTATTGTTGGAGTAACTTTATTTTACATAAATACTTGTTAAAAGATAGAGAGGACAAAGGGAGAGTCCACGGATCGGTCATTTTCTCCGTGTCAACTCACAATCATGGCTAGCCGGGAAACTTTCCAAATCGACTGGAAATAATTTGATCTCACCAAAATCAAACTAGGCAAAGGCGATGGAATTAAAATTGGGGAGAAAGAAATAGGTGGTCTACGTTTGTAGTTTTTTATGTCAGTTCTCATATGGGAACTTGGATCAAAAATCGGTAAGAAAAAATACTATCCAGCAAAAAAGAACATGATGAAACCAGGTGGAATAATAGAGATGGAGATTTCTCTTTTCAAATAGAGATCCGTAAAATGATAGGGGTAAGTATAAAAGTATATATAGGTTTGACATAACCAAGAGAAAGAGTAACTTTATCTATATTCCAAAAGTAGAAACATCAGGGGTTGGCGGAGTTTGAGAGAATATTTAGAGCAATTAATTGGGACTCCAGTACCTACTCAAGTCACTCCGAGAAATAATGATTTTCCAATGCGTAAGGAAATAAATCAAAGCTTAAGTCATGGAATCAAGGACGAGATGTCAAGAATAGTAAGGATCATGATAAATGGCGATTTAAATTGGAATGGGTGGCTAAATAAATAACTTAAAAATTGAAGTGGAACAGGTACTTAAAGCTTAGCATCTCTAAAAAAACTCAAGATTTCTTCTCACCAAACAATGATGATGAATGGATAAAAACTTGGAAACCTCTAAAATGGAGTTTGTTAGAGTACTTCTCGGTCGAACTCGCAGGCTTTGCTACCTCAAGCTTGTTTGTCAAATTTAGTTGCCAAAACTATAAGTCTACTTATAGTTATGTCTCAGATTAGGATAGAATGTGTAGTTGAGCTTTAGACTTCATGGCGTTTATCGATTGAATACGAAGAACTACTAAGGGTAGATTGTGGAACTTCATCAACAAAAGGAATGTGGAGACTTGAACTCATTTATCACTCAGAAGTATATTTCTACTCTATCTCCTATTGAGACAAAAGTCGTATAGCTATATAGGCTTTATATTATACACATTAAATATTTCGAGCTGAGTTTAACTCACTTAAATATTTCTCGAAATATGTGTTGGTAAGCTTTCGCTATAACCAAGTTCATCTTTTATTCTTGAAGAAAGTCAAAAGATGATCATGTGAAAATCTCCTAGTAACATCTTACATGATTTGTGTGAGACAGTCATTTAATGTAGACTCGGAATGTTTCGTATTGATCTATTGATCACTTGAAAATTGCTTTGAAGCTAATAGTTTGTGTGAGACAGCTATTCTCATCTTCCAAGAATGTTTCAATGATTAAAATGGAGTTTAGAAAAACTAACCATTGATTGGATATAACACAGTATGCATACTTGTATGCTAATTGTTGCAAGTTATTCCAAGTCCGGGAACCATAGTATGCATACTAGCTTGATAACAGTTCAAGTCCGGGAACTTAGTATGCATACCCGTATGCGTATCGGCGTAACAGTTCAAGTCCGGGAACTCAACTGAGTTTGGTTGTACGATAGTATGCATACCCATTCGCATACTAGCGAACCCATACCAAGTCCGGCTACTTAGGTATGCGTACCAGTTTGCATACTTGAGTGGGTTATGTTCTAAAATTGGTTTGTTCATGATAATAAGGAATGAAATCTTTTGAAAACCATGGCTATAATGTTCATGAATTGATTCTAGTGAATCAAAATCGATTTTTCTTCGATTGTGTCTTGTATACTTCTATGAGAATATAAACAATTGAACAAATCTATAAGTAGTTTCATTTGAGTCATTTAAACTAGTTATGATTGAGATGAACAAGGTTGATATGAAAGTGTTCATATGGATAAATTCGGTTAACTATTGTTGAGCCAAATAAGTGTAAACGTTTATCCACGGTTTCCGATATCTAAATTAAGTCACATTCCATTTGTGTATAACAATCTAAGTTCGATCTAATTGTTGAAAGATATTAGCTTGAATCTAATCATGTTTTTATCTAATGGTGAATACGGAATGCGTTGTTACCAAGGTAGCATTGATTTTGAACCCCGATTTAAAGACTATATAAGGGAGAACTCTAGTAACTGGAAAACCTAATCCCGACACCTCATGTGTGATACTAGTGGCGACTAAAGTAGATTCTCCTTTAACCTAGATTTTCCAAAAACCATTATAGGTTAATAACTTAAAGACTTCATTGGGTTTCTGAATCCAGACCCAACTTTTTTCTTTGTAGTTGCGTGTTTTGATCTTACTTTGTTTTATCGTATTGAGTACTATATTCTCTAAGATTCTCTCGAGATTCAATCTCCGATAGGTAAGATAAAAAGTAGTCACAAACATCTTCGTCTCATCGTTTATGATTCCACAATATCTTGTTTCGCTATCATGAGATTAAAATTATTGTGAGGTGATTCATATTACCAAGCTGTTCTTCGGGAGTATAAGTCTGGTGTATCAATTGGTTCTTATTCACCTTGATTTATCAAGAAAAAAACTCATAGGTATTTTTGTGGGAGACGGATTTATCTATTCAATATACTTTTCTGTGTGAGACATATTTGTTTATCAAGTCTTTGACTTTGGGTCATAGCAACTCTTAATTGTGAGTGAGATTAGCTAAGGGAATCAAAGGCATAGAGTCCTGCTGGGATTCAAAGGCGTAAGGAACGCAATTGTGCCTTAATCAGTGTGATATTGGTTAGGGATCAACTACATTCCAATACGAAGTTAACTTGTAGTAGGCTAGATTTTATAGCGGATTAATACAATGTTTTGTTCAAATATGTACTAGGTCCCTGGGTTTTTCTGCATTTGCGGTTTCCTCATTAACAAAATTTCTGATATCTGTGTTATTTATTTTCTGCATTATATTTTTATATAATTGAAATATCACATGATGTGTGTAATTCAATCAAATAGATATTACAACCTTTAATTGTTTATATAAATTGATTGGCACTTGAACATTGGTCTTTGGTATTGTTCAAGTTATTTTTCATAATAATCAGGCTCGCGGATTTATATATGTTTGATTTGCTGTTTACATTGAGAAACAGAGATATAACTCTTGGATGTATTTTCCTTGATTGAGTATGATTGTCTAGTTGATTCTCTTGGAAGTATATTAGTGTTAGTTCTTATAGATTTGTGAAACGAAATATTGGGCCGGTGTGGTTGTTAGACCCCCACTTTTCTATTAGTATCAGAGCAGGCAAAAATGTTTAAGACCTTATAAGTCTGTGTTTGTAGCGATATGAATCTTTGGACAGAAGATTGTATCATTCTTACGCAAACAAATATATCTTCCAAAGTTTTTTGATTATGCCAAATATCTTGGGCTTACCTCAAAGGATAACTCCTTTGTTGATTCTTTCGAATCCCAAGGTAGAAAATTATTGCTATCAGAATATGATAACATTCCGTCTGATGTGACACTTGACATTATGTCAGAAGCTGAAATTGAACTCACCAGAACTTAAAAAAAAAATTTGCTAAGATTATTGATATTCAAGATTTTAAAATAAAGCCTCTTGAAGAAAAACATGCTCAGCTCATTGATGAACTTGAGAAATGTCTTAATCGAGAACAAGAACTCTACAGTATTGTTGAGTCCTTCTCTAACAATATCGAAAATCTTGTTCAATAAACTACTCTACATCATGAAAATATTGGTGTTCTTGAAGATATTGGTAAAGAAGATTCAGTTAGAGAAAAACGTTTGATCGAGACTCATTCATAAGATCTGAACATCATTCGTTTTGAAAAAGAGATACTGGTTGCATCACTTCTTATAGACCAGGAATAGTGCAAATCCTTAGAAAATAAAAACTTTGTTTTAATGAGTAAAATATCGTTTGTGCCAATATCTAATTCTCATATGGGATTACAGTACGCAAAGAAAATTACTCCAAAGGAAGCATCTGCTGAGAAATGTACACATGACTTGCAGTATTCTATTAGGGTTAGTAATTTAAAGCAGGTTCCTTTCGATGTTTCTCTTCCACGAACCTGTTCCTTATGTGGGAAAAGAAATCATTATGATTCACATTGTTTTGCTAGAAAGAAACATATTTCTGATCTTCAAAATCTACTTCTTTTTGTTGTCGATAAAGTGAATTATCTGACGACATCTACAATGGATTTCTTACTTGCAGAAAACCATTATTCTCATGCACAAGGTTTCCAAAGTCACCCCTCTTGAAATTGCTACAGAAATCGTGTCCCTTTTGATGGTGCTAATGTTTACACTACAAATGTACACATTCCCGGTGCTATTGAGGGTGCTAATGTTTACACTACAAATGTACACATTCCCGGTGCTATTGAGGATAAGTCTGGTAGACCTAAGTCTAGGAGATGGAATTATCTCAATTAGGACCCTCTGGAACCAATATCTAGAGGTCCAAGATTTAATCCTCAGAAAAATCCTTCTGATGGATCAAAAAGGTTTATGTCTTATTTTTCTGGAATAAGAAATAATCAAAGGAAGGTAAGGAATACGAGGATCAAATATTTAGATGGTATTTACAATTTATCTCTCAATTTTCATGGTGGAATTACTTCTCACTTTGCTACCTAGCTCTAGGTAATTTCATCCTTGTATCTAACTTAATAGTTGCAAGGATGACATTTACGAAATGCTCAAGTCTACTGTAGGTTACCATTTGTCTTGTGTTTGATTTAGCTATTTTTTTCTCTTGTGAAGGTTGAGTCATTTTTTGACTCCTTTTAACTAATGTATCTTTTCCTTGTGCTCTGATTAAATCGTTTAATTATTGAGCTGTGAAAGTAAGAGATATCTGAAAACAAAGAGTATTTCTCTTCTTTCTAGATCTTTTCTGATCCATTAACCTTTCATAACCGGTCCACGAACGTCCATGTCTTTCTTGGGAGTTTTAGGGTTTCCATAACAAGGGTGTCCTTTTCTTGTTCATAAACATATATATATATATTGTTTTCCCTTCCCTATAAAATAAATAAATAAATGGAGAGCTCCTCAACACCTCAGGAAGTGGTGAATATTGAGATGGAATAAGACATTAAAGGATGCGATTCAGTTCAAGAACTTGTCTTGAAAAAGATGATTGAAAGGAAAGAGTATAATTTCTGGATTGGAGAATCTCTCAAATATTTAATTCTTTTTCAGAATGACTCTAGGGTCGAATTTGCAAATCGTCAACTGAAAATAAATCAGCTTATTGATGGCCAGACCAAAATCCTTGAAATTCAAATGATGTTGATCAAGAATCAGAAAAAACTTACCGTGGAGTGTGTCAAAGCTAGGAAACTTTCCCGCATTGTTGATCGAAAAGTTAATGTTCTAACTCATGAACATGGAGTCTCTACGACCAAGAGAATCAAGGATATCAGTGATACCTTTTTGGATAGAGCCTTTCAAAGGTATGAAGTCATCAAAGAAACTTGATTTTGCCTATGAAACTTCTTATGAGAATTTATTCTTGTGTTTTGAGAAGGATAACTAGGGTTTGGAATAGCCTATATTGTGATTATACATTGCTATTTCCAACGATTTTCATCTTGCAGTGTTTTTAGATTTATTTATTTAAATTCCTAAGTTTATTTGGAAGATGATTTTGCAGTATTAATCTTTATTGGTTTTATATATTGCAAAAAAAAATGTTATGGGATATGTGTGTTCGCGTCCTTGAACTATGATTGTCCCATATATGTCAAAAGTTAAGTCTATTATGTCATTATGCAAATATTGATGGAAGATATAATGAACTTTTGATAACAAAGATTAAGTCTATGATATCATTATGCAAATATTGATGATAAATAAAACAAATCTTTGAATATTCCGCAGTATTGATCTTTCCCTGATCCACTTCTATCTGAAAGTATTGTACGGCTCCGTAAGTTTTCTTATGTTGTCCATTTCCGGTAAAATTAATCATGGGTTCTATTTTGGTTAATTTAATTGAGTTTTTCTGGATACAAATTTATATTTCATGCAATTTGTTAATGTCCAAAGAAATCCTTCTTTCCTGTGAAAGTAAGGTCATTGTTGTTGTTGCTTTCGGGAATGACATTTTATAGGGGAGAGTTCTTAATTGAACTTGTGCTTAATTTCTAAATCTTTGTGGGGAGTGCGGGTTTGGAATATTATAGGAGTTTTCTTGTATCTTTATAAACTCCCTGATGAATACACTAAGTTTCGACTATGTGAAATCATCGAAACAAATTTGATATATTATCTTTTAGTCATGAAGTATCTCTATGAGAATTTCATTATGATCCCGCTATTTTTCATACCTTTGCCAATTTATATTGACAAGAAGGGGGAGAATTATTGTGTAGTTCATACTACAAATACATATGGTTTACAGATCATTATGTGAGAGGGAGTGGTTTTCATGTGAGATGGGGTATTAACTAAGGGGGAATGATACATATCACCGTAGTATTATTGTCAAAGCTATGATACAATTGAACTTTGATGTTGCGTGATAATACTATGATAGTACTTTATAACAATAATTGAGAATAACGGTTTTCTTAATGTTATGGCTACGGATCTTCAACAACTATGATGCTGAGTTGAACACGTTCAGAATCACTGGATTACTTGGAAGTGACGAAGATTTTGAGTAGTGTTGAAGAACCAAGGAAATCAAGCATTTGGATAAGAAGCTACAAAGTTTACTTATTTTGTAATCCATATGTATTGATAGTTTTGTTACTAAAATTGACAAAGGGGGAGATTTTTAGAGAACTGCTCGGTCGAACTCGCAACCATTGCAATCTCAAGCTTGTTTGTCAAGTTTAGTTTCCAAAACTATAAGTCTTGATTTCTAGTATACTTATAGTTATGTCTCGGATTAGGATAAAATATGTAGTTGAGCTTTAGACTTCACGGCGTTCATCGATTGAAGACGGAGAACTACTAAGGGGAGCTTGTGGAACTTCATCAACAAAAGGTATGTAGAGACTTGAAATCATCTATCACTCAGAAGTATATTTCTATTATATCTCCTATTGAGAAAAAGTCATATAGCTATATAGGCTTTATATTAAACACATTAAATATTTTGAGCTGAGTTTAACTCGCTTAAATATTTCTCGAAAAATGTGTTAGTAAGATTTCGCTTTAACCAATTTATTCTTGAAGAAAGTCAAAAGATGATCATGTGAAAATCGCCTGGTAACATCTTACATGATTTGTGTGAGACAGTCATTTGATGTAGACTCAGAATGTTTCGTATTGATCTATTGATCACTTGAAAATTGCTTTGAAGCTAATAGTTTGTGTGAGACATCTATTCCCATCTTCCAAGAATGTTTCAATGATTAAAATGGAGTTTAGAACAACTAACCATTGATTGGATATAGAACAATATGCGTACTTGTATGCTAACTATTGCAAGTTATTCCAAGTCCGGGAACCAGAGTATGCATACTGGTTTGATAGTAGAAGTCTGGGAACTTAGTATGCATACCCGTATGCGTACTGGCGTAAGAGTTCAAGTCCTGGAATTCAACTGAGTTTGGTTGTATGATAGTATGCGTACCCATTCGCATACTGTCAAACCCAAACCAAGTCCGGTTACTTAGGTATGCGTACCCGTTTGCATACTTGAGTGGGTTATGTTCTAAAATTGGTTTTTTCACGAACTAATACATTTATATAATAAGGAATGAAATCTTTTGCAAACCGTGGCTATAATGTTCATGAATTAATTCGAGTGAATCAAAATCGATTTTGCTTCGATTGTGTCTTGTATACTTCTATGAATATATAAACAATTGAACAACTCTAGAACTAATTTTATTTGAGTCATTTGAACTAGTTATGATTGAAATGAATAAGGTTGATATGAAGGTGTTCATATGGCTAACTTAGGTTAACTATTGTTGAGCCAACTAAGTGTACACATTTAATTAGGTACAGTTACCCATATCTAAATGAAGTCACATTTCTTTTGTGTGTAACAAGCTAAGTTCGATCTAATGGTTAAAAGATATTAGCTTGAATCTAATCAGGTTTTCATCTAACAAAGATTATTGAATTCATTGTTACCAAGGTAGCATTGATTGCAAACCCTGATTTGAAGACTATATAAGGGAGAAATTTAGCAACTGGGAAACCTAATCCCCACACCTCATGTGTGATACTAGTTGCGACTAAAGTCGATTCTCCTTTAACCTAGGTTTTTCTAAAACCATTATAGATTAACGACTTAAAGACTTCATTGGGATTCTAAAGCCAGACCCAATTATTTTCTTTGTAGTTGTGTGCTATGATCCTACTTGTTCTGTCGTATTGAGTACTATCTTCTCTAAGATTTTCTCGAGATTAAATCTCTGATAGGTAAGATAAAAAGTAGTCACAAACATCTTCATCTCATCGTTTATGATTCCAAAATATCTTATTTCGCTACCATATGATTAAGATTATTGTGAGGTGATTGATATAACTAATTTTTTCTTCGGGAATATTAGTCTGGTGTATTAATTGATTCCTATTCACCTTGATTTATCAAAAGACGGAACAAAAACTCATAGGTATTTTTGTGGGAACAGATTTATCTATTCGATATATTTTTCTGTGTGAGATAGATTGGTTTATAAAGTCTTTGACTTTGGGTCGTAGCAACTCTTAGTTGTGGGTGAGATCAGCTAAGGAAATCAAGTGTGTAGACTCCTGCTAGGATTCATATGCGTAAGGAACATGATTGTACCTTAATCAGTGTGAGATTGGTTAGGGCTCAACTACATTCCAGTCTGAAGTTAACTTTTATTAGGTTAGAGTCTGTAACGACTTAATATAGTGTGGTGTTCAAATCTAGACTAGGTCCCGGGTTTTTTCTACATTTGCGGTTTCCTCGTTAATTTTTTTTCTGGTATCTGTGTTATTTCTTTTTCGCATTATATTTTTATATAATTGAAGCATCACAGGTTGTGCGTAATTCAATCAATTAGATAATCCAACATTTGGTTGTTGATATGAATTTATTGGCACTTGAACATTGGTATTTGGTACCGTTCAAGTTGTTTCTCATAACAATTAGGCTCTCAGATTTCTATCTGTTTGATTTGCTGATTATATTGAAAAACAGAGATATAACTCTTGGTTGTATTTTCCTTGATTGAGTCTGACTGTCTAGTTGATTCTCTTGGAGATGGAGTTACACCAGTGAAGCTATCTCACCGGACGTCATCAAGGAATGCAAGAAATGGATCAAAATTAAAGATGTCTCATTGAAGTTCTGGTCAAGGAGAAATTTTCAGGACACTGGAGAAAATTTGGAGGTCTAGCAGTAATACAAAGAAAAACCTGTATGAAAAACCCCTCGAATTGTAGAATACCAATTATAAGAGATTCTTTCAAAACCCCATTAGCAATGGAGATTATAGTACAACAGAAGAAGACCAAACTAGTATTGGAATGAGATGTTTTCTTTCGGCAAGAGGGAGCACCATCGACAGCAGAATATTCAAAATTGTTAAAGTTGTTTGACGGTAAGTTGACGGATATGATAAAATAACTGCGACAGAGATAGAAATTCAAAATTTGAATTAAAAGCATACACGTGAAAGACAAGACAACAGTCAGAACTCATACGCGCGACAGGCAAGGGGTGAAGGGGGTGAAACATACAGGTTTTTTCTTCAGGTAGTCATGGTATTTTAAGGGCCGGGCTTACAGGCCAGGCATATCTCTGACCTTATAACTGGCCTCGTCTCTCCACCCATCTTTATCAGCAGGCCCCTTCTGCTGATCTTGTGGTCTTGTTTTAATGAAATCTGGACTGGTTGGT
The DNA here is from genome assembly GCA_023529315.1 of Papaver bracteatum. Lineage (NCBI taxonomy): Eukaryota > Viridiplantae > Streptophyta > Magnoliopsida > Ranunculales > Papaveraceae > Papaver > Papaver bracteatum. The sequence goes on along the minus strand of JAJJWX010002650.1, from coordinate 22,831 downwards.
TAAGCCAACAACAGTTAATCACCTAAAAAGTCATAGTCTTATTCGAAAAATTTAAAAATATTCAGACTTTACTTCCAAAACCACCGACGGTACCTGCTACATCGGCTTCTCCATACTCAACAGAAGTTCAAATACCAAAAGAAATAGAAATTATCGTGGAGGATAAAAATATTATTCTGGAAACACAATCGAAAATTGGATGGAAAAATACATCTCAGAACACTGACTCAAATTCTCTTGCAAGGTATGAAAATTCACATCTCCAAATTAAGGATGGTAAAGTGATCATAGATATTGCTCAGTTAAATTCATATGCAGCAAACAATATCCACACCATCTCAAACAAAATAGAGCTACTTATAGAAGTTAGCGCTAATTTGGGCACTCAACACAACGACAAGAATAGAGAGGTGTAATGCATCTTTACCAGAATTGTGAAGAAATATGAACTAAGCTTGATTGCACCTGAAAAATAAACCGCAATCATAGTGAGTAGCAGAACAATTGGAGAAATGGAAAAGAGCATTTCCAATGCATATTGAAGTCCTTACATGGAATGCAAGGGGCCTAAATGGTGTAGACAACATTAATAACCTCAAAAAAATGATTAAGAAACAAAACCAAGCATTATGGTCATTCAAGTAACAAAGATATGGAAAATCACAGATTGGTTTGTGAACAATTTATGGGGAGGAAGCAACAATAAATGGACAACTCATCTGAGGGGCTGGGTAGGAGGATGCTTACCATTTGGCATTATGACATTCTCAAGTGCACTGAATAAATTGTATCTCCTAACATAATTTACCAAAAGTTCATTAAGATTGGAGAGGTCTTTGAATGAACTCTCTATAAGGTATACAACCCATGTTATGATGATGAAAGGCTTGAATTTTGGACTGGGATGGATGATCTCACTAGATGGGCAATTTCAACTTGGTGCATAGTTGGATATTTTAATGCAACAAGAATGAGATGAGAGAGAAACAAAGCAGGATGACCAACAATTGGCAAAAGACTTTTGAATACATATATGGGACACTAGGTGCTCATAAATTTACCAATGACATGTGTACTCTACACTTAGTCAAACATGCAAGAAGATCCAATTTTGGCTAGACTTGACAAGATTATGGTTTCACCTCACTTCATCAGTATATATCCTAACTTTGCTCAAATTTTATTATCTAGAAGCTCACCAGGTCACTCTCCAATTATTATTGCTTTTAGCAATAACACCAGATAAAAACCACCCTTCAAAGTGGAGAGTTTTTAGCTGGAAAGCAAAACCTTCCTTAGTAATCTTCAAATCTAGTGGAATACTATGGTGTACACTGGTTCACCGAGCTTTATATGGGAAAAATAATTACAGAATTTGAAGTTCTTCCTTCAAAGATGGAGTAGAGTCCAATATGGTCAAAATAACTCTTTAAAGAAATAGTTGATTGAAAAAATTGATACACTAAATGCACAAGAAGAGATAAGAAGACTTCACTCTGGATATTTCATTTTGAAAGTACAATTAAAGTAGCAACTCAAACAAATAAGAATGGATGATTATAGAAAATGTCTCTCAAGGGCCAAAACAAAGCATCTGAAAGAGGAAGACTGTAATATCAAATACATGCATTAGCTAGTTGATGGAACAAGAAGGAAAAACAACATCCATAAGAAAATTCAAGGAGAAGAGAACTTCAACTAGAATGCGATAAAAAATGAATTTTGGAACCACTTTTCAAATCAATTTAATGAACAACATGAATGAAGACTCCAACTTGAAGAATTTTTTTTTCTCCAAAATTAATCAGGAAGAAGGAGAATGGATGGAAAGTCCATTCAGTGAGGAAGAAATATGGAATATCATAAATACATGTGGAAACAATAAGTCTCCAGAGCCAGATGGCTACACAATTGAATTATATAAGAAAGCATGGTAGATATTCAAGGGAGACTTCATGAATGTAATCGAAGAATTTTATGGATAAGAAATACTCAACCAGAGATTGAATTATTCATTTATATGTATTATACCTAAGAAAGAAGAATGCAATCTATCACAACACTTCAGGAAAATCATTTTAGTCAGCAGTACATACAAGATCATATCAAAAGAAATGGCAAACAGATTCAAAAGAGTTATTCCAAAACTCATATATGAACATCAAGGAGCATTTATGAGAGGAAAGCAAATACATGATGGTTTCCTTATATCTTATGATTTAATTGACTTCAGACTCAAAGATAAGAATCCAGGAATACTCAGCAAGCTTGACATTTTTTGCTAAAGGGAGAGCAAAAGCGATCCGAAGAGTGCAAAAATCGTTATTAACTCGATAACTATGACCTAGTCAATATTTTTTCCCGACTCAGACCAGATTTCCCCCATGGGCTACACCGGATGTTACATACTTGCTCACCTATTTCCTCGCACAGTAACTATCCTTCCCCTTCTTCCCCATCAATCCATTTTTGATTTTTTGGCTAAGATTTCCCCTTCATATTTTTGTTCTTCCTCCATGACTTCCACCATCTTTCTCAAATCCATCCCTCCTTTTTCTTCTTTTTCTGAAATACAAATCCATTTTTATCGACTCATCAAAGTAATAATGATGATCAAATCATACAAATTTGTTAACCCAAATCGAATACAAAGAAGGTGTGATTTAGAAAAACAAAAGTCTCCCAAACTTGATCAGAGGTAGATCTGTTGTCCAGATTTTTGTTTTTCCATTTTGAAAGGGGATTTATTAAATTCAAATAAACACATAATGAATCCACTAATACTAGTGTATTTGTTTGATTAATAAAATGCTTTCAGGCAGGGAGATTTTGACTAAAGCTTGTCTTTTTTTCACCAATTAAAGAAGATGGTGATTAGGGTGGATATGAAAATTTTGATTAGATGAATCAATTAATTAAGTATTTTAGTAAACCAAAACACGAATCAAACAGAACCCATTCGTGATAGAGTCATGGTGGATGTGGTAGCGTAGTCATTTATGAAATAAATATAAGTTTTGTGATTTGTGCCTGTATTAGGTAGGGATAATTTGGACCAAGCCATAAGAATATAATGAATAGGTTCTAGTTGGTGGATTGACTACGATTTATGCTCTCCTCAGATCGCTTTTTTCTCTCCCTTTAACAAAAATCAAATTCGTTTGGCAATGTCAATTGGAACTGTATTAACTCCTTGTTGGCAAGTTCGGGATTTGGATTCAAATGAAGAAGATGCACAGAATGTTTAATGTCTTTAGCACAATATTCAGTCTTGGTTAATGGGGGCACCAACCACCAAATTCAAACATTTCAAGGGACTCAGGCAAGGTGACTCCATGTCTCCTTTTTTATTCTTATTGGTGGCAAAGATTCTAACTAAACTACTGGGAAAAGCATAAAAACTCAATATGATTTCAGGATTCCAGATTGGCGGTGGGATCAAGGTGACTCATTTACAATTTGCTGATAACACCTTGATTTTTTCAAATACAAAAGAAGAAGTTGTGGAGAATTGTTGCTAATTCTACAGGTCTTTGAAGCTATATCGGGGTTCAAAGTAAATGTGGAGAAAAGTACAATAGTAAGCATTAGAGTGGAAAATAAAGATCTAGCCAACATTATGCATTGCAAAGTGGAAAAACTACCAATAAGCTATCTTGGATTACTGCTTGAAGAAATATTAAGGCATAAGAGTGTGTAAGACTATATTCTTAAGAAATTCAAAAAAAAAATAGCAAAATGGAAAGGAAAATTTCTAAATAAGGCCAGGAAGATAACACTCATGAATAGTGCTTGTTAGAGCATTGCTCGGTTGAACCCACCAAGCGTTGGTATATCAAGTTTGGTTGTCATATTTTAGTGAACCAAACCTCATTTAAGAGTCGCTTGATTTAAATGTACTAGAGTCAACTTCGTATAGGTTAGCTTGAAAGTATTAGGATAAGACATTACAAGTATTGTGAAGACTTGAAAAAGTGAAGAAGTACGGAGCTACAACCATAACATCATCCTTCCACTTGAGGTTAGTGATATTTGACTTGAACTGTTTCATTCCCTAACGTATCTTTCAAGTCGTGCATATTGAAAACATAAAACTGCGAAGCATGAACACTCTAGATAGACATGGTATTAAGGAATACAATATGAAATTTCTTGCTTAACCATTAAACTTTGTTTATAAGATATCGACATAATCGTATGAATGCTATTGTGATTATGTATGGGTATGAGGTGAGGATTTCATCCTAGGGAAAAATGTTTACATGTGTTCTAAGGAAGTAAGTTCATGATATGTGTTGTGAACCGAAAAGGAAATTGCCAGGCGTTATTGGGGCTGTTCTTCATTGAAAATCTTATGAACGACCAATATGTGTGATTAGTATAACCACTCATGACTTGTTTGTGTTCTTGATAAAACTATTCACATGAGGCCTGACTTATGTATTGGTATGACTTTTATTAGTGAAACCGATCTTAAGTAACTACCTGGGGTATGATCGGGTTTGTGAGTGTCTGACCAAATTTGGTAAAGGGGAACCGACCCTATGAAGAGGTGCAATACATTATAAGGGGAACCGATCCTTGTATAAGGTGCATCAAGGTTTATAGAAAAAAAGGGAACCGATCCTATGAACATGTTAACACGTTTTTAAGCAAAGGGGAACTTATCCTATGGACATGTGCAGTGCATACAAGTTAGATACCAAATATATGTGGGGAACCGATCCTAGTACCTAGTCAGCCGAGTTATAGTAAGCTAGTGTAACTATGCATAGTACTCACATGGAGTTAGAACTGAAACTTATTTTGGTAGAACCGTTATACCCATGGTTTTTGATTGAGTGGTACTTGATCAATCACATAGTTCTTGAAAGTCAGATGAACCAATTCTAAACTTGATTGGAAGTGTGGTAAATCGGTTTCAAGTGAGTAAGTATGAAAAAGAACTTGCAAGAGAAAGATGTCGACATACTTTGAACACGCGCATTAATGTGTATTCTTTTATTGTTCAAAGATATTCCTTAACAGCTAAAAAGGAAGTAAATCCCAAGATCGAATTTAAATAAGTTAAGAATCTTTTAATTAAGGTTTTTAATTATATATGGAAAATAAGAATTAGTAATATGCATTTGCTAGTTAAAGATTTTCCAAGGAGATTTTGATCATTATATTTGGACAGTGCATTCACATGAATTATGAAAACCGAATTTGGGTAAATATGGAAAAATATCTTGAGAATATTTTCGGTTTTGGAAATTCCTTAGTGTCCAAACTTCTTTTCCAAACTTCTTTGTATATAAATACTTTGAGTTTGCATTTCTAGCAAACTAATCCTTCGTGACAGTAAACTTCATCTGTTGTATTGTTACTGGTGAAGCCACCTATCAGAGAGGAGAGTATTCTAATTTGGTGAAATCTCTTAGGGCCGTTCAATTTAAAGTCTTCTTTGGGATTGAGAAGCTATAGCGCGACGTGTTGGTGGGAAACTAGATATTGCGGTTTATCTTTAGTTTTCGTATTAATTTGATTGACTAACGATGGTTAAACTTTGATTGTACCTAGTTTGTTTATGCTTGAGAATCTTCTCTTCTGATATAAGATTCACTCAAACTAGTTCAAGGTTTTGACAGGGATCTTTAGACTTTTGTTAGATCTAAAGATGATGTTATGATAATCCATTGTTAACAGACTCCATTCTGTGTGTAATTGATCACAAGGATTCAAGTAGTTGTGTGCAGGTGTTTATTGAATATCTAAGAATATTTGAAGACAAATAAGAGATAGAAGATTTATGACTTGGTGTTTATAATCTTTGGTGTGCAAAATACTTGTTTTGGTAAAAGAGGATCCAATTAATAACCGGTTTATCATTTTGGTAGATTGGATTGATTAATTGAGAAGATGGCATCAACACAATTCTTTGGATTAAGAGTGTTGATTGGCTTAATCTTAACGATTACCTTTTGGTGATTGAACATAAGATAGATCTTGGAACCTAGCAAAGGAGTTTATGTTAAGATAAACAGAAGAGCCTTTGTGCAACTCATATCACTTGGTTGAATAGAGTTGATACCAAACAGATTTGTTGTTCCTTTACTGTTTGGAATACGAACCAAAGGAATTGGTCCAGTACGTGACTTGTTTACAGGTTGGAGGCATGGGAATACAGACGGAACTAGGTGAACTATAGGTTTAGTTGCTTGGTCTCAACTATATGAAGTTGGTTTATTTTTTATAGCGGCTTAATCCTGAGATTATTCAATTCTGGACAAGGTCCCGGGGTTTTTCTGCATTTGCGGTTTCCTCATTAACAAAATCTTGATGTGTCATTTACTTTATATTGCCGCATTATAATTGTTTAATATAATTAAAGTAAATTGCACAAACATTAATTCCTATTTACTTGATACGTGAATCCTATTGTGTTTGGTTAAGTCCGAACCTTTGTATCAAGTAAACATACTTCATTGTTGTATTGTCTCGATCTCGTATCCATAGACGATCACACGAAGTGTGAACCGATTAGTTGTATTGTCTCGACTCTGTCCATAGAAAATCACTTTCGGAGAAAGGACTTATAGGAAGGAAAAGTTTTAGCTTGAGGTATATTTGGGTACCCTCGCCTTTTCAATTGGTATCAGAGCAGGCAAACACGAAAAGATATAACAATCTGTGTTTGGTGTGATCCATCCTATAAGCTATGGGCCAAAATAAAGTTAAGCGAGAGAGAAAACTTAAGAAAGGCTCAATTAACGAATTGCAAGACATATGCTCTAAAGAAGAATGCTCTTCAGATTGTTCAATTGATGAGTTATCTAACGAGACATTTTTGAAATCTATGATTGAGATTTCGAATGAAAGATCAAGTGTGAAAACTTCCTAACTAAAGGAATTAAGCAAACAATTTCTCTATGTCTCTGAAGAACTTCTCACTACACTTTAGAACGAGAATTAGCCTTAAAGGTTGAAGTTCTCTATAAGGAGAATGAGCTTCTAAAGGAAGAAATCACACAGAAAGTGAGTGATCATGAGAAAAGAATGAATACTGAACATCATCATTTTGGAAATTGTAAAATTGATCTGGAGAAAACTCAATAAAATATTTGCCGTTTAGCAAAAGAGCTTGGTAACTCTAAAGCAAAATTGAATTCTCAACAGGAGCTCTACAAAGAAAAGGAAGAAGGTTTTTTTTCCAATATAAAATGTTTAGAGGAAACTCTTAACTCTACTCTTGATGAAATATTTCATTAAAAGAGGAAGTATCTATGTTAATAAGACTTAACAAAAGTTCAAATAACTTATCTTCCTTATTGGAGATAGGAAAAAGTCATAGAGACACACGTGGTTTAGGATACGAAGGTGACAGTACTATAGTTCCTAAAAATGAAGTAAAGTTTGTCAAATCCGAGTGTACTCTAACATAGGATTCTCTAAAATAAGATACTCAACATAATGGAGGAAATTCTAAGGACAAACAAACAGGTGATGATCATTCGGACCTGAAGAATATAGATCATAAAGAAAGGAAGAAGTCGAAACCTCAAAGAGTAGAGAAAAATGAAGGAACATTCTACAATCTTGAACAAACAAGTAACAATCCACATCACAATCCTTATAATATCAGATGTTGTTATTCTTGTGGCAGTAAAAATAATATACAGAAGGGTGTAAGATTCGTAAAATGCAAAAGGATCTCCATTTTGTTACAAAGGAATTAAGTAAAAATCATATACAATAAACAACTTACTGAAAAGGGAGTGACATCCAGGAAACTGCCTGCAACTTGTGCAACAGAGAGGAGGAGGATGAAGACCATCTATTTATCAACTGCACATTCACAAAAAAAGTATAGTCATACTTCATATTTCACTTCGGTACAACATGGGATTTCAAGGATACAATAAAAGGATATCTACTATACTGGCTGGTAATAAAAGGTAGGAAAATAGGGAGAAAAATCTGGCCCATCACACCAGCAGCTGTTATTAGAAATATGGATGGAACATAACAGGAGGGTGATAGCTAAGAAGCGAGCTAGAGATATATATGAGATCATAAATGAAGTCAATAAACATATCTATCAATGGGGATCATTTCCAGAGTGGTTCTCCTGTATTTATTTTAGATACTTAATCATTGGTTGAGCCGCAATTGTAGAAAGCAACTAAAGTGGGCTGTGTTCTTAGGCCTCCTTGAGGTTCGTAATATCTTTTCCTCTTCAATAAGATTTTTCCCCTTTACTTAAAAAAAAAAAACTTCATTTTACATTGGGTGGTCTTAAAACTAATGCTTGGAAGTTGCACTAATGCTACATAACTATAATCTTAAATAATAATTTTATGTCTGTTGATCATGGTAGGAAAGGATTTTATTTTCGATTCACAAAAGCTCTGTATTTGTATAATACAGTGCCCAATGTTCAACCTATTCTCCATTCAATATTTGGCTTCATTACGACGCCCAACTAGGATTCTCGTAAATGTAATGTTCCTTAGTTTATTGAGGAGGATGAGTGTCTTTTAAAATATCACGGTCAAGGAGGAATACCATTTATAGAAATTAGATGTATATCTTTCTTAACTGAAATACATCAAAAAAAAAAGAAAAAAAAAGTGGATGCCAAAACCAATAGAATATTTATTTCGGGATGATACTGCCACTTTTGAGTACACAACGAAATGATAATGAAATTAACGAGTGATACTAAGGGACATTCAATGTATCCGTACTAATAACATCCACAGTCACAAAGTGGAAAAGCTATTCTTAGATGGCATATACATCATTTAAAAATAACATTTTTTGTGTTTAGCACAATGATGAGACGACTTTGGATTCTATAAATTTCGACGGTGTTTTAATGGACACCAAAAATCCTTAAACGATATTTCAAGCAACACCAAATCTTAGGCCTTGTTTTAAACAACACTAAAATATTGTCAAAATCTTAAGGTTTTTTTTTTAACTACACCAAAATCTTATGCGGAGTTTCAAACAACATATATATTAAAGTTAGTTTGTGAGATAGGTTTTGACTCTGGTACGGTGTTTTAAACAACATATGATTGGCATAACTAAACTAGAATGGTATATATACCATTCTAGTTTACCATATATATATACCATTCTAATGTTATCATTTGAGGTGGTTGTTTAAATGATATAAAACCATTTATGTCATATATGGTAAACTAGAATGGTATATATATCATATGGCATAAATGATAACTTAAACTTACAAAATTAACATTTCCGATAGTTTAAATGAATACTCTCCTATTTTGAGTTTCACACTCTCATATGTAAGGCTAAGGCTTGGTTCAAGGTGAACAAGTATGTGTAAGTACCTAAATGAGAAAGTTTTGTATTTCTTCCCTTTGATGTAATAAAATGAGATAATTGTGTCATGTTCTAAGTGTTCTTGGTTGGATAATTGTTGTTGACATTGTATGGAAATGTTTGAATGCATTATTGGGTGCATTTGAGATGTTTAAGTAAAGATAAAGAAGGCTAAAGACTTCCGCTGGTAAACTGAATAGTTGGTTGTTTGCATTGGTCCAAACTTATAAATCTGAAGTGCATGTGGGTGAAGTTTGATTCACAGAACCACTGTGCTGCCGGGTTACACTTTCGCAGAAATTTGCAAGAGGCATTTGAAGGTGTGACCATTTAAACTACCGGAAATATTAATTTTGTAAGTTTAAGTTCTGGCCTGGACACACTTTTATAAAAACGAGAATGGATAACTATTTGATGAGACTAAATATATATTTACTTGTGAGATATTTTGTAAAAGGGTCGCATATTCTGTGGCTAATTACGGTCTTGGTCGTAGAAGATGCAGTTGATGTGTTAGGGTCGTTGACTAACCAATGGCTAGCTTGACCATCTAAAACTTTTACTAAAATGCACTATGAAGTAGTTAATTAAAGTACATTATATCCTAACCATTTTTTAAAACTTAACTCGGTTAGTTCAGAAATATTCTCAAACACATGTCGTTCATAAGGGATATGATATATTGTTCACTGACCAACATTTTTTGCAAAACCTTCAATATGAATTCTATTCAAATTCATATACTTAAACATAATTCAGAGTTTCATATGTATTTGTATCAAAGTTAGAGAAATTCATAGTCTGATTGTTGAACTAGAAGATGATGATGGTAGATTGGTTCATACACATCAAGAGGTATCTAATGTGCTAGTTCAGCACTATGAATATAAATTTAAAAGAAGATATGTGTTGGTTCCCCCTCCAAACTTCCGCAATAACACCTATTTTTTCCTTCACACCATTTGTAACAACACTCAGAATACTGTTCCCATCCAAATAAGAAACGACCCTTGAATCAAACTTCCACAACCTATCTATTATCAGAAACCCCAACTTTCACTAACCCTTTCGTAACCAAAAAATCCTCAATACATAAATGAGTGGCAACACCAATCTTAACCCTCATTACCACTAATGTTTTTCTTTTAGTCATCATATACTTCAACAAACCCTTACTATCCATCTTTCTACAATAATATTCCAATGATTCTTCTAATTTGGTCCCATTACTACTGGAATCAGTAATCTTTCGTATCTCTCTTTAAATGCATTTTTTTTTGTTCTTCGATAAGTGTAATAATAATGGATTCACGCTCTGGGATTAAGGTCTATCTCTATATGATAATTCCTAAAATAAGATTTCAAGGTTTTGCTAAATAACAAATTCAACTAACATTTTGTTAACGGTCTTCAGTTGGGATACGACCCTAGCGCATCAATTGCATCTTCTATGAAGCAAACCCTAATTATCCACGAAACATGGAACCTTTTTACAAACTATCTTTACTTATACCATCCCCAAAATCAAGATAGTGAATACACTAATACCAAAATTATACCATCCCCAAATTCAAGCTAATAAATATACTTGAAAACACAGGGGATACCAAATACACCCAACCTTTTCCTTCGGTAACCTGTATAGACAAACTTAATACAATTGATGGAAGACCAACTTAATGATCCTTGAAAATATGTATATAGAGTTAATATCTCAACCTCTACTTAATCAGTATGTATATAGACACAAGGTCCGTAAACCTGATTGTTAAGTAGCATACTTGGATGATATAAAAAATAAATATCCAAGATCAATCTAGTCGTGTCCAAATAATTCAATCGAAATTCTGCCAAGTGATTAAACTTGTTATCTATCTTTCAAGAAAAGAAAATAGTCTAGTAGTCGACTACAATTAAGCGGACATATCTACTTAAATTGAATACATATAAACATGTGTGAATCCAACTATAAGGATAAACAATATAATGCGGAAAAGGAAAAACACAAGACACCAGATATTTTGTTAATGAGAAAACCGCAATAGAAGAAAAACCCCAGGACCTTGTCCAGATTGTACACCACACTATATTAAGCCTCTACATACATTAAATTACTATCAGACTTCGGACTGGAATTAATGTAGTTGAAGCCGAATCCACCCTCCAAGCGATTCATTTACAGTCGCTCTACTTACGTCTCTGGAACCTCGCAAGGTTCTACGCACTTGATTTCCTTAGATGACGTCCTTTACATCCTAAGAGTTGCTTCATCCGAATTTAAGAGTTTTAAGACTGATCTACCTATAACAGATAACCTATCTGATTTCTGTTTAGATCAAAGATCAAGGTGTGAAAACCTTTTTGCAATAGACAAGCTAGAAAACTTCACAAATCTAGAACTTAAGACTCCCAAAGAGCAGATTAGATTCTTAAGCACCTCTCAAAAACAATCGTCGAAAGATCAATTAAGATTAGTCTTCAAATATCTATCTTGAGGAATTACAAAGTATGAGACGAAGAGAACTTTGTGATTACTATCTATTTTGCTGAGAGATATTATAAATACCTTGATAATAAAAAAGCAAGATCAGGATACACGAACTATCAAGGTAAAGATAGTCATACCTGACTTCACGAATGTCGTATTTTTAGTCGTAGACCTAAAAGGTCAATAGAGGCGACTCTAGAATCCAAGCTAAGGTAACATGAGAATCAAGCAAATAAATTAAGTCTTCAAACTACAATAGAAGACTATACACATAGTTTCGGTTACTGAACTGTGTACAATGATTGTTCGATTTGGCAAGTTAGCCAGAGAACTAAAATCTATTTTATGTTCATTTAAACATCTAAGAAATTAATTATAATTCACACGCATAAGTGTTTAAGTGATCAATGGATTATTATAAGTGTTCAAGAGACATCTAGAAATGTTAAACCTATTAAAATAATAATTCTTTAAGCAAGTTGAAAAAGCGGGGGTCTAACAACCAAACCCAATATTTCGATTAGCAATCTGTATGGAAAACTCCGAGTTACTTTCTAGAGAATCAACTAGACTTAATCAATAGAAAATATCTCAAGGAGTTATTATCTCAATCTCTCAATTTGATATTTACTCAAGCAAATATAATATGCGAGTCTTTATCAAAGAGAGATAACTTGGATGGTACCAAAGACCAATATCCAAGTGTCAATCAATTTAAATCAACAACCAATAAGGTCGGATATTCTAATTGATTGAACAATGCAAAACCTGTATTATTTCAACTATATAACAAAATATAATGCGGAAAAGAAATAACAAAAACACCAGAATTTTGTTATCGAGGAAACCACAAATGCAGAAAAACCTCGGGACCTAGTCCAGATTAAACATATACTGTATTAAGCCGCTATAGACACTAGCCTACTCCAAATTAACTTCGGTCTGGACTGTAATTGAACCCCAACCAATCTCACACTGATCCAAGGTACAATTATGCTCCTACGCCTCTGATCCCAGCAGGATACTGCGCATTTGATTCCCTTAGTTAATCTTATCCACAACCAAGAGTTGCTACGACCCAAAGTCGAAGACTTTAATAAACAAATCCGTCTCACACAGAAAAGTCTACAAGATAGATAAATTCGTCTCCCACGAATAAACCTATGAGTTTTGTTCCGTCTTTTGATAAATCAAGGTGAATAGGAACCAATCAATAAAACCAGACTTATTTTCCCGAAGAACAACTCAGTTTTATCAATCACCTCACAATAGTCTTAATCGACGCAGCGAAAAAAAATTGCGGAATCACAAACGATGAGATGAAGATGTTTGTGATTACTTTTATATCTTGCCTATCGGATATAGAAATCTCAAGCCAATTATTACAATTGTACTCGTACGATGGAAATAGGAAGATCAGATGACACAACTACAAGAAAAGTAGTATCGGTCTGGCTTCACAATCCTAATGAAGTCTTTAAGTCGTTAACCTGGTTTTAGAAGAAGAAAAACCAAAGCTTAAAGAAGAATCGACTCTAGCTTAGCACAACTAGTATCACACAGAATGTGTGGGGATTAGGTTTCCCATTTGCTAGAGTTCTCCCTTATATAGTCTTCAAATCAGGGTTTGCAATAAATGTTAACTTCGTAATAAAGCATTCAATATTCACCGTTAGATGAAAACCTGATTAGACTCAAGCTAATATTTATCAACTGTTAGATCGAAAACTTAGCTTGTCACACACACATGTACTAGACAATTTTAGGTTCGTGTAACCGTATTCAAACTTGTACATTAGTTGGTTCAACACTAGTTAACCAAATTGTTAGCCAAATGATAACTTTCACATCAACCATATTCTTCTTCACCATAACTAGTCCAAATGACTCAAATGAACTAGTTAGAGAGTTGTTCAATTGCTTAGATCTTTTTGTACTACACAAGACACAATCGAAGCAAAAACGATGTGATTTACTCGAATCGATTCATGAAATATAAAGCCACGGTTTGCAATAGCATTCCTTAGTTTATTATAATAAGTTCACAAACATCGTTTTTAGACATAACCTACTCAAGTTCGCGGACTGGGTTCGCGGAATTAAGTTCCAGGACGGAGTTCACAAACTCCAGCAGAAATTCTCGGGTTCGAGAACTATGCCAGTTCGCGGACTGAGCTCACGCACTACTCCGGTTTCACTTGATCAACAAAGTACGCAAACTTCGGTTCAAGCAATAAGGACTTATATATATATATATATATGTTACCACAACAATGCTTATATCCTCCAATGGTTATATAGTATAAACTCTCATTTCAATCATTGAAACATTCTCAGAGGACGTTATATAGTTGTTATTCACAAAGTATTTCTCGTCAGAGCGATTTCAAAAATGATTGAAACATAACATGACTTTCATCACTAGGTAAAGATGAACTTGGCGAAAGCGAAAGATTTACCATCACATATTTCGATAAATAGATAAGCGAGATATACTCAGCTCGAAATAGCATATGTGTATAATCTTAGTCTATATAGTAATATGACTTTTGTCTCAATATAGGAGGTAGAGTAGATAGACTTTTGAGTGATAGATAGGTTCAAGTCTCCACATACCTTTTAGTCGATGAAGATCCACTGGTTCCTGGAGTAGTCATTCGTCTTGTATGATGATCGCCATGGAGTTCTTGAGCTCAACTACACTTTCTATCCTAGTCCGAGACCTTAGCTATAGTAGACTAGAAATCAAGACTTTATAGTTTTGATTACTAACATTAACAAACATGCTTGAGATAGCAACGCATGCGAGTTCGACAGAGCAATGCTCTAACAATCTCCCCCCTTGTCAATTTTAGTGGCAAAACTATTAATACAGATGGAATACAAAAAATATATAAATAAACTTTGTAGCTCCTATTCCACATGTCTAATATTCAACATTACTCGAAATCTTCGTCACTTCCAAGTAGTCCAATGATCCCAAAGGTTGTAAGTTTAGTATCGTCGTTGTTGAAAATCTGTAGCTATAACAATGAGAAAAGCAGTGGTTCTCAATCATTGTTATGCAGTGTCATAGTATTATTACACATCGTCAAAGTCCAATTACATCACAACTTTAAAAACAATACTATGGTGATACTTCACTCCCCCTTAGTCAATACTCCATCTCACATGGAAACTACTCCCTCTTATATAATGATCCGAAAACCTTATGTATTTGTAGTATGAACTACATATTAATTCTCCCCCTTTTTATCAATAAAATTAGCAAAGGTACAAGAACTGGATCCTAATGAAATTTCCGTAAGAGACATTTCATGACCAAAGGTAAATGTATATCATCTTGTTTAGATGCAATCATAAAGCCCAAGCTAAATGCATTCATCAAGGAGTTTATAAAGATACAAGATAACCCCTATAATATTGCACAGCCGCACTCCCCATAAAGATTTGGAAATTAAGCACAAGTTCAAAAGAACTCTCCCCCATAAAGTGTCATTCCCAAGGGAACAACAAGAGCGACCTTAATTTCAAAAGAAAAGAAGGATTAGACTCAACAAATTACATACAAGTACGAATTTGGAATCCAACAAGAAATATTCAATCATATTAACCAAAGCGAACCAAGATTAATATGACTAAATATGCTCAACACAAGTAAACTTATGGAGACTTAATAACTCGATTAGATTATTCACAAGAGAACTCATAATTAATCCAACCGGAATACACAATTAAACTAATCACAAAAGTAATCAATTCAATCGTTTATACTCACATAAGAAAATATATGGAGGGATGACTAAGTTAATCATAAAAATAACCAACCCAGTCAATCATGCTCAAACATGAGAAAAACTTACGGATTCATAACTAAATAATCACACAGGATGATTGATTTAGTTCAATATACTCAACGTAAAGTACCTTACGGAACACAACTAAGCTAATCACAAAAATAATCAACTTGGTTGTCTAGTGCTCAACATAAGACACAATACGGAGTCTCACGGTAATACAAAAAAAATGGATAAGGGAAGATCAATTACTGTGGAATACACAAGGATTCATTCTATGTTTCCATCACCATTTGCATAATGACACACAATAGACATAATCCTTGAATCACAAAATATTTTAACCTATCTTACATCAATAATTGACAATATAGGCTTAACTTTTGTGTTTTGCCAAAAGTCTATTCATTCTTTTATCAATATTTGCATATCAATTCACGAACGACTTTACTTTTGACAAAATATGGGATAATTAAGTTCACGGACGTAAACACACATATTCCATCAAAATATTGCAATATATAAAACCATAAAGATTAATACTACAACCATCATCTTCCAAACAAGTTTAGAATTTAACACAATAAATCTAAAAACAAGAAGATGAAAACTTTGGACATAGCTATGTGTAATCACAATAATGGATATTCCAAAACACTAGTTATTCTTCTAAACAAAAGAGAAAATAGAAGATTTACTAGGCAATAAGACCTTTGAATAATTCGTTATCGTCCCCCAACTCCTTGTCGTCAACAACCATTGGAATATAAGGTTCATTAAGGTAGGCGTTTATATCAATAAACATTCTTGGTTTTTGTTGTCGAACCAGGGCCTTCTGAGAACTACACCATTTTAAGGGATTCGCAACCCAGGTTTGCAACGGCACTATCGGGGTTGCGAATTTTTTGGTTGCTAATTGCAACTGATTTTTTTGTTGCAACGGAGGACTGCTGTTGCTAATTTTGTAACCTCACAAGCAAGGTTGCGAATCATAACTGTTCTGTGTTCAAGCGTGTGATTTACGTGCATGGTTGGGAACACTAGGACTTATAAATACGCCCAAGTCAAATTTCGGTCAATTTTTCTTCTTTTTGTTTCCACCCTTCAACCATATCTACATTATATCCCTTCCTTATCCAGTTTTCTGTGTTGTTTTTTCTCCGCCACATACCTTATCTCTCTCTCTCATCTCCTCTCTGAAGAGCTGAAGCTCTCATTTCTTCCTCCATCTCCCTTTCATTTAAGTACCTCTTTGGAGAATTAACAGTATCATCAGCAACACCATCAACAACATCATTAAGAAGTATGTAGTTTGATGGATCAAAGGAGTAAGTGATTATGTTGTGGTTGATTGAATACAGGAAGAAGATGATAGTGTTGTTTCTTGGAATCGGGATTAGGGTTCCTGTACGATTGAAATGTTTAGTGATGTTTATTTTGAGTGATGATAAATGAAAATTGATGGGTTGGTGTTTAATCAAAGTTATGAAGTGGATTCAAAGAAGAATCGAGGGTTAGGGTTTCTGCAAATAAAATTGAAATTCAATTTAGGGTTTTATGAAATTAAATTCAGAGAAGATGGAGTTGTTGTCTAAGAGGGATGATTGAAGATGGGTTTTGTATTAATTTAACAGTTAAGGTGATGATTTGATAAATCAAAGAATTAGGGTTTTCCGTAGTTTTATTTAAACTCGGTTTGGGAAAGGATTAAGAGGAAGTAGTCAGAATTAGTAGACGGGTTTGTTGATATGAAGATTGTTGGGCTGTTGTTAGTCTTGAGATGATTGTATGAACGGAGTCAAGTAAGAAGGAATTGAGTTCCAATTTCATGAGTAACACATTTGAGGTAATTATTTCTTGAGATGATTTAGCTTAGTTCATTTTGATAATTGAATTGGTAATTGGGATGTATGTATGTTGAACTTATCCATTTTAATCAGTTCAGTATGCTATAATTGGAGTTATTATGGTTGAGTTATGGAAATCACAGGGCTGAGTAAAATGGATAAGTTCTCAATGAGTTGCAGATAATGAGTTTGGTGGTGATGGATATATGAATGAACTGTTACAGATGAATTGGGATAGAATTGCAGTGGATTTCTTTGGGTTTTGGTCGTGCAAGATGTGGTTGTAATGGATCTGAGTTGGGTTATGTTGAAGTGCTTAGAGCTTGGGTTGCAAATTGTGTTGAGGTTGAGTTCTGAGTTAGACCTAGAGGTGGTTGAAGTATGGCTTAGTTCATTCTTCTTAATGTTTACCTAAAAAGCAGGGATTACATATTGTTTCTCTCTGTGCAGAGTTTAGTTGTTCCAGCAGAATGTTGTATGGTGATAGAGGATAGCGTAATTAGGCTACAGGTAACTCAACTTAGCAACTCATGGTTTGAGGCTATGCGTTAAAAATATAATACATTCCTAAATCCTACACAAAGCGACCATGTGTGCATAACTCATGTGATATTTAACATACGTAACACTATAGCGATCATCTATCGTTGCATGCTCGAGTTGTAAGACGCTTCACTTAAAGCTACAGACGAAATTCACAGTAGTTCATTAAGCTGTCTAATTGTATTTGTTCTATTGTTTCCATAAGTGTGCATTCTATGTCGAGGGTTAAAGTCTTTTTTTTTTTACACGCAACAACAAGTTGGTCCTGCATCATGAGAACTTAGGTATTTCGTAACTTTACATGAACTGAACTTAGGAACCAAGTATGTTTCTAATGTGTACACTAGTTTGTTGTGATACTTAGAACACATTTGTATAGAATACTCATTTTGTTTTGTTAAAATCAATTGAAGAATCCATTTTCCTAATTTGAATCAGTCTTGTATGTTGGAATGAATGAATGAATGAATGTATGTTTAATGAGTGAATGTATAACTGTGGAAATGTTGAATGTGTGGAACTGGGCAACTGCAGGGGGGAAATGTGTATGTGTGTGTGTGGGGGGGTGGGGGTGGGGGAGGGATTTTGACCAGGTCAATGAAGACTTCACCCTTTTTTTTTAGGTTGCAAAATATTCGCAACGTCTTATATTTGTTGCTAAATTAGAACCAGAACCAATAACATTTTAGTTCCGGGTAGGGGTATTCCTGGAATTCGAAATATCTTAGCAACGGCAAACCCTGGTTCCGAATAAATAGCGTCGCAACGGCACTTGTCATTGCGAATCCCCGTTGCTGACCGAGAGTCGCAACGGAGCTTATGCCGTTGCGAAAAAATGCAACGTCGTGTTTTGCAACGTCGATCTGGCATTGCAACCCCATTCAACAACGTCCAGATTCCGTTGCAAATCCATAAAAATGGTTTAGTGGAGTCTCACGAGTCTTATACACAAAAGCATTTATTTGCTGAATCTCCTTTCGCATCTCCTTCAACACTTCAAGAACATCAGAAAACTTTTGAGAATTTGAAGGAACATCTCTTGGATTCCTCATATTCCTTCTTTTTCTTTTCAATGTTGGAGGAAATGGAAATTTTTATTTTTCCTTCATGATTGATGGCTTAACAATCACATTACCTTCTTTTTCATCAGAAGACATCATTCTTGGAGTTTCCATGAACGTATGGGTTTGTGAGAGGAAATCACAATTAACTCAACAATTAATCTCGAGATAAAGATAGGTTTTTAGAGAAGAAAAAGGAATATAGGGTTCAAAACCTTTAAAAAGGTTCGTAAACGATCAACTCTCAACCCTATAAAGAGTAGAATTATCGATAATACCCTTTTCTTTTGTTTGATAGACAAAAACGAAGACATATCTAAGAAAAGAAGAAAAGAACTTTTCTTAAAGTTTGAGAGGTACAAAATCATTGTCTCTTTTGATCAGGCACATGAGACAATATTTTAAAAACAACACAATCAAGTTGCGTTGTGGTGAACAACAATTTGTCCACCAATTTCCTTTTGTGAGGAATCCACAGACCTCTGTCTATCAAAATGATTTGACCATACTTTCTTTTCAAATGGTCTTGGTTTTCCTCTGGAAATTAACTTCTTAGATGAAGATAAAATCTTACATACCTCAGAGGTCTTCTGAGCAAGTTTAAGCATTCTTGCTAAATGATTTTCTCTTCGTTGAAGTTTGTTGACGTGTCTTTGTTTGTGTTTAAACTTGTAACACTTCGAGAGTTCATGACCTTTTAATGAACAATATGAGAACGTCATACTTGGATAATAATAAGGCTTCTGAGATGTGCAAGCAACTAGGCACATAGTGGATCCTAAAACATTATAAACAGAGTTTCCAAGGAAAGGGTCAACTTTTTCTTCCAAAATGGTTGGATTATCTTCTGAAAGAATATCAAGATTGATATGTGTATTGCTACAATTATCAAAATCAATATTTTCACCAAGAAGTGAAACACTTGATTTCTCGTCTTCATTAGAGTCATAATTGTTAGACATTTCATCAAGAGTTGCGGCAAGACCTTTCTTCCCAGTGTATTTTCTCCGATTTGGACACTTATTTGCAAAATGACCAAAACCTTTATACTTAAAGCACTGAGGCATATCCTCATCATCAGTTTCATCAATATCCCTGTTTTTAGGAGGAACACGATTATGAGGTTTGACTGATGCCTTAGGCTTATCTCTAGAGAACCGTTTACTTCTCTTCAATAGAAGATCCCTAAACTGTCTTGTGATCATCGAGACCGATTTGTCAAGATCTTCATCTGATGAATCTGTCTCAGAGATATACACTTTTTTACTTTTATCAAGTAATTTAGTGTCCTTCAGTTCTTTGAACGCAACATCCTTAGATTTGGATGAATGTTCATGATCAAAGATCTAAAGTTTTCCAGCCAGCGTATTTCTGGAGAGAGTATCAAGATTATTACCCTCAACGATGGAATGCTTCTTAGAATTGTATCTAGATGGTAGCGATCTGAGAATTTTCATCACAATATCCTTTTCAGGAATAGTCTTACCCAATGCAAAAGATGCATTAACAATTTCAGACACTTTGTGATTAAACTCATCAAATGTTTCTTCGTCTGCCATACGAAGGTTTTCCCAATCGGAATTAAGATTTTGAAGTCTAGCTTCCTTTTCACTGGAATTACCTTCGAATACGGTTGCTAAGATATCCCAAGCTTCTTGCAACTTAGTGCAATTAGACACATGGTGCTGAAGATTTGGTGGGAGTTTTGCTTTGCAGCAAGAATCTCTGCAGGAGTGTATTCATCAATATTCTTTGGAACGTTTACACCTCCAACTGTATCAATTGGAGCATCATATCCATTAACAACATATACCCATGATTGGAAATCACGTGCTTGAAGAAAATCTCGCATAACAATTTTCCACAATAAGTAATTAGAGCCATCAGAGACTGGTGATACGTTTATTGAGATAACACCTCTGTTCCTAGAGTCAAATCTCTACACACACAGACTTGTAAGGTCTTAAACATGTTTCCATGCTCTGATACCAATTGAAAAAGCGGGGGTCTAACAACCACACCCAATATTTCGATTAGAAATCTGTATGGACAACTCCGAGTTACTTTCTAGAGAATCAACTAGACTCAATCAATAGAAAATATCTCTAGGAGTTATTATCTCAATCTCTCAATTTGATATTTACTCAAGCAAATATAATATGCGAGTCTTTATCAAAGAGAGATAACTTGGATGGTACCAAAGACCAATATCCAAGTGTTAATCAATTTAAATCAACAACCAATAAGGTCGGATATTCTAATTGATTGAACAACGCAAAACCTGTATTATTTCAATTATATAACAAAATATAATGCGAAAAAGAAATAACACGAACACCAGAATTTTATTAATGAGGAAACAGCAAATACAGAAAAACCTCGGGACCTAGTCCAGATTAAACATACACTGTATTAAGCCGCTACAAACACTAGCCTACTCCAAATTAACTTCGGCCTGGACTGTAGTTGAACCCCAACCATTCTCACACTGATCCAAGGTACAGTTATGCTCCTACACCTCTGATCCCAGCAGGATACTGCGCACTTGATTCCCTTAGTTGATCTCACACACAACCAAGAGTTGATACGACCCAAAGTCGAAGACTTTAATAAACAAATCTGTCTCACACAGAAAAGTCTAGAAGATAGATAAATTCGTCTCCCACGAATAAACCTATGAGTTTTGTTCCGTATTTTTATAAATCAAGGTGAACATGAACCAATCAATAAAACCTGACTTATATTCCCGAAGAACAGCTCAGTTTTATCAATCACCTCACAATAGTCTTAATCGATGCAGCGAAAAAAAATATTGTGGAATCACAAACGATGAGACGAAGATGTTTGTGATTACTTTTATATCTTGCCTATCGGA
This sequence comes from Papaver bracteatum, assembly GCA_023529315.1. Lineage (NCBI taxonomy): Eukaryota > Viridiplantae > Streptophyta > Magnoliopsida > Ranunculales > Papaveraceae > Papaver > Papaver bracteatum. Next base: position 881 of record JAJJWX010002650.1, on the reverse strand, counting down.
GATAGAAATCTCAAGCCAATTTTTACAATTGTACTCGTACAATAAAAACAACAAGATCATATCACATAACTACAAGAAAAGTAGTATCGGCCTAGCTTCACAATCCCAATTAAGTCTTTAAGTCGTTAACCAGGTTTTAGAAGAAGAAAACCCAAAGGTTAAAGGAGAATCTACTCTAGCATATCACAACTAGTATGACACAGAATGTATGGGGATTAGGTTTCCCAGTTGTTAGAGTTCTCCCTTATATAGTCTTCAAATCAGGTTTGCAATCAATGTTAGCTTAGTAACAAAGCATTCAATATTCACCGTTAGATGAAAACCTGATTAGATTCAATCTAATATTTATCAACCATTAGATCGAAAACTTGGCTTGTCATACGCACATGTACTAGAGAATTTTAGGTTCGTGTTTGTAGGATCAGAATATCGCCACAACAATACTCCTGCGAGATTTACATTGATAGTTCTGCGAGCTCTTTAACAACACACTGCGAGTGTCACAAAATGACTCAAAGCAATGATGTGACAGATGACGATAGCTGAAACACGAAAAAAGCATGATTGTCTTACGATGGTTAAAACATTTGCGAGAATTGACATTATAACTACTACGATAATATCGCAAGTCAGATCCGAAATTAAAGGACAACTTAGCTTTCATCCACTATGTAACTACCCTATATAAAGAGACCCAGTAGATTCAGAAAGGGGGGATGAATTTTTGAACGCTAAAAAAACTCTGAGGATAGAGAAAATTCAAGAGAGTGATTGTATTCTTGATCTCTTCCATTTCATGTAAACATTTATGAGAATCAAATAATAAAGTGTTATTTTTAACCTTCAAATATGTGTTGATTATTGTGAATTATTGTGAAGGG
>JAJJWX010002647.1:0-61755 GCA_023529315.1 Papaver bracteatum | reverse complement strand
GGATTTTTAATAAAGTACCCATGTGGGCAAATGCATTTAAGAAAATGCCCAATGTTTTTTTCAAAATTAATTTAATACCCATCAGTTGACCATTTCCGTCCCGTTTTTTTGAAAAACGGAAACGGACGTTAGGTGACATGTGGCAATAAATCGGCCATGTTGAAAGACCGTATAGCCCCTGAATCGCTTATAACCGAGTTGGAACAATGACTCAGTAAAAACAGGTAGTAAATCTGTCGGTTAACACGTGTCACCATCTTGTATGGAAAAACGACGGCACGATTTTACCCCCTTTTGTAACGGTCTTATTCTCTTTGAACCTATATAAGAATCAGTGGTGAACCCTAAATTCATCCAAGAAGACAATAACATACACAAACATGAGCAGAAGTGTGAAACATTCTCCTAGTAGTAGTAGAAACAACAACATCAAGGTTAGTGAGGAAAACAACCAAATATATGTTCAATTTGTGATGTTGGTAGCCATGAAGCAAAGGTTTGTCCCTCGATGTATTCTCGATGTAAACACATACCTTGTAATGGCATAAGGCAATTTATTAGATCAAAGACAAGTGAAACAGAAGGGAAATGTTCTTCAAGTGCTCAAATCCTACCTGCACATACTTTGAATGGTTTGCTTTAGCCATTGATGCTGATTAGAAGTCTTGAGATTAAGCTACCATTTGAGATATGTTGTTGTGCTTGTGGAGAAGTCGCTCACTCCTTCAACAACGCCATTGCATAAACTTTTGGCTTCAACACTCAACTTTGCAATTCAAGGATGAAAAACTGAAAATATGTAAGAATGAGCATAACTTCAACATAGCTTACCTAACTGCACGATTGTGAAGCTTTTAGATGGGTTTCGACAACTATTCATTCATCAAAAAAAAAAGTTATGCATTCAAGTATTCAAGACAAAGAAATATGTAAGGAATTCACCAAAAAATTGTAATGTAATCACAATATTGCTTTGAACTAATAAACTGGATTAATATTAAAAGGTACTTCAAACTAAACATAACAACATTGTTTTGTCATCACTAAACAAGTTCGTACCAAAAAGCATATGAAAAAGAGAAGAAAGAAAAGAGACAAAGGATGACAGATCCAACACTAAAAACACATACACACAGATCCCTTACTTATTTCCCTTTCCTTCTTTCCCTTTGCATTTGAAACAGTAGCAATGTTTTGAGACATATAGCCAATACCAAATAGCTTGACCGAAATTTTGTGTTTGCTAGGTCCTGATGAGATGCATTACTTTGAGTGTTTGGTACTGGAGGTGGCTTTCCATGTGCGTATGAATCACCAACATATGATGCTTTCCCTTGTTTCTTTGCTCTTCCCCTTGCAAGTCTCGGTTTCCTATCCGTGTTTGTGAAGGAGAAGTCTCAAAGATCACACCCGTTCTTGGCCTATATGCGCTTGAGTTCTTACCAACATCACCACCTTTACAAGTTCTCTTGTTATGACCTTCTCAGTGGATCCACACTTAGTACACCTCCTTTTCTTCACCTCACCTTGAGGTTCATCATAACTTCTCCTTCTCTTTTTTGGAGGTCCTTTTCTTTGGTTGGGAGGGTGTAAAATCTTGTTATCCATTCTTGGTCGCAAGATGTGAAAAGTTGAGAGAAGAGATGAGATAAGATGAGATATGAAGAGATGAAACCCTAAAATGCTTACAAATAGGAATATTAAAAAGTAAAAAGTAAATGCACAACAACCCATAAAGTTTAGAATAATAGTACCTCAAAGATAGTCGATATGTCTCAATGGGAAAACAGTGGAGCATATGTGGTCCTATAATAATCCACCTAATAAGAAGGAGAGCAAGATCTAAAAAGTGAAAAAAATTGGATGATATCCCTTGTTATTATTCAATGCTGGTACATAAATGCACTAATAAAAGGGAAATAAAAAACATCAATGTGACAATAAATATAATACATACTCGCCCAATTTGGTGAGATTCCTTTAATGAAGACACAAAGATGTTGACATGGGAATCCCCTAAACTTCCATTGCAAACAAGTGCACTTTTCTCTATGAAATTCACTCGTGAAAATTTTTCTTGTGGCCCTGTTGGTAACCAAATATACCTCCCCAACCACACTAGCTTGGACATCAAATTTCTCACTAATAGCAAGCATTTTTTTCAGAAGAGTCTTAGCTTTAGAACCAAATCTCCATCTTTCCACTTTGTACATTGTTCCCTCCTCTTAGAGAACATTCTCATCACCAACTCTCCATACAACATGCCAAGAATGACTATAGGTTTGTCTCTCACTTCAAGAATCATAGAATTAAAAGATTATGAAAAATTGTTATTGAGATGCTCACAACAACTAGTGGATCAAAAAATGCCCTAGCCCAATTTTCATGACCTTGATCCATAAGATATTTTGTAGCTTTATCATTTTATTTTAACATATCATCCATGTGTTCCTACATTACTAGTTCTATATCAAGATATTGTTACATTAATACTCTTCAAATTTTAAACAAACAAATTTGAACACATAATCAAACCTCAAAATGATGTATCTTGTAGGCTTTGGCAGATTCCACATCAACTGAATCGCAAGCTTGGAGACTTAAAGTATTTCTTGAAATTCCTATAATTGTGCCGCTAATAATTCAAACAAAGACAAAAAGGTCAGCTCATTACTTAAATGACACAAAGTGAAAATAATGTGCAAGTTACCTAATTACCTCCAACAAGATCTATGGGGAAAACCAGAAACACCTGTGAATAGCCTTCCAAAGAAACCTTTCGCTTATCTCGATATAAAAGTGACTCACCACTATGATGTGCTAAGATCCCTAGTGCTATATCTTTCGAATAGTAACCAGCTTTGGTTTCACTTCTTGCTACACAAATACCTAAAGAAACCAATCTATTCTCACCATCAAGTGTTGTTGCACCATTAGACACCACCCCACTTGCCGCTAGATGGCATGCATCAAACCCCACAACACCTTCCGTTAAGCATCCTAAAATCCTTTCATTGGTCCAGAAAGGAGATTGTCATACTCTCAAATTTGAAGTCCGATATTCAAGCTCAACATCGTTTTTTCCAAATAAACAATAAAGAAAGTGTAAATGAAATGCTTAAATAGCTTATGAATACACCTTTTCTTCCATATGTAAACTTGGCAATAGCTCCCGGTTAGTGTGAGCCACCATTGAACAAAACTTAGGTACTTCAAAGATAACTTTCTTCATAATCACCAAACAGTTCTTCTAGAACCAGATTCCTAGCTTTCCATGCACAAATATAGGGAATTTTGATGTTTCTCACTCATTGAAAAGTCTTCCTAATAATATTCTGGGCTTTGGTATGAAATACCCGCAGCTATGCTTCAACTTTTCAAGCACAACATCTTTTACAAGTTCAGATCAGCAGACCTATTAAAACTTTTTGGATCCCCAACACAGTGTGTTCTAAATTTACACTTCTAATAACAAAAAAGTTGACTCACCCTCAACTCTACTAGCATAAATAGACCATTTACAACCATCTTTAACTTTGAACCTACATTGGGCCCTAACTTGCTTTGAACAACTCTTTCTACATTTGAATTGTTTATTCTTCTTCACACAATATCTTTTAAGATGTTTTTTAAAAAGTCTCTTGTTTTGAAAGGCATACTTTACCAAAGATCTTATCGTGGTCCACTACTGTATTTCATCTTCTTCAGGGAATAGATTAGGATCATCTTCCTCTCCAATGTTGTTCATATCTGGTAGGTATCTCTTGTGCCAAACAGGTTTGCCACCACCCTTATGAATCACTACTTCAGACCACCATCATTTTTATCTTCAACTTCAAAGACCACTACCATCTTCATCTCAGTTTACAAATATGAAAGTTATAAAGTTAAAAATAGAGGGATAACATTTACACATTTACTAACTCAATGTAAATTTGGTGAGATTTTAATACCTTCACCGCTACTTGATTCTTCATTGTGAACTGAACTTTATATGTCTCTACATATTCTTCATAACCTATTTCATTCTCGTAATCACTATTAAATTTTGCAGGGTATCCGATCTTCAATCAAGTTACACTCATCTTCGACTCATTCTCTAGATGCACAATGTCCTCATCTTCGACTCATTCCCATCATTTTCCACAGTGCTACCTTGTGTTGCATTATGAGCAAGCTGCTTCCTCGTGTTCTATTAAACCAAGAATCATGATTAAAAGTGTCTTGACTTGGATGATTGCTACCTTGTCAATAAGACCATTTCCACCACCTTCCCTCTCCACTTCATTCAACAAATCCACAAACAATAATTTCCTAGATGGACCTCCTTGTTGATGTGAGTTTTGCACTTCAAGTGTCTTGAAACCTCGGTGACCTCCCTAGGTGGCTTTGGCTTTTCCTTACACGGGCTTCTTATTTGTCTTACAAATCTTCTTAGGAGTCTCATGAATGATTGTCACTAGTGGTGGTTCCACATTTGAAAACTCATCATCTCCAAAATCGAATTCGTATGTAAAGAGTAAGGCATATCCAATCTCTATCATCGATTCTGACTAATTCCCAAAACTTGTAAAAGTCATCATCTCATCATCAAACTTTGAGGCAAACTTGGCTTAACCATCCAAACTAAGTTAAGAATTTCATTATCAGCCAGTCCTAACCTTACACAACATATGCTCAAACATCTTCAAATCGATTTATCTAGGTCCATGTGAGGAATTCAGTGTCAATTTACTCATATCAACATACACACTAATGTTTTTACGTATGGATAATGGACATGTCCACCAAAATGAACAATATATAACAAGAATTAGTCTACTTCAAATTTCAACAAAAAATATCCCCAATTTAAACCCTAATTACAGAAATTGAACAATTCATATACCAATTTAAACCCAAATTCTAGAAATCAAATATACATATTCGTAAAAAATCAAATATACATATACATATTCAGTAAATTGAACAATTCATATACCAATTTAAACCCTAACACAAAAAAATTGCAAAAACAAATCCCTAATTACATAAAATCATCAAATTAAAACCTTAAACACTTATAAAATTGGACAAAATATGTAAGAACAAAACTAGATAATATTGTTTTCTCTTCGGATTATTAAGTTTTGTTTTTAAACAAAAAAACAAAAAACAAAAATCAAATATTCACAAGACCCATCATAGATTCGATTCCCTTTTCAAACATATAAAAACAAACGAAAAGTTCTAATCAAATTAAAGTTAGGGTTTATCGAATCTTACCGATTTCGATCCTTTGACTGCTTTTTCTTCACCTTTTGTTCTTCTTCATCTTCACAAAGTGGAGAGCGAAAGAGATTTATAAAAAGAACCCTAACTATGAAACAACTCTCTTCTCCGAATCATAAAATCTTCAGAGACAAAATCTTTTCAGAGAGAGAGAGTGTGGTTGAGAAAACGAAAGTGAAGAAGATAAGATAAGAAAACAAAACCCTACCTGTTTTGTTTTGTTAATTGATTTCATTCACACGTGTTCACATGTTTGATCTTTAGCCGCGATTGAGAGAATACGTGGACGGTAGGAGATTAACTAAACCATTTCTAGGCCAAAGGTTATATTTGTAATTACGCCCACCAAATTCTCATCTCGTCTGACGCTAAATTGACAAAGTAAACGCCATTTTACCAAAATGGTGGGTCCTGACGGAATTGGTAACGGCATGGTTATTAAATTAATTTTGAAAAAAACGTGGGCATTTTCTTAAATGCATTTGCCCACATCCACATGGGTACTTTATTAAAAATCCCTTATCTTTTCTACCTCCCTTCTTCTCCTTTTAAGATTTGATAGAATTGAAATTTCCCATGATACAATAAGAATCATTGATGCCCTCTAAGTAGCTAGACAAATTAGACCAAAAGAAGTTTCTTTCACCCTTACATACACACATAAGAGATCCCAAATGGGAAATAATAAAATGGATACCTGATAATGAATTAAATTGATATTACTCTTGACAATAGAAATATTCACAGAGTCTTGCCATGGAAGAATTAAACCACCCTTACTCCCTACCGATGGAACAACAAAATGATTACTGTAGTTTAACTTCGGAATAAGTCTAGCAGCTTTATTGTTATCTAACTTAGTCTCAGATAGGAAATCAATACAGGGATTGCACTCTTTTAGGAAGGATTTGAAGTGACGAATTGTCGAGGGATTCCCCAACCCTTGACAATTCCAAGAGTAGACTAACATTGATCTTGTGTTTAACCTAGAGTTAACCACAACTACTTGATCTAGAGTTATTATTTTCCATCCTGGGCTCGCACACTTGGTGAGCCTGGGATGAAAAATACTATGACATCAAAGATGGAAGAGTTTCCGGTCTAGCTGATTTATAATAGCATATGCTTCCTTTTCAAAATTTCCACATAAAACCATCTTATCATTAGTAATTTATAAAAAGTACTATCAATATTAGCGATATAGATAACAATTTATATAAAACAAAAAAATCCCAGGTAAACAATCATAGTCATCGGATCTCGGGATTAGTGTAAGACCGCTAATGTCACTATCCTCCTTTATCGATTGGTGCATAATAAAGAGGATTGTTTTAATTTTTTATGAATAAATAACAATAACATCTTGTACCATTTTTTGTAACTTTTGACAAACAATTTAATTAGGTGAAGTCACTTGTTAGCTTGGTGAACATTTACTAACATGACGAATCCTAGGTTGATTCAACTCGAATCGGACTCTGATGTAAAAAACCTCACAAGTTGTTTGTTTTTTCCTAACTCAACAAATTATTTTGAATCTAACTTATCTAAATTTGACTAGTTACACCTGACTCAAAAACTATTAAATAGTATAATTGTATAGTTCGGAATCAAATATATGAATGAGTTAAATCTGAGTCAGATATAAGAAAAATAATAACTCTACATTCGCTGAAAAGGAATTCCGGAAATTTCCATACACAGAAGCAAATTGTTGGACCCCACTTTCCACACACCAATCTCAATAGTGAGAATGTAGGTAAATTCTGTTCGATTTTTTTCGGGAGATATTCTAGTAGAATTTTCGGTATGTCTAGCATCGCTATAAGAAAAATGAAAAAAATAGACGATCTGACATCTGCCTAATTTATTGCTCAACCTGTATTTTTTCTCTTCAGACAGAATCAATCACTGATTCAGATACAAACCCTAGTTAGCAATTCGACGAATAATTCGCAAATTATTCCGAACCGATACTTCTAACACGCGTCTATTATGAGGCTGCCGTATAATGCACGAATTATTCGCGGATTCGGATCGTTCATCCGTGGGATTCAGTGAGAGTTTAAAGGTTTGACCGGTCAAAGCTTGACTCATCCTATTAAGTCTCATTTTTCTTCTCAAAAAATTGTTGGGAACGTTGGGGATCAAACCTGAGTCTCAAGTGCCCCCAAGGGGATGTCAAACCACCGTTCTAGTCGGGGATGTCAAACCACCGTTCTAGTCGTCGGTTTTTTGTTGTGGATGTTATATATTTTCGATATAACGTTGTTATATCATATTTTTTTGATACTACATTCTTCCCCCTTTAAACCCCTATACTTACACAAAAATTAGTCTTTTATGGATATAAATACTTATTAATATGTTATCTATGTATGCCGAATTCTGTGTACTGAACCAATATCTCAAAAACGAATTATACACATACGTATGCTGTTTCGAATTACTCCTGAATCACGAACCGTTGACCGTACTTTTAACCGAATTTAATTTTTACAAATCCAAATTATACACATGCCGTTCCGTACATATGACGAATCCCGTATTGCTAACTAGGATACAAACTAGCTGTAAGTTAATAAACTGAATCAAATTCATATGAGTCAGCAATTTGGGATTTAGTCAGACTTTTGCACTTTTTAGACAAAAGCGCATACAAAACCCATCACTCTTGACCAAATTCTGAATATATTTTCTTCTCGAAAAATTAAAAAAACGGAAGGAAATGGTAGTAGTATTTAGTAGTTGAAGAAGTAGTCAATTTCTTTAGATCTTCCTTAAGAAAATAAAAAACATCAAAAAATAATAAACTGAAGAAGATCTCTCTTTTTCTTCTCAATATAAAATTCAAGAATTTGGGGCTTGTTTTCGAATTCTGTAGAGAAAGAAGAGAAAAAACTGTTCGTATAAAGTGTTACATGTACACTAACTTCAAATCAAATCAAAATCAAACCCACTCACTATTAAAACTCTTTCTTCTTCATCTTCATCTTTTCAAACAAAAAAAAATATTCATTCTTTAAATCACTTTCAGTTATTCAGTTTGGGCTATTCTCTGGGTTCTTGCCAATTGCCATGCATGTGTCAAATTTTGAGAATTTCTCAAAATTCATGTCTATTCAAGTGATTTCAGAAATGGGTTTTGTTGGAAAATGTCATTCTGATACATTTCACTGGTTGTAAGGGTTTTGTGGGGGAATTTGGGTTGTAATTTTTGGATCTCTGGGTTTTGTTGGGTAATTTCTGGATTTGGGTTCTGATTTTATCCTGTTATCTGAGTGAAAAAGGAAAAGTTTGGATTAATTGTTGGTAAGTTTTTAATGGAAGTTATTAATTCATGTTTAGATCTGAAATAAAATCACATTCCTTTTATATATTTTCAGTAAAAATTTTCTTTGAAAAGGGGGGGGGTTCAAATTCAAGATTAAGTAGTTGAGAGTTTGGTTTCAGGGTTCACGGGGAAGAAGAAATTGTTCACAAGAAAGTGTTGGATTCTCTCAACTGTAATTGCTGGCTTTGTCTTAAAATCTAAGGGTATAAAATCTAAGTGTTGGAACAAAGGATTGCAAGATATGGGTCATTCAGCTGCAGTTTGGGATCAAAGAGCAGCAATTGAGGTTACAAAAGATTGGAATGGGATTGATCAGGTCGTTCTTCGATCGCCTCGGGGAGCTTCCGCTAGGGTGAGATCCTTTTTTTGTGTGTTGTTACATGTTTCAGTTGAATTTGGTTGATGAATTTTGCTAATTTTGTTGTTTGGCGAAATTTGTGAATTATGGTGTTGTGTTAATGGATGATTGTTTGTGGAATTTGTTCAGATTAGCTTATATGGTGGACTAGTTACGTCGTGGAGGAATGATAGAGGGGAAGAACTCTTGTTTACGAGTAGTAAGGTGTGGTGTTTTGAACTTTTTCTCTTTAGTGATCGTGTATGAATTGTCCTGATGTATGTTATCTGGTTCTATAGAATTTCCATATCCAGACTATGCTCTTATTGTGACATCGGATATATCGTAGGATAATTATACATCAATTAGGATCCCATGGAAAGTGATATTTGGGATTGACTTGATGATTGCTTGTCTAAACTTTGTTTGTTGTGATATTATATCTTGCTTGCAAAATCCGTGTATGTCGAGTTGTTAGTTCTCTGTTATGGGCGGTTTGCGTTTCTTGATCACATATAGTTGCCAACCGGTAGAGAATTTAATGCAACACCGAATGTTTCGTGAATGAACGAGTTGTTTTGAGATTTTTTTTTTTTTTTTATGTTTATCGTTATTTTCGGTTAAGGGGATGGCGGATTTTTGAATTCATTTATTGTGTTTTCTTATTCGTTTGTTGAAGGCCATCTTAAAGGCTCCGAAAGGAATGCAAGGAGGAATTCCTATATGTTTCCCACAGGTATAACCGTCGGTCCTTGTATATCTCAAGTGGTATTTAATGCTTTTTAGTCTATTCAAAGATGAACGTCTCTTAATGCCCAATTTGGTCCGTTTTTTATGACTGTATTTCAACATTTTTGAAGTTTGGGAGTTGTGGGTTGCTGGAGAAAAATGGGTTCGCTAGGAATAAAACTTGGACCATTGATAACAATCCTCCTCCTCTTCCCACCAACGACTCAACTGGTAAAGCTTTTGTTGATTTGCTGCTTAAACCGTCCGAAGAGGATTTGAAAAGCTGGCCTCATAGGTATCCTTTGCTTACACTTGAATTGGTTATGTCTTAATACTTTATATCGACCTCAACATGTTCGTACTACTACGTGTTCAGTAGGAGCAAAAACACAATGTGGAAGTCTAAGGTCCACAGAGGAGATAATGTCGTACATTCATTGCATATAGGCTAGCTAATACAGTGTCCACTAGCTAGAGGAAAAAGGGCCTCTGACATTTTTCATGGGGTTAGCTTTAAAGCCTCCTGATGTTTCTGTTGGATAATATCGAACTAATTTGATGGTTGATTCAGCACAGGACCACTCTGATTCTCTCTGGAACTGTAACGGTGTGGGTTTATTTTGTGGTCCATGTACAGTTCATTGTTCTGGTGTAGCTAGTGAAATAAATAGTTTGGTCGCTTTCAATTTCATTTTGGGTTTTTTGTTGAATCCTGAAAACATCTTAAATTCTGGAAAAAGAACTGTTGTTTCAACATTTCGAGTGAAATGTTATTCATAGACCAATTGCTTGTCTCGGGCAGTCAAATAACTGAGAATTCAACCCAGATTCGGTCCCAGTCTTTGACACCTTGGCTTCCAAATAGTGGACCGAATGTGGTCTATTGCAGGCTAGTCGTCTTGAGATATTTTCAGTTATCCTCGTTTGACATTGCACCCATGCTATTTACTTTTGTCTACGTTACAGTAGTTATTTATTCCTAACCAAAAAATGCTATTGCTATTTCAGTTTTGAGTTCCGCCTTAGGGTTTCTCTTGCCACAAACGGGGACATCACCATGATTTCACGCATTAGGAACATCGATTCCAAGCCATTTAGCTTCTCATTTGCATATCACACATATCTCTCAGTTTCCGATATCAGGTATACTTAAGAGTGCTTCTTGTTCTGTTGTGATTGTTAATTCTCAAGCGTGTGGTGTAATAATTTCGTTATGTCATGGCTTAATTCCGCAGTGAAGTAAGAATAGAAGGTTTGGAAACACTCGACTATCTTGATTACCTTTGCCAGAAACAACGCTTTACAGAACAAGGAGATGCAATTACATTTGAAAATGAGGTTAAAAAAAAAAAATGCAATCTGCAGTAACATCTCTCAAACTCCTTTTGATCATCGTGACTACGTCGTGCTCATCCAAATTCATGCAATGCGCAGGTCGATCGAGTTTATCTAAGTTCTCCAAACATAGTCGCAGTCCTAGACCATGAAAAGAAGCGGACATTTGTTATACGGAAAGAAGGGCTTCCTGATGTTGGTAAGTTGGTTCATGAAGGGTTACCTCCTAGCAACTCATGTATTAGTTTGTGTCACCTGTAATAACTGCGGTCGTTTTTCTCTCAGTCGTCTGGAACCCATGGGAGAAGAAATCAAAAACCATGACAGATTTTGGGGACGAGGAGTACAAACAGATGCTCTGTGTTGATGCTGCAGTGATTGAGAAACCAATCATGTTGAAGCCAGGTGAAGAATGGAAAGGTCGATTAGGAATCACTGTCGTGCCTTCCAGTTATTGCAGTGAACACGATCCTTGTCTGAGCGGACTTTGAAACGACCAAGAATCCACACCGAAGAAATGGTGGTAATAACTTTATTTATTCACGTTGTTATTGCCTTGTAATTTCTAGAGTCCTGAAAGTTGTAGAGCTGATGGTTGTGGTAAAAACATGCTTTTTAGTTGTTCTTTTGGCAACGGCCATGGTTGTGAATGAAAAAACCTCTTGTCAATCGGAAATGAAAAAATGGTTTGATTGTAAACTCAAGCTGCATGAATACAGGGGTGTTCCAGTGTATTATTCAGGGTTCCAACAACACATGCTACAGCTTGGTGTCCTGTGTTTGCAAAACTTTGTAGGCCAACCTATTTGCAGCTCCTATTCGACTTTTAAAGCTAGAAGTTAGTTTGGTGACGCAAATTCATAATGACAATTGAGAATGATCCATGGAAGCAAAAAAAAAATTAACTTCATATAAGCATTTTCTCCCGCTTTTAAAAGAAAGACATCCAAAAAAACAACGTTACTAAAAGGGGGTACCGATTTGATCGGGGGTGTTCCAAAATCCATAACATCCATCACTAATGGATTGATACCTTTCCAAGCAAATTGATACCTCCTATTAGTTTAGTTGCTATGAATAAAAAAAAAAGATTATCCCCACATACACAAAGCTCAAACTAAGCTAACAAAATCGTAACATCTATCTACATGCTCCAGTACCACCACGAAATTTGGGACACCACTAAATTCTTCCTAAAAAAGTTTTAGCACAAAACATAGTAAATGCATGAAACCTCCGTCTCATATCAAGAAACTTATCCTTGGACAAGTTTTAGTGCGGACATCGTGTTCTGAATCGGTATTGCATGCGGGAATGTACTCATGTCGAAGCGGGAAACGGTAAATGATCAAGATGCAACGCTGTGCTTGTATGTATGGTTGATCTTCTTGGACGAGCAGAGTATCTACTTGATTCAGGAACTGTTTAACTGCAATTCTACTCCATTTATGAATTACGAATCCAATTGATGGCCCAACTCGGATTCCTACTCTTTGTTTTTGCTTTCCAACTCTACTTCATTGATCAGGAATTGCTTAACAGCTATTCTACTCCATTTAGGAGTTCTGTTGATGCTCAAATTCTTCCTCTTTCTTGCTGTATAGGTTCTCCTATTTCCTCTATGACTCTGCTTTTGTTTTTGCGTTCTATAAATACATACAAAGTCTCATGGTATCCATCACACCAAAAAATATATCCGAGTAGCTCTACAAGCTGCATCGATCAACTTTTTTCTTCCAGAGTTAAAAACTTTTGATTGATTTCTAGGGTTTGTGGTTGTGATGACGGAGATGGAGGTTGAAGATAAACTGGAAAAGTTGGAACATGGAAAGAAACAAGGCGAAAAAGAACTAACTACTGAAGAGATCTTTGAAGGGAAACAAGTACCATCATGGAGATCGCAAATAACATGCAGATCGATATTCTTTAGTGTTATATTAGGGTTCTTGTTCACATTCATCGTGATGAAGCTCAATGTTACTACTGGAATAATACCTTCTCTGAATGTTGCTGCAGGTTTATTAGGGTTTTTCTTCAGCAAGGTATGGATATATGGGGTATTGAAATTGGGTTTATCGAAAAAACTACCTTGGCTGTTTTCAAGCCAGCCTTTTACTAGACAAGAAAATACAGTTATTCAGACTTGTGTTGTTGCTATCTCCGGGATAGCTTTTAGCAGTGGATATGCAAGTTATATGCTTGGCATGACCAAGGTTATTGCAGATCAAGGACCAGCCATGGCTAACACAGCAAATAATGTTATTACTCTTGACTTGAAACTGATGTTTGGTTTTCTTGCAGTTATCAGTTTTCTAGGCCTCTTCTCTATTCTTCCTTTGAGAAAGATTATGATAATTGATTACAAGCTGACTTACCCGAGCGGAACCGCTACAGCTCTGCTTATAAACAGCGTCCATACACCCCAAGGAGCAAAGCTAGCAAAGGAACAGGTTAAAACGCTTTTCAAGTGGTTTGGTGGAAGTTTTGTCTGGGCTATGTTTCAATGGTTCTTTACAGCTGGAAAAAAGTGTGGATTTGCATCTTTCCCCATTTTCGGTCGTAAAGCCTTTGACCGCAATTTCTACTTTGATTTCTCAGCTACCTATGTTGGGGTAGGAATGATCACACCTTACATGATAAACTTATCTTTGTTGCTTGGATCCATTGTCTCGTGGGGAATAATGTGGCCACTTATTGAACAACAGAAAGGTAAGTGGTATAGTGCAGATCTTCCGGATACTAGTCTAAGTGGTATGCAAGGGTATAGGGTCTTTACAGCAATAGCAATGATCCTAGGTGATGGTTTATTCCAATTTGTTGTTGTGTTATGCAAAACCTTATACAGCTTATGGAAGAAAACTTTAGATAAAGAGACTAATTCAACTACTACACCTGCAATGAGTTACGATGATCAACGTCGAACTGAATACTTCTTGAAAGATCAGATCCCACTCTGGTTCGCTGCATCCTTCTATGTTGGGCTCGCACTCGTCGCCGTCATTGTTGTTCCCATGCTATTCCCTTCATTAAAATACTACCACATTATGGTAATATACATCATTGCACCCGTCTTGGCCTTTTGCAACTCGTATGGAACCGGTTTGTCTGATTGGTCTTTAGCTTCTACCTATGGTAAACTTGCCATTTTCATATTCGGTGCCTGGGTTGGTTTAAGTAACGGAGGAATCATCGCTGGTCTAGCTGCATGCGGTGTTATGATGAGTATAGTATCGACAGCTGCAGATTTGATGCAAGATTTCAAGACGGGTTACCTAACCCTTGCTTCTCCAAGATCTATGTTCGCTAGCCAACTAATTGGAACCATAATTGGCGTCATCTTGTCTCCCTTGGTCTTCTGGTTCTTCTTTTACAAAAACGATCCCAGTCTTGGGCAATCTGACAGTTCATCTCCGGCCCCTTTCGGAGTTGTATATCGTGGTATCACTCTTATTGCTATTCAAGGAGTATCAGGTCTACCCAAGAATTGCTTGACGCTATGCATTGGATGTTTCTTCTTTGCTGTGTTATTGAACGTAATCAAAGAAGTCATGATGCATTTCAATATCAAGGCTCACAAGTATGTTCCAAGTGCCATGGCCATGGCTATTCCGTTCTACTTGGGCGGGTACTTTGCGATAGATATGTGTGTTGGAAGTCTATATAGGTTCTGGAGGGAGCGGAAAAACAAAGCTGAAGCTGATGCTTTTGTACCTGCAGTGGCATCAGGTTTGATTTGTGGTGAGTCGCTGTGGGGAATGCCGGCTTCTATACTTTCAACATTCAAGGTGGAACCTCCTTTGTGCATCAAGTTTTTTACCCACGGCAAGGTTGTTGAACTCGTGAAAGCCTCTACGTAGATTCGTTCAAACAGTTTTACTTTGAAATTTTTTTCTTCTTCTTTTATCCTTGGAACTTATTTTTTTTTAGGGTAGTTTGATTTCGTGTTTATGGGTTGTTTCGTGTTAATTTCTCTTCTTTTCATTTTAATACGTCTGTTTAGCTTGCCTGCCTATAATCTTTATTTACTGGTCTCATATCCTCGGGTATTCGGATTTCCAACATGTTTTCCGAGTATCAGAATTACATCAGAAACAAATTTAGACATGTCTCGTATCCATGTGTGTGTGTGTGCGCTTCACCTGTTACCCCTCAGTCGATTCCCCCAGTTGCTGGGAGAAACTACAGAAGCATCTTCAGAATCTAGAACATACCATTCATCAGGCTGTAAAGGCAATGCTACAATCTTTGATACAGAAAATCGCAGACAGACGAAAACTTGTTGTACAATGAATAAGAGGATAATGTTCAACGAAATTGAGCTAATTATCTTATACATTCTCATTCTTATTACAGAGAAATGCTAACCTGAACTATATATGTTATGCTAAGTTGAATATGTCTTGATACCTTGGATTCAAGTCATTGCCCTCCAGAACACCAAAACGGTCGAGCCATTGACTTGGGCTAGGGGTAATTTCAGTCTCCTCTACCCAATCTGAAGTCATATCTACATCATCAACTAAAATAGGATCGATATCTGTTGGGTTAATTTTCATCCGACTTGCTAATTTGAGATTGTAATTGATGTAGATAAGGTCTGCTAAAGTTTCTTTATCCAGCTTGTTTCTCTTCTCCGAATGTATCTGCTGAAAAGTGCTCCAGTTCCTCTCAAATGTCGAAGCACTGCAAACTTGACTCAATATCCTAACTGCAACTCTTTGTAGCCCTGGTGCTGAATCACCGTATTGTTCCCACCACAAACCTGCAATTTGTAAAATGATGCATTCTCGAGTAAGCAACATAGCCAGAGGTGGTTCTAGTAAAAAAAAAAAACAAACATGCATAAAAATACATGAGAAGATACATACCAGGTGCGACAGTGTTGCGTGCCTCTCGCGCAAGATTACATCCGAACAACCCTTGAGACTTTTTGAATACGAAAATTTGTGATGTGATATCATGTCTCAGTTCAGGTGTCGGAAGAAGTTTCTCTAAAACCGCCAAAAACTCTTCCTTTATAAGTCCAAGAAATTTTACATCCGGATTGTATTGGATACTTGGATTTAAGAATGCTGCAGCCGCATGTAGAGGTGAATGGAGTTGGTTCTGCCACCTCCTATCAAGTATGTCTAAGAACGTCTTGCATTTATTCTCATCCATAATGTAGTACGTTCTTATAGAATCCTTTGCTCTGGTCATTGACTCGTATATAAACCCGACAGCAGGTTTCCCTCCAGCAATCTCCCTTATTACCTTAAGTATAGGCTCAGAAACAGCAACACACTCTTCAACCGTCCTCCAGAAATCGCTATCCTCTAGAATGGCAATGCACGATATAATCTGTGGGTTATTTGCATAAGAAGGATCTGTCGAATACTCTGGACTACTGAACATATGTTTCAACCTTGATCTTTGCTTCAACATAGACTGCAGAGAAAGAAAATCAGACGTCGATTTCGTAATACTAGTACGAACTAGCTCTTGCCCCCCTGTAAACCTTTTCATCAGATTCAGCACCCACGAGTGATTGTATATGTACTTTGAAATTGATTGTGCTTGTAAGATACATTGGTTCACCCAATCGATTTGAGAAAAATCTTCCAAGATGGAATTCAAACAAAGCGAAGCACAAGGAGTACAAAAAATCGAGCTATAACTCTGCATAATATGACTCCGGATACCAACATAATTCAAATGATTATCCATAACTACCTGCACAACATTCTCCACTCCGAAATCTTGAATAACCGAATCAAACAAATCCGCAAGATATTTCGTGTTCTTAAAATACGTCGAAGCATCAACAGTCCTATGAAAAAACGTCCCTGCAGGCGACGAAACCAGAAAATTAATAATCGCCCTCGTTTTATTATCAGTCCAGGTATCAGCTATAATCGTACACCCAGTCGTCCCCCATTCTTTCATAATCTCTCTCGACTGCCCCATAACCTCACCTTTCACCCTCTCCAACCAATTCGTCTTAAGATCATCACACGACGGCCCTCTAAACCCATATCCACCACCACATTTCGCAACAGCATCCATCATCACCTGATACGAACTCGACCTGGCGACACCAAAATCCAACTTATTCTCAAAGAAAAACAACGCAATACTCCGTTCCGCATTCTCCCTATCATACACAGTCCCACCAGCTGAACCCAAAACCTGCGGCACCACCACCCCAGAACCAAACACCTTGGACGACACCGGCAGCAAACTAGCCGCCGCTGTCTCAATACCCGCCAACACATTCGGCTTCGCCGCCGCAACCATACTCAATTGGGCAGCATTGGGGATGGGGTTAGAACTAGACTTATTGTTTTCGTGTGCAATTCGTTGTTTTTTGCTGCTAGCTGATTCTTTACCTTGTTCTTTAGAAGCTATAATGATTTTAACACGATCTGTAACATCGTCTCGGACTTTACTACATGGATGGACACCTTTACTAGGTAATCTTGATAAATGGTGTTTTAATCTACTAATCCCACCGTTTAATACTTTCAGACAGAATTTACATCGTACCTTGTTTCCTTCTAGTTTCTCACAGTACTCCCAGCAAACATCTTTCTCTCGTACCATCGATGTCCGATCGCCTGAAAAAAACAAAAACAACGGCTGATTAGTAATTCCATTTGTCGGATTGATTGATTTTCCGGCGGAAATTGAAATTATTTTAGGTTCTGAAGAAGAAGGAAAAATAAGAGGGAAAATGAAATGAGAAATGGAGAGGAGAAATTAGATTACTTACTGGGGAGATGTTCTCGGGGGTGAGAAGAGATACCGGAAAAATCTGTTACCCGAAATAAAGAGAGATTAGATTTTTTTTTTTTGCAGAGAGAGGAGATTTGGGATTTCTTTTGAGATATCGCGAGATATTGAATTCGATCTTAGGGTTTTGATGTGGATGAATTTGTTAGTGTATAGTGAAGCTGTATATTTTTATCTGTACATCACAATTATTGACTGTTGATGTGTAAGAGTTGAATTTTTGAGTGATGGATTTAGGGTTGGGATGTTTCATGTACATTAAGGTAAGTTACAGTTTGTTGGAGGGGATTATCTTCTCATTTATGGACTTGTTTTTTTGGTTTCTGTCTCGAAATTATCGAAACGATGATGATAAGATTGGTGGTTGTTCTCTTGTCAGGTATTCAAGTTAAATACTCCAATTTTGTGTGGCCAGATTTAAAAATATTTTATACGATGATGATAAGTGGACTTGCAGTTCCCCCCCCTCGGAGGTGTTCTTTTATACGGAAACTTGCTTCCTGGAAGGACAGTAGCATAAAAAATAAAAACGGGACACAGGCAGGGTGTTCATGGTTAATGGTTAATCGAGAAACCGAACCAAACCGAACTGATTAAGGGGAAACCGAACCAAGTCATTAACTAATGGTTGGTTTTGGTTTAGAAAAGATGAAAACCAAGATTAATGATTTGGTTTTGGTATGATAGAGAAACCGAACCAATAATCAATGGTTAATTGAATATTGATAAAAAAAAAAAATATCATTGATTAAATTTTCATTAGAGATGTCACTGTTTAGCCTATCATTAGTTAAATCTTCTTTTTGATCTCTAGATTTAGAGTAAGCTTTAACTACTCTTGATATTCTTTTTATTTATTTTTTGTCTTTAAATTTTTGTAAACGATACTATTTTTTCTGTAAATTTGTGTAATTTGTGATGTGATATCATGCCTCAGTTCAGGTGTCGGAAAAAGTATCACTTTTTCTGAAACAGAGCGAAAGTATCATTTTTTTTTCGAAACCGAGCGAAAGGATCACTTTTCCCGAAACAGAGTGAAAGTATCACTTTTCCAGAAACAGGATGTGAAAGTATCACCTTTTCTTTAACGGAAAATTAGTCTATCCATAAACCAAAATATGGTTGCATGATGTGTTATGCATCCTTTGTGGTGGTTTTCATAATGGCTATGCATTCAATTTTCGAGAATTGTGCCTAAAATGAAAGTATCATTTCTCTTGAAACAGAGGGAGTACATCGTTTTATTAGTTGCAACTGAAAATTAGTTGATGAATAAACCAAAATTTTGTTACATAAACTATTATGTATCCTTTACGGTGGTTTGCATAATGGATATACACTTAATTTTCTAAAATTGTGCCTAAAATGATAAGTACCTCTGAATTTTTCGTAAAAACTCAAAATTTGATATTGTTGTTTGCGCTCATTGGATAGGTTTTTTTATTATCTTTCCAACGAGATAAAATTTGTAAAATTCCAAGGCACGGATTTTTAGATATGTTATATTAAAGTTTGTTATCCAATTATACCCATGAAAAGATATGATACACAAGGAGTTATAGTAATTGGACTAAAAGGGAGGGACATTTTTGGTTTTTTGGCCCTAACCATTTTCAATCTTTTTGTGTCAATTGATCACTTACATTTTACAAAAAAGTGGCCATATAAAGGTCCTCCTTCGCTTCGCTCGGTCGGCCCAATTATTGGTTAATCAAAAACCACTGGGAAAAACCGAAACCGGCTGGAACCATTTGGAAACCGAACCAATGGTTAATGGATTGGTTTGGTTTGGCTTGGTTTGTTTCAATTTTTATAAACCGATAATATTGGTTTCGGTTTCGGTTTGGCTTGAAACTGAACCAAAACTGACCATGAACACCCCTAGACACAGGGGATGGTCCAAATCTTGGACATGAGGTGGCACAATTTTAATAGTTGAGAGGGGAATGATTCTAGCATCAAGATTAGTAGTGGGGTGAAGAGGGAAATGATTAAAGATCCAGATTTATTGTCCCATATCTGGTTGTCCCAAGTGTAGAGTTTTAGGGGAAAAAACCTTGGTTAGTTTGGGGACTAGCCTCCATGAAATACGACTACAAGACAAAAAAAAGTATTTGGAAGGAATTCCCAATTTACTCTTTCAGGGGAAGTTATATTCATCAACCGCTTCAATTTCTTCATCTTCAACATTAATCAATTGTTTTCAACTTCGATTTTTTTACTCGTTATCTTTATTTCTATTTAGGTTTCTGCCCGGATCAAGATTATTACTTAGATCCGGGCAGAGTAGTTTAGGTTTTCAAATTCATGTATTATAAATATAATCAGATGACAACATCTTGTCGATCTGTATTCTCTTACACTCTTGGAGGGGTTTATTATAGCCTATTTTGGTGGCGCTTCATTGTTATCGAACACAATACAAGGACGATCCACCTTCGAAAAAGTATTGATCAATTCGACAGACAAGATCAACAAATATCGAAGTCGATCGGAGAAATTTGGGTATATCACTTCTTTTCTATAGAAGCATCTAAGTTCTACGGTGAACATCAAGTATAATGGTTTGACACCAGTGTTGATCAACAAAAATGGTTAAATACCATTAAAATTACATTAAATTCTTTGTCAGATTATGGATATTTAGTAATTTTTTCATTATTCGTTTCTTTAAGTTTCGAGTTATGTAAACGTTGCATTATCCATCCGAATCTGATTATTGATGTAACCGATACTGTTGTAAGCAATTTCACATGAATGAAATTTTGAAGCATTAGCCTCTTCCATCAAAATAAAAATAAAAATGGATACTAAATGGCCCAATTATTCTTGATTAATTGGTCGTAATTCGCGTGATTAATTAATGTTTAATCATATTAACTTAGAAATCAAATAATCTTGATTTCATCTTGGATTTGCGTGGAAATCATCCACCAACAACCAAGTTTTTTTGGGCACAACACTCCCTATTAAAAGTACAAATTTTTTTGTGGAAAGCATTCCTCGAAGGTCCACGGTTCCTCAACCTCACCAGTTCCAACATTTTCTCCTTCAATCGTAATCCGAAGAAGGCTGAACAATATACAGTCTACACCACTATCATATTACTGAAAAAAATGTTTTTTTTTATTTATTTATTTTGAAAAAACTCAACCCATAAAATCGGTTTACAAGTGCATGAACGTAAACCGGTTGTAAAATTCCCGAGTTTTTATGTGATCTTTTTTCGTTACAACCGGTTTACATAAATGCCCACGTAAACCAATTATAAATCTGGGCATTTAATTTCTCCGACTGTTTTGCTCATAACTTCTTCGTCCGATGCCGGAATGACTTCATTCTTTTTACGTTTAATTCATAATTTCATGCTCTATAATATAAAGATAAAAAATTCAAGATTTTTGAAAAAATTCAAACATGGTTAATGAATAGGTTGATATGTGCAGTAGCATAAACCGATTGTGGTTGATGTTCATCACATCAAACCAAAATAGGCTTAGGTAGATGTACCATATCTACTGATTCTGGGTAACATCATTAACAATCAGTTTATGTTAATGCTTATATCAACGGATTCTGGTTTGGTTTCAAAAAAAATTGATAAGAAATTTCAGATATTCATAGTTAATTCGTTGATGAATTCCTCTTAAAATGAACAGATTAAAGGGATTTAACTCAATCACTAAAATTTGTTTGTCACCGAAATATTTTTCAAAAACCAAAAAATAGAGAATTGAATTGTTTTTTGTGATTAGGTTTTAGTTTTTTGATTTTGATGAATTGAGTTTAGTTTTTGATTGAAGATTTTTAACTAGAACACCGCTACCACGGTGGAAAGTGCCGACCGAAGAACAACTAAATTTCTACGAGTAGAGTGCATGTACGTTACCGAAGATTTTTATTTTATTTTATTTTTTACTTTCTGTAGTTTGGGAAAAAACGAAGAACAAATTGATAGATTATTTTTGGAACCGATGGAGTTTTACTGATTAGTGGAGAAGTCCAAATCCATCAAATGATTATAAGGATTTGATATTTGATTACATTTTAGGAAGATATTCGTTTGTGTTGTTGGTAGCGGTGGCGACGACGGTTGCGGAGACTATGCTTTTTGTTTGTTTGTTTGTTTTGATCAAAATTGCAGAGACGGTGCTGGTAGTGGTAAATTAATGATTTTGTTTAGGATCCAAATCATCCAATCGATGTAATGAATGTTTGGGAAATTAATAATGGTGTATGAATTTGGTAGTGGCGGTGGAAAATAAATTAGTATCGAGAAAATAGGGCTGGGGGTATGATTAAATTCTTCTGTTTCTCAGAAAATTTGTATAAATGATTTTATTTTGCTCAATTTGAGTTCTGATTTTGCAAGTTCGATGAAATTGAGAAAACCTCTATGGGTGGTTGGGTGGCGCTGGTTGACGACACTGGTAGTGATGGCGGCGGTGGTGATGACGGTAACGGTGGTGGTAGGTGAAGTAATGAGATGTGTCGTTCGAGATGGGGGCAGAGATGCTATTATTTGTGGAGGTGCTGGCGGCGACGGAAATTATGGAGGTGGATACTGTGATGGTAAAGGTTGCAGTGATGATGGTGCTGGTGGTTGTGGTATGGCGAGGTGGAGGTGTTGTTGTTGTTGGGGTGATGGTGGTGATGTTGTGTGACGGTGGTAGCAGTAGCGAAGGTGGTGGTGGTGTCAGTGAGATAAA
Source organism: Papaver bracteatum (assembly GCA_023529315.1). NCBI lineage: Eukaryota > Viridiplantae > Streptophyta > Magnoliopsida > Ranunculales > Papaveraceae > Papaver > Papaver bracteatum. Next base: position 39,269 of record JAJJWX010002647.1, on the reverse strand, counting down.
AATTGGGTTAGTGTCGCTAGTGGTGGAGGCGATGGAGGTGATGGTGTTGGAGGCGGCGATGGTAACGCTTTTGATCTGGCGCTAGTGGTGGTGGAGGAGCTATGGTGACGGTGACGAGCTAACCTGAATTGAAGTGAAAAGAAAGAGATGCGTTTTGAGAGGAGGAAGGATAAATTCGTCAAGTAACCAAAAAAAAAGACACAGAATTCTAATCTTTTTAAGAAATTGGAATTTTTTGTTACTCTTCCTTTTACAAAAAAGTGTCCATAAAAGGGTCTCCCTCCCTACGAGTCCTTCGGACCCTCCGGTCGGTCGGCCCAATAAAAATGATTTAGATTTTAGTATTTGGTTTAGATAGTTGGAATTGTTAAGAATTATAAGGGTAATTTAACATTTTTATACACTTTAGAATCCCTTATCCTTCTATGTTGGGTGGATGAAGAAAATCATAGGCCCCAATCTAGCCAGGAAAAAAATATATGAAGTAGTTAAAAACGAACCATTTTTAAAACTAAGAAAAAACCGTGTCCACACATCGCTGCTCGGACCCACGTTTTTTGTATTAACATGGGCTACTTTTGAGGCCTACTATTTCAATAAACAGGGCTGTTACACGTACCGGGAGAAAAACACCCCCAAAACCGAGCCCTCACAGTTTGGGGGGCCCGGGGGGGCCGGGTAAAAAATATGTGGGATCCACCATTAATCTCTCACCCCGGTTTTGAGGTGGTTTTGAGGCTCTATTTCAATAAATGTGAGGAGGCAGGTTTTATGTGTGTTTTTTTCCACTGTTCGTATAGAATTTTAGAAAAATATAAAACTTAAAGCTAAGGGCTGGTCATGGTATAGCAACAATAACCAAGGTGGGATATTTGCCTCGATTCAGAGTTAGTATAATAAAAATGAAAGAGTTGAACAAGTACAGTACTTGACAGATATCCCGGCCTTGACAGCTCTATAGAGACGGGTGCAGTACTTGGATGAAAGAGGAAGTCCTTTCCAGGAGTGAAATAAGAACCAACATTGGCCTTTGACAAAAAGATGTTCCCATTAGATGCCATTGTTTCTAATATTCCTGGTTCCTCACATTTGACTGATCTTGCCTTCTCCTTTGGATCTTTGGACAAGACTCATACATCATTCTCCTAGGGATGGATCAATCCATAAAGCATAAAGACCAAAACTAACTATTGCTGGAAAAACAACATCATATTTTATCGTAAAATAAGGTTAGATACCTACTCGAGAAAAGATCCGCAGTGGTTAGTGCTACGTCGTGTGAAAATTTAGGATTCAATCCTGCGATTATATCAAAACCGATGTCTTTATTTCCCGTAACGGAAAATAGCGGGTAAGAATGACTACTATTATTAGGGGAAATCAAATACATCTCACCCGATCTAGTACCCCAAAAAGTATAGTATCAATAAGAGTTTCCACAAGGAAGAGATGCACAAGCATACTCATAAAGTCGATGAAAACAAAAGGGTAATTATCAAACTTTGTACATAGTAGTTTTCGCACTAATAGACCATGGTACTGGGTTTTCGCTACCTACTAGTAATCGTTGCTCCAGTCATGGAGAAAATTCAACGTAACTTGTTGCAATTCTTCTTGAATAACCTTCATTCTTGTGTCAAATGTGGCTTTAAAAGTCTGGCATAAACTCTTTCGACTGAATAAAATCAAACTTGTAAAACAACCAGCTACTGAATAATACACAATCATCTTTCATCCAATAATTTTTTTATTAATTTCGATTCCTCTCAATTTTCAACCATGAATTCTGATTTTGATTCTTCTGGGGAGGAAATGGAGATGGATGACATTTTCTACGATGAAGATGAAGAAATGTGTATGGAGTTTTTGCATCAAATGGATGAAGATGCATATCAAGATAGAAGAAGACGAAATTTTATATTGGAATTACAAACCGGGATCATACCAAAGCCGTTAGAGCCACATGAAGTTGAGGCTAGAAGATGGAAATGGCGGAATCGATATTTTTACCATGAAAAGCTGATGCATGATTATTTTAATCATGACTGTGTGTATTCCGATGAGGATTTTCAGCGTCGATTCCGCAAGTACCGCAACTTGACGCAAAGGATTATTGTCGAGCTTTGTCAGGTACAACCTTTATTTAATTATCAATATGATGCACAACATATATGAGGCTTTAGTCCCGAAAAAAAGGTTATTGCGGCCCTCCGTATACTATGTTACGGGGTACCAGCGGATTCCACTGACGATTACATCCGTATTGGAAAAACAACCGCCTTTAGGTATCTCAAACTGTTTTGCGAAACAATAGTCGAGAATTTTGGTCCAACCTTTTTAAGAAAGCCTACTTAGGAAGATATTCAAAGAATAACTGCAGAAAACACTGAGAAGGGTTTCCTAGAAATGCTAGGTAGTCTTGACTACATGCACTGGACGTGTCATGCGTGTCCGGTAGAATGGCCAGGCCAATATAAGGGTCATTATCCAAAACCAACTGTAATTTTGGAAGCTTCAGCTACTTATAATTGTTGGTTTTGGCATGCCTTTTTTGGACTCCCAGGTTCAAATAATGATCTCAACGTTTTATATAAGTCACCACTATTTAAAGATCTTAAGAATTGGGTCGCGCCGCACTGTAATTTCACCATCTACGTTCATCAGTATACTCATGGTTATTATCTAGCAGACGGAATCTATCCAGAATGGTCAACTATGGTTCAAGCTTATAAACAAGTAGGCTTTGGTCCGACGTCTTCGAAAAATATGCAGTACTTTAACACCCAACAAATGTCATGCAGAAAGGATGTGGAACGCGCTTTTGGCATATTAAAAAGGAAGTTTTCCATCATAGCTGGGCCGGTGTGCTTTTTTGATATTCAAGAAATGAACAAAATTATGCTGACTTGTATTATTCTGCATAACATGGTCATTGAAGAAACCAGGCGTGGCCCAACCTGGACTAGTTTTCCAGATGAATATTTGAGGCCGAATCTTGTGGTGGAGCATTGGTGTCCGACAAGAGAATATAGAGTTGCCACTGAAAGACTCCATAATTGGGGAATCTATGCACAACTAAGACACGATTTAACAAAGAATCTTTGTGCTTTAAAAGGAGGAGCAGGCGGTGCGTGCGGGGGGTGGGGGGGGATGCAGAGGTAGAGGAAGAAAAAGATAAACATGTACAATTGAGGCAATTATATTAAAAGTTATTGTTTATTTTCATTTATATGTTTTTTAATTTAAAGTTGTTTGTTAAAATTGAGGCAATTATAATAAAAATAAACTTTAAATAAACATGTACAATTAAAATAAACTGAATTAAATTAAAACGACTACACTGAATTAAACTAAATGTGTTCATTCATTAGCAAGACTGAATTCCTCTTCGTTTTCTTCTGAGGAATCATCTTCGTCTTCCACAGTCACATATTGGCCAGTTTGTTGAGCGGTGCCTTCAGTTTGTTGGGGGGGGGGGGGGGACTTGTTGTTGTTCGGCCGCATCCATTTTCTTAGTCCATATAACATTTTGTCATTCATTCATTTTGTCGGTGTCTAAGGAGAGTAACTTGTTTAGATTACAATCCATGTAGTATTGTTCTCGCGAAAGATGACTTTTCTGTTGATTATTTAATGAAATGACATGGTCCCTAACTCTATCTGCCTCAATTTTCATCTCCATTGGCTTGTGATCAGCATAGTTGAACTTGCTTGAACCTCCTTCTGTTGCTCGTTGGGATGCGTCTCTCGTTGCTTTTGCATATTTCATACCACCTCCTCTTCTTCTCTAGCAGTTGGTGTTAACATCTAGATTAATATTGTGTTGATCATGACTACCTGGAGTTCTATCAGGTGAGGAAGCAGGCCCTCCATTCTGAAAATCCTACGAGATTGGACCATGTGGTGATCTTGCAGGCACTTGATGACCTTCCAGAAAGTATGGATTAAACTTGTTAAGCACCCTCAAAATGGTGAAACAAGTTTCATTTTGGAAGCTTGAACCTTTGTGGGTTCTTTACCACTCTTCCCGATATCTTCGTTCCACATCCGGTTCACCTTCACCACTTCTTTTGTTTTTCCACATTTGAGTGATCAAAGCTACATATTCACTAACGGCTGCATAAATTGTGCAAAAACGATGAGACAACCCATCGACATCACGACCATGATTGTTACCGGTTTCTTTACAAAAGTTTTGTAAAATCTTCCCATAAAAAGTTTTTTTCCCTTGATAAATATCATTGATATCATCTAATGTATATAATACATAATTTTTGCAAAGTGACTCGTCTTCCTCCATTGTATATTTAGGACCAAGAACTCGTGTATTCCTTTGTTGTGGTGCTTGTGTTTGTTGCGGTATTTGTTGTGGTGTTCTTGTGATCGTTGTTGTGAGGATGCCATATTTGTTTCTGTTGAAATTTTTCTGAAAGATTGAATTGATATTAATATTAGAGACGATATAGAAATTGTATAATGTTGAGGAAGGTATAAGTATAAATTCCGTAGATGAAGTGAATTTATAGGGAAAGGGAAGGAACGGTGCAGTGGGATGGGAAGAGCAGTTGGCGACAAAATATATAACGCCAGCGTTTTCAACAAAAATGCTGGCATTTTTAAGAATGACGTGCGTTATTTATTATAACGCTGGGGCCAGAAGCTCTAATGGTAGGCTCGGAAAGATACCTACAACTATGTATAAACTGCAAGTGCACAATGTCGACAAGCAACACAGGGCAAGCACAGGTCGAACCACAGAGACTTGGAGAGTGTAGAAGTTGATTCTAAATCCTGATTCAGAGAGTAACCAAAAGGGGTTTGATTTTGTCGATACGACGATATGATTTTCAAGTGACTGAAATAATAAAAGTAAAAGATGCAAATAACAAGATATGTAAACAATGATAATATGGATACTAGGGTATTCAAATCCACCAATAACCTATGATATGCATTCAACTTGTAATATTATTCTTGTCCTTATAGTAGATTCAAGTCTACCGTATAACTAAGGTGTTTCTCCAATGGATAATTTAATCACAACTAAAGTATTTCTCCAAAGCATTAATTGTCTAATTAAGCACAACTAATCTAAAGATCAATATTTGGTTAAGCATGAGTTGTAGCATAATCAACATAGAGATATTCTAACTACAATGGATACATGGCATACATTGTGAGAGCAAGATGTTGAAAAACTTGGATTAAATTATATCTTTAAACAATTCTAAACTTTCAAGAACAAGATACAAGATATGAATACATACCAATGAGATTAGGGCTTCATCTAAACCCTAGTAAATGAAATTAGAACATGAAGAATATTACAACAAAATTGAAATTTGATAAACTAACATGAACAAGCTATTCTTGGATGGTTTTTCAACACAACAACCCTCTCTATTTATACACAAAATTCCCTCAAGCACTTGGATTCAAAATTTGGAAAGCATCCACTCAACAAAACATGTTTTCTTAATTGATGGATTGAATGGAATATATTTGGTTGTGGGAAACAAATTGGGAGTGATTGAGTGAGAGAATGGGGATGTTTTCTTTAATTGATGGATGAAATGGAATACAATGGGGGTGAGGTGGATGTTTGGAAAGAATCCAATGGGGGTGAGGTGGATGTTTTGGAAAGAATCCAATGGGGGTGAGGTGGAAATGGATTTGGGTCTTGGGTTTTGGATCATGGGTTGTTTAATCCCATGAATTTGTAAACAGGTTGCCACTGATGCGCGAGCGGGTTGCAACGCTTCCAAATTTCTTCTCTTTTGTCTTCTCAATTCTTCCAAGCTTTATTTAGTACTTAAAAACACAAAATTAATTAATACAAATATTTATTCTTGAAAATGGTAAAAATGCAGAATTTGGGATAATATATGACTTTGAAGCGCGAAAGATGAGTTAAGTGCCAATGAAAAGGTGTATGAACATGCAATATTTGTCACTCATCAAATACCCCCAAACCTGAATTTTACTTGTCCTCAAGTGAAACAGAAATCCAAAAATCCTAACTATACCACTGTCGCTGGTCTCTCGAATGCATTTAGCGTATGCACTAAGCCTTTAAACCCCTAGGTGTCCCTAGTGGACGAGTTGTAGTCTCGTGAGGGCCTACCAAAGATGTACCCACAAAACCTTCTCCAATTTCGAGCATCCATAGAAATGTCTTCGTCTTCGGTCTTCAACTCAGATGATGAACTTCGACTCGTAGAACCATGAAAATTTGTAACCAATTTTTTTTTTTTTTTTTTTTTTTAAGACCCGCTATACAGCTGGTCATCATTTTTTTAGTGACCCGCTACACAGCTGGTCATCAGATACCAAACAAAGATCCGATATATATATATATATTTTTTTTAAATTTTTTTTTTAGAGACCCGCTACACAGCTGGTCTTAGAAGACAACAAGACCCGTCACAAAGATAGAAACAAAAGATCAAAGACCCGCCACACAAGGTCATAGAAAACACACTACAAAAAATGCAAAAGACTACAAAAGATCCTACAAAAGACCCGCTCCACAGCTGGTCATAAAAAAATAACAACAAAAGACTCAAAAATTGCAAAAGACTACAAAGGATCCTACAAAAGACCCGCTACACAAACTGTCAAAAAAAATACAAAAGACTACAAAGGATCCTACAAAAGACCCGCTCCACAGCTGGTCATAAAAGATGCAAAATACTACAAAATGCCATATGCAAATACTCCCCCAAACCTAAATCTAACATTGTCCTCAATGTTTCAAAAGATAATAGAAACCACAACAAACTATGAGAACAAAACAGATTCAAATGAAAGAGAATACCAGATGCAAAAAGGTTGGTGCTAACCATAAATGAATGAATGCTATGAAAGCAAACAATATGAGCGCAAGTCAAAAAGTTCGGTTAGCACACAAATATATCAACAAGATTCAAAATTTACCTACTAGATTATACAATGATGACTCCCCAAACACCAACAATCTAAAAAGTTGAGGATCAACCCAAAAGACGGAATGCGGAAACATCAACAACCTTACATACTTATAACAGGACAACAATGCAAGTGAGACTTCATATGTGAATGAGTTACCCCCAAACCTAAATTTTTCAATAGATAAACTTTTGGGTACAAAATCTAACAATTTCAGTGGTGCATCATGCACAAGATCTAGTTCAAAGTGGATTTTTTCATGGATGGATGGGGAGACATGAGTAAACTCCAACCGTGGCTCATCAAAGGTATTATATTTAGATGCAAAATAGTCCAAGAGGACTTGAGAGGCACACAGTTCCAATCCTAGATTAGGTACTCTTAAAAAAAAAGGTTTAACAATAACTTTACAAATCAAATCTAGGTTGGGTGAAAGATTACCAGTTTGTGACATGGGAAGGGAGGTAGGCACATCATTATTAGTCACATCTATAACTCCTAAATCATTTTCCAATGTCGCAGCATGCTCACATTCATAGAACAATTCATCAAGACCTAGTTCATAATCATCATCATCCAAAGTTTTATTCTCATGCATGGACAGATCCAAAGAGACATCATGTTGTGACCTAGGTATAGAATCAGACACGTCAATTATATTTTCATGCTTAAGATCATTAGTGTCGACAGGAGATTCAACATTTTCTAAGTCAGACACAAGAAATGTGTCATGCTCTTGTTCACAGGAAAATTGCACAGGCTCAAGATCAGTATCAACATCCCATGTATATGGAACATTAGAAGAAACATCACTTATTAAGGTCGAGGCAGAGAAGCTTATTGTCTCTGAACCCAAAGGTTCGACAATATTTTCAGTAAAAACATGTTCTTCTAACATAACATCATCATCATTATCATCACAGAAATGCTTTTCCCTATTCAAAATCGTAGTATTTCTAGTCCCTTCATTTAAAACAGGTTCATATGCAATATCAGTTGCACGAGTAAGACTAGGAATACTATTTTCACATTTTATTTCATTAGGACAAACAAACATTTCATACTGAAATTCCTCCCTTCCTATATTTTGTAAACGAATCAAATTCATTTTTAATAATGCATTAAGTTGTTCGATGGAAGGAGAGTCTTCAACAGTAGGAAATTCATAATCAATGCTATATGGTTTATCATGCAATACACTCCTAGCATTATTTTGTTCGATGAGTCTGAGATTTTCCTCCACAGATTGAGAAGTACAAAATTGTTCAACTTCCCACTGTGGTGGATGATACATATGTGCAGGGTCATTAGGGTCTATAAAATACTGATCGCAACCTTCGAAAGGTTGGTTATGGTCCCAATGACTATCATCTTTGTAATCTGTTGGCATTTCATATTTTGGATTTTCATGATATTCTCTAGATTGCCTAAAATCATGCAAAATATAGCAATTCTCAGCAGGATGACCTAAGCCTCCACATAAGGTACAAGCATAGATTTCCGATTGCCTAGAAGAATTATATGCGACAGATTCATGCATTTGCATTTCTAAAGCTGCAGTTCTAGCTTCTAACTGGTCCAAAAGTGATGATTGTGAGAGTTGGGCACTGTAAAGATGTTCATTTTCACCCTGTGGTGGATGATACATGTGTGAGTAGTTATTAGGGTATATGTATTGATGCTCAGGACTGTGAAAATGTCCATAAAACTCCATATAACTATTGACATCATGGTCTGTTGGAGGCTCATAATATGAAGCATGCCCGTAAGCAAGCTCTCTGATGGATTTGTTTCCATCCCCACCGCACTGTAATCCTGACATGATCTCTAACTAGCACTAGGCTTGTTGCAGAGATTGGGATGTACATACTGAAAACAGACCAATATTTTTTTCATTTTTTTGTTTTTTTTTTTCAAGCCCGTTCTCTAATTACCTCGGGCATACATTAGAAAAACAAAATAAAAGAAGAAAAATCATAAACGGAAAGGAAGTTCTATGCAATCGCAAACAAGGCTGACTCTACCACAGAAAACCTACTGATTTCTAGCAAACAAAAAGCATGATGGTTCCACTTAGATTGTTTTCTAGACTAGCTTCTAATCCTTCGAAATGGAATTCTTTACAATCTGAGCAAACTCCTCTGGAATCAATCCGAGTTTAAGTAAATTGAATAGAGGCGAGGAAAGCTGCTAGAGCTTTGATACCCAAGGCCTCACCGTATTACAAGGCGGCGCAGTCACGCATTCAATTTACAGAAACCGTCATGAACTTCGAAGTATGCTTAAAGAGTAACCAATATTTTTCGAACGACTCTCCTACTAAGCTCGTTACCTTATAGGTCTTTTTATATTTCAAATTTTAAAGCTTAGGTTCGTGTATGTATCGTTTTCCTAAGGCGAGCAAGAAGAGAACGGTGATGAAATCCGAACCCTTATCTTGTATGGACAGTCCTTGCCCTTTACTAGGAAAATAAAACAGCCGTATTCAAATCCTCAACATATATGCAACCGAAGGAATACAATAACTCGCTAACAGGGGATTCGCGAGTGTTTCGACAAACTTACCTCCGTACTGGGACGGGGATGAAACGTTGTTGTCGACTCGGCCACGACTCCTATGTCATGAACGAACCCGAGGGGCCGAGGTGATATTGTAATCACCTTCCTTCTCTGCAAACAGTTGATATTTAATAATACCCTTCCGTAGGGTTTAAAAATAAAAATAAAAATAGAATGTCCAAGTCCAAAGTCCAAAATAAAGTGCAAAAGAAAAAGAAAATTACAAGAGTAGAGGAATCCTAATACAATCTAAAAATAAATAAAATAAACTCTTTTTTTTTTATTTTTTTTATTTAAAATAAAAACTTCTTTCGCTTCCTTTCCTTCGCCTTTACAACAGCTACTCCGACACCTGTTGAGCTCAAAAGAGGTAGTTAGGGTTTCGAAGTTTTAAAGCAAAACCAAAAATAAAAAAAAAATAACAAAAATAAGTGTAAAAGTGACTGTGAACAGTTCCAGGAGATGAAAAATGAATAGTGACAGGAGATGAAAAATGAACTACACCACTACCGAGTCCCCGGCAACGGCGCCAAAAACTTGGTAGGCTCGGAAAGATACCTACAACTATGTATAAACCGCAAGTGCATAGTGTCGACAAGCAACACAGGGCAAGCACAGGTCGAACCACGGAGACTTGGAGAGTGTAGAAGTTGATTCTAAATCCTGATTCAGAGAGTAACCAAAAGGGGTTTGATTTTGTCGATACGACGATATGATTTTCAAGTGACTGAAATAATAAAAGTAAAAGATGCAAATAACAAGATATGTAAACAATGATAATATGGATACTAGGGTATTCAAATCCACCAATAACCTATGATATGCATTCAACTTGTAATATTATTCTTGTCCTTATAGTAGATTCAAGTCTACCGTATAACTAAGGTGTTTCTCCAATGGATAATTTAATCACAACTAAAGTATTTCTCCAAAGCATTAATTGTCTAATTAAGCACAACTAATCTAAAGATCAATATTTGGTTAAGCATGAGTTGTAGCATAATCAACATAGAGATATTCTAACTACAATGGATACATGGCATACATTGTGAGAGCAAGATGTTGAAAAACTTGGATTAAATTATATCTTTAAACAATTCTAAACTTTCAAGAACAAGATACAAGATATGAATACATACCAATGAGATTAGGGCTTCATCTAAACCCTAGTAAATGAAATTAGAACATGAAGAATATTACAACAAAATTGAAATTTGATAAACTAACATGAACAAGCTATTCTTGGATGGTTTTTCAACACAACAACCCTCTCTATTTATACACAAAATTCCCTCAAGCACTTGGATTCGAAATTTGGAAAGCATCCACTCAACAAAACATGTTTTCTTAATTGATGGATTGAATGGAATATATTTGGTTGTGGTAAACAAATTGGGAGTGATTGAGTGAGAGAATGGGGATGTTTTCTTTAATTGATGGATGAAATGGAATACAATGGGGGTGAGGTGGATGTTTGGAAAGAATCCAATGGGGGTGAGGTGGATGTTTTGGAAAGAATCCAATGGGGGTGAGGTGGAAATGGATTTGGGTCTTGGGTTTTGGATCATGGGTTGTTTAATCCCATGAATTTGTAAACATGTTGCCACTGATGCGCGAGGGGGTTGCAACGCTTCCAAATTTATTCTCTTTTGTCTTCTGAATTCTTCCAAGCTTTATTTAGTACTTAAAAACACAAAATTAATTAATACAAATATTTATTCTTGAAAATGGTAAAAATGCAGAATTTGGGATAATATATGACTTTGAAGCGCGAAAGATGAGTTAAGTGCCAATGAAAAGGTGTATGAACATGCAATATTTGTCACTCATCATCTAACGCGAACGTTTTTAGGAATGACGCACGCCTGATGTGCCGACTCACTGTTCAAACCATCATATCTTTTCATTTGAACATCCGTTTTTCAAGTTTTTTCATTCCAGAGTGGGAGCAAAATGAACAAACTCTAAGTTTGTTCATCCCATAGGAATTGCTCTTAGGCCCTCACATGTAGGACATATGAGTCTCTATAGATTCTTAAGCCTTATTTGTGCTCAACTAAAATAGGAGAGGAGCTCTTTTTTCCACATTTGTGGTCCCTTCGATACTCGAATGTATAGGATAGAGTGTTTACATAATTCCTTTACTATAATAAAGAAAGGCAAACACTAAGAACTAGAGCACACTGCGAAGAATTCACTTTCAATTCGTCCGAACCGACCTAAAGATTGTATCTTCCAGTGATATATGGGCTCCTGTACAAGTAGATCTGGTGATTCGAAATAACTCGACCATAGAGGCATCTCCTTCTAGTCGACTAAGTAACCAAGCTGTGGGAGATTACCAAATTTCATGGCAAACTACCAATCCAGTGAAAAGGTTGGTTACTAGAAAGGATTTTTGGGTAATAATATTGAAGATTTGGTACCGAAAAGTTTCGAATTCGGGTCACTGGTATCATCACCCAATGCCTTTTTTTTTTTGAATAAAAAAAGAAATGTCGGATTACATGCATTAAATCCTCAAATAGTTGTAGACTAATATTATTGTGGTAGAATGAAACTATTCCCTATTAAGTCTCTTAACTCTTTCCTTTTTCGAAAGTAAATCTCTTGTTTATTTATTTCCTTTGGTACATAATAACAATACCATCATCTAAGTTCCTGAAAGACTAGTCTAATGTCTTTAACTAAATCGTGAAGTCTCGAATCCAGAATGAGATTTCCAGATTTTGACTGCTTCTACCACCAGTTTTGAGTCAAGTTCAAAATACACTTTCTCTAACCTTAGTTTCTTTGCCAACTCACCCCTTCACATAGCCCTGTGCACTCTTCTTGCTCATAACTCCAAGCTCGAATCAAGCGAATGCATTCTGTTCCCCTCTGCGGCCCTGCAAAATTATGAATTGTTCAATAATGCGATTCAATTTTGTATCATAACAAGAACCATCTGAGTTAATGATGAAATATAATGGGTCCATGGTAATATCAATGCAATTCGATTCCTGCAAAATTATGAATTGTTCAGTCAATGTGGATTCTGTTTCATAATAAGAACCATCTGAGTTTATAGTGAAATACAATGAGTCAATAGTAATATCAATGCAATTCGATTTTGTATTCCGAACATAACCTCCAAAACTAAACCAGAAGATTACACCAGAATGCCATCTGAAATTAAGAACATAATCTCCACAACTAAACCCGAAGATTACACCGAAATGTCATCTAAAATTAAAAAGTAGGATAAAAAAGGTTTTAGACACCACTCAATGTATCAGAGCCAGGTTTCGATCCTGGGACCTGTGGGTTATGGGCCCACCACGGTTCCGCTGCGCCACTTTGATGAGTTTAACACGACAGTGTTCAAGTCAACTATGAATTCTAAATCTAAACCTGGTTCTATTCCCAAATACTCACATCACATGCAATGATTCTCCAAACACGTTTGGTAGAGATTTAAAAAGGAAACGTTTTTATTTGTTTATCATCAAATGATACTTCATGATTAAACGTTTTATCGGGAATTCATTTTCAAGAATCTGTAAAATTGAATTTTGATTTTGGGAGACTTTTATAATTTTGAATCGGTTGCTCAACTGGTGGTTCGTTCAGCATCAATTTCAGCCGCCGCAGATCCTTACTACTATCAATTTTCCACTCACCACCGGCCAGTTCCGCTGGGAATACACATCAATTATCATCACAGGAGCAGTCACAGGCAACAAATCTTCAACTGTCTGTTAATTTCAGTATTAATTTTAGTAATTACTGTTTGAATTGAAATCTCTGAAGTGATATGAGTAGTCTATTATTTCTACTGTTGATTATTGTTCTGGGGTTGTTAGTTGAGCTAAATTACGGCGGATCTTTAAATTCCACCACCACCAACACCACGACTGACTGGTTTCTATGCCAGTATAACTCGTCTAATTTAACTCCTTATAGGAGGAGATTAGGTGGTGATAGGGAAATTGTATTGTTAGAGCAGTTCACATTTGGTGTAAATTCTGTTCCGTTCAATAGTTGCCATGCTTCCACTATTGTTGAAGTTGAGAAAGACCATTTTTTAGTGGCGTATTTCGGCGGAAGTGCCGAAGGAGCGCCGGATGTGAGGATTTGGCTGCAGAGGTACAAGGACGGATGCTGGCATTCACCGATTATAGCTGATGAACAATTAATGTACCAATGTGGAACCCGGTGTTGTTCAAGGTTTCTAGTGATGAGTTGCTTTTGTTTTATAAAGTTGGTCAGGAAGTGCAGAAATGGAGTGGATGTATGAAGAGGTCTTATGATAGAGGTATGACTTGGACGGAGCGCGAACAACTTCCGCCGGGAGTGTTGGGGCCGATTAAGAATAAGCCCATTATGCTGAATGGGAATTTGTACTGTGGGTCGTCTGTGGAGAGTTGGAACTCGTGGGGTGCGTGGGTTGAGGTTACGGCGGATGCAGGAGAACTTGGAAAAAGTATGGGCCAATTTACATTGAAGGTGAAACATTAGGAGTGATTCAGCCAGTTCCTTACCATACTGCTAATGACACATTACGCGTTCTACTGCGGTCTTTCAGTGGGTTGGAGAAGATTTACATGTCAGAGTCGTTTGATGGTGGAATTAACTGGGGTTACGCAAAACCCACGAAACTTCAGAATCCAAATTCAGGGATTGATGGTGTTAAACTGAATGACGGGCGCTTGTTACTTGCTTATAACACAATATCAAGAGGTGTGCTCAAAGTGTCCGTGTCCAAAGATGACGGTGATTCCTGGAATGATTTGGTGACACTGGAGGAGGATTTGGGTATGGAATTCTCTTATCCTGCTGTCATACAAAGCAATGATGGGTTAGTGCACATTACTTACACATACAACAGGACCCAAATTAAGCATGTTGTTATACAGCCTTTAGAAGCCACCTAATATACATTTTCTTTTCTCAGTGTCATTCAAATTCTCCATTATATTGGTAGAAAAAATGATAATTTTTGTTTCTTTCCTGTGTTGTCTCTATTTCTGATATTTTAGAAGAGGACTTGAAAAGCAAAACTTTTGAAGACCACTGTGTTTGGCAGCCAGGTAAATCTCCATTCTCAGTTGGCTCTTGTTATGGATTTACTTGAAGTAAATGGGTTTATGTCCTTGTTCCACAAGTGTGAATGGAATTACTAAGGAAGTCTGGGAAAATGATGGTAAACGGATGCCTGATGTGCAAAAAGAGCAAAGACACCTGTTCCTCCTCCATTCTGAAGTAACAAGAGCCAAGAGGTATTTGGAACTAGTTTCTCCATGGTTGCAGAATTGAGGTTATTTTGCAACTCTCTTTGGGAATGTACCGGAAGTGGGGCAACTCAGCTGAGAATGATTGTTCTCTTTGCCATTTGGTGGTGTACAGTTTGGTTGGAAAGAAACGGGAGAATGGTCCTGGGAAAATAATAAGTCCAGAGACACGATAATCTTCATCTAGGCCTTATACATGTTGTGCAGTATTTCTTTTCTCAATGTTCTTAGCCTTTTATATTGTGATTTATAAAAGGCAATCCCATTACAAATGTTGCTGATTGTTCTCGTTGCCTTTTGTTATACAGTATTTTACAAGAAATTGAAGACATGGCTGAGTATACTCAATTGTCCATGCAGTTCTAGCCTCTTTGGAATTTTCTTGTTTCTCTGCAACTTTAAGCAGTTTTGTTGTTGCATCTTCAGTTTATGTACCTATCTTTCAGGTGACAAAAAAAAAACAAAAAAAAAAATTATCAGAGCCAGGTTTCGATCCTGGGACCTGTGGGTTATGGGCCCACCACGCTTCCGCTGCGCCACTCTGATTTGTTGACCATCAGCTGCAATTTCGATTATATGTACACAGTCAACTACTAGTAAAAATGTGTGTATTAGACTTGGGTTCATGTAGTAAAAATGTGGCACAATGGTAAAGGTAATGAGCATTGGCAGTAACAAACATGCGAGCGCGCCAAATTTTTTATCCATAAAAGAAAATAATAAATGAATCCACTCTGCTTCCCGCAAGTTAAAATTTCATCACCAAACTCAACTACTAGTCAAGCTCCGCTCTTCACATGCAATGATTTATCCTTACAAGTTTCATAAATATTTAATTAAACGTGTTAGTTGTTTATCAGTAAATGATTTGTTTAAACTTTTTGTCTGGGAGACTTTTGTTATCATTTTGGATTGGTCTTCTGCTCAACTTCCGGTTCAATTCCATATCAATTCTATGCTGCCGCAGATCCTTAATCCTTTCAACTCTACACACCACCGGTGATGACCAGCCAGTTCCGGTAGCAATACCTATTAACCCTCACAGCCAAAGCAGTCACAGGCAACAACTCTTCAACTCTGTATTAATTTATAGAATACCATTAGTGTTTAATTTAAATTGAAATATTTCTCTGAAGATATGAATTCTCTATTATTACGAATGGTTCTTCTTCTGGGTTTGTTCTTTTATTTATGTTACGCCGGATCTCTGAATTTGTTAGAATACGGGCATCCAACTCAAAACCAATTGGCAATGAGTGGAGAGGCCCTAAGGGATTATAAACCGCAGGATCTTAGATGCCCAGACAATGTGGGACTAATAATCTCAACACGCCCCCTCACGTGTAGCCTCGTTGGGTCTAACACGTGGACAATTAAATTGGGTGACGCGGAGTAAAGGCATGGTCAATGACTCGTCGCAAATAGCCTGCTCTGATACCATAATGTTAATAAGAACATAAAATGTAAAGAAGAACATAAAATGTTAATAAGAACATAAATGTTTAATTGTTCTCATTCCTGTTATCTCTGTGTGTGTTTACAAACGAATATAATACCCTCAATGAAATATGAGAAGTCTAGTGGGATTATGTCGACACATAGCACAAGTGCTTGACATTATAAAACGTCCATATGGTGGTCGTTATCATGAAAGCTAACATGGTGGACATTATGATGAAAGGTAACTCATAGTGGATATTATGATGAAAACATAGTGGTCGACATAAACCCAATACCCTCCCTCAAGTTGTAGCATGAATATTGGAAATGCCCAACTTGGCAAGAAGAGATTGAAATTGTTGACGACCCAAAGCTTTAGTAAGAATATCGTACCTGAACGTTAGTACCTTTGAGGATTTCATCCGTACAAAATGACAATCTATTTCAATGTGTTTCGTACGTTCATGAAAGACCGGATTATTTGCAATATGTAGAGCAGCTTGATGTCACAATGAAGATCTGGTAGCATCATGCTCCACACCGAGACTCAAAGTAAATTCTTCAACCATATAATTTCACAAGTAGCTAGGCCATGGCACGATATTCTCGCTCCCGCGAGAGGAGCGGAAACAGATTTACTTGTTTCTTTGTTTTCCAAGAGATAGGAGAGTTTCCAAGGAATACAAAATAAGCGAAGAGAACGTCTACTAATTGGACAACTAGCCCAATATGCATCACAATAAACATCAAGAACTAGAGTGGAATCAACCCGAAGTAATATTCCTTGGCCTGGACGATATTTCAAATAACGAACCACTCTCAAAGCTGCATTCCATTGAGATTGCTTTGGATGCTTCATAAATTGGGATAATATATGAACCGCATAACAAAGCTCGGGGCGAGTAATGGTAAGATAAATTAGACGCCCCACGAGTCGTCTATAACGAGCAGGATCTGTCATAGGTGTGTCCGATGCAAGAGCTAGGCGATGATTTTCTTCCATTGGAACACTAGCCGGTTTAGAACCCATAAGACCTGTTTCAGATAATATATCAATAGCATATTTGCGTTGACAAAGAAAGATCCCTTTCGAACTTCTAGCTACTTCAATGCCAAGAAAATACTTTAACTTTCCCAAGTCCTTCATATGAAAACAATCCCCAAGATATGATTTTAGTTCGCGAATAGCATCGCTATTATTTCCAGCAATAACTAGATCATCCACATAAACAAGAATATTCAATATCACTCCCTTTTTTTGATAAACAAATAATGAATGATCAGATTTGCTTGGGAAAAACCATATGCACGCAAAAGTGTGGCTAACTTTGCATACCAACATCTAGGGGCCTGTCTCAAACCATACAGAGACTTACGTAGCCTACATACCTTGCCAATCACGCCATTACTAAAACCTGGAGGAAGGCGCATATATACCTCTTCATCCAAATCACCATGAAGAAAAGCGTTATGAACGTCCATCTGAACTAACTCCCAATTCTGAATAGCGGCAACCGTTAAAAATCGCACATAACCATTTTGACCGTAGGAGCAAAGGTCTCACGAAATCTACTCCCTCCTGGTGATGATTACTGAAGACAACCAGTCGTGCCTTGTATCGTTCAACGAGTACCATCGAAACGATGCTTGATCCGAAACACCCACATGCATCCAATAGCCAATTTTCCCGGAGGTAAGTTTTCAATTGTCCAAGTTCCATTGTCATAAAGAGCCGAAATTTCTTCCTCCATCGCTTTTCTCCAGCGAGGATCATTCATTGCTTCCTTAAAGGATGTAGGCTCCTTATCAGATGAAAGAGCTGCAAGAAAATGTTGATGCGCAATAGAGAAAGCATTACAATTTACATAATGTGTTATAGGATACGGATTACCTGAGGAATGGATTGGTATGTGTGAAGTTGGAGGGGGAACCATAGTCGTGTTAGTCTTCGGCTCCATATTTTGCCATTTTACAAAGTCTTTGTGTCGGACATTTTCGAATTTTGTACGTTTTCCACGACCAAGATTCGCATTAACCAAATCCGTGTTTTCAACACCATAACTATCATCAGCATCTGCCGGAACACTTTCATTTTCAAACGAACTTCCACTGGAAGAAGGTTGGGCGTCACTTGAAGTTCCGTGTATGAATCGGAAAAATAGTCGGCAGATCCTCAACGGACGTGTTTGAAGATGCATCATAGACCTTCGTGCTAGATGGAAGTATGGGAGTGTCGGTATGCCCTTATTGCGATTTGTTCAGGGACCCGCTAACGTATGTCATCTTCAAGAAAATCTCCATATTTCGCGAATTATGTAGGTCACCAGATTCTGCTGGATATAATGACTATAAACGATCCATTTCATCGGGATCATCTAGAGGGTAAATATCTTCAACAAAACTAACGTCACGAGACTGAAAATAATCCCCCGTGGCAAGGTCAAATAGATGCCATCCTTTCTTTCCAAAAGGATATCCAAGAAAGATACACCGACGACTTCGACTATCAAACTTATCAGAAGGATTAATATTCTTTGCATAACATAAACATCCAAAAACTCTAAGCATATCGAGAGTAGAAGCACGACCATAAAGCATTTCAAAAGGTGTCTTAGAGTCAATTATACGAGAAGGAGTGCGATTAATCAAATATGCAGCGGTTAGAACACATTCTCCCCAAATATCAATAGGTAAACACGCTTGAAAACGTAAAGCGCGAGCAACATTAAGAATATAACGATGTTTACGTTCGACTATAGCATTTTGCTCAGGTGTTTTAACCATGGATATCTGGTGAATTATCCCATTAAAATGCGAAAATAAGTACCAAGACCCTTAAATTATGTCCCATTATCACTTCGCAGAACTTTTACTCTTTTGGTGAATTGCCGATCAACCAAGGAGAAATTTTTTATTAATAAAGGTGGAACCTCGTCCTTTTTTTTCATCAAATATACCCACACACATCTAGAAAAATCATCCACAATAGTCAGGAAATACCGAGAATTGCAAGCACGATTTGCAAGATAAGGACCCCAAACGTCACAATGAATCAAATCAAACAAATCATCTGCTTTATTTTCACTTAACGGAAAAGTACTACGAGTTTGTTTAGCCCGATAACAAATATCACAAGCTTGATGCTCCAACTTGTTATTATTACGACGACAAAGTTGAGGTAATAGCTGCATTATTTGTCGAGAAGGATGTCCTAGCCGTTTATGCCATAAATCCCCCATGTCTTTCCCATGAACAACATTAACACAAGTTGGTTCCCTCATCGGCAAATGATATAGCCCCCCAATAAGCTCACCCATACCAATCTTCATCCTCAACACAAGGTCCTGTACAACACATTAAGATAATGTAAATTGTATGCTTAACTTTCGAGAGGATAGTAGTTGCGAAACAGAGAGCAAGTTACAAGTGAATGTAGGGACGAATAAGACATTTTTTAAAACCAAAGACTCGGTTAAAGTAACTTCCCCTATTCTGGTGGCCTTTATAGTAGCACCATTAGGCAACCCAACGTGAATAGGAGTTATGGCACGAGAGAAATCAAACAGGTTTTCATCACAACAAACGTGATTTGAAGCACCAGTGTCAACGATCCAAGTATAAACTCCCTTACCATTTAATCTAATAGGGTTGGTAGGTGCAGTCATTTCACCCAAGACAACATTTACTTTGAGTGTAGCTATTGTATCAGTGGTATTGAAGTTCTGTTTTCCACGACCTGTGGCTTGCGGACGCCTAGGTTCACGACCAGGTGGATAACCATGTTTCTCCCAGCAACGTTCCTCAAGATGTCCATGATAGCCACAAAAACCACACTTCAAAGGTGATCTACCAGATTTCATACCTTGTGGCGTACTACCACGAACAGCAAAGGCCATTGGAGATGCTTCCTCAGTCCTTCGTTGGGTATAAAGTTGAACCTCTTCCTCTTGTGTAATTCTTGAGTACACAGAATGAAGAGATGGCAAAGGCTCGATTGATAAAATATTGGAACGTGCGTTAGCATAATAAGATTCAAGACCCATTAAAAATTCACGCACCTGATTTGTTTCACGTCTTTTACGAAGGATTTGATTCAAACCACAGTCGCAACCAGAACAAGAACAAGAGGTCAAAGCATCAAAGTCATTGATATCATCCCATAATTTCTTTAACCGTCCATAATAGGCCATAATCGACTCACCAGTTTTTTGTTTACAAGCAGCAACATCCGATTTTAATTGAAAATTTTTAACACCGTTTCCAACAGAAAAATGTAAGCGAATATCTTCCCATAATTCATACGACGTATCACGATAAGAAATAGTAGAACGAATATTCGGATCAATAGTATTAAAAATCCAAGCGACAATCATATAGTTGACCATCCACCAATCCTCAAGATCATTAGACTCAGTTGTAGGTTTAAGTATTTTACCATTGATGAAACCGAGTTTGCGTTTTGCTCCCAACGAAACCCGAATCGCTTTTGCCCATTCTTCGTAGTTGGATCCCTTAAGAACAACGTGCGTGATGACTGTCCCTAGACCATCATTCGAAGCTAGAGCATACAAAGGATTGGAAGTATGTAAAGAGGATGATGGTGGGATGACGGTGGTTTCTTCCATTGTTACTACAAGAAAATTTGGAAAAATATTCTGGCTCTATGATACCATGTTAGAATACGGGCATCCAACTCAAAACTAATTGGAAATGAGTGGAGAGGCCCTAAGGGATTATAAACCGCAGGATCTTAGATGCCCAGACAATGTGGGACTAATAATCTCAATAGAATTCCGTCACCAACAATAATAACACAGACGGGTTTCAGTGCACGCACAACTCGTCTAGTAAAATTGTATTGTTAGAGGAGTTCACATTTGGTGCAGATTCTGTTCCATTCAAGAGTTGCCATTCTTCTACTATTGTAGAAATCGAAAAGGATCATTTTCTGGTTGCATATTTTGGCGGAAGTTTTGAAGGAGCGCCGGATGTATTTGGTTGCAGAGGTTCAAGGACGGGTGCTGGCATTCGCCGGTTATAGCTGATGAACAACTCAATGTGCCAATGTGGAATCCTGTGTTGTTTAAGGTTTCTAATGATGAGTTGCTTTTGTTCTACAAGATTGGCCAGGAAGTGCAGAAATGGAGTGGTGCCATGAAGAGGTCTTATGATGGAGGTATGACTTGGACGGAGCGCGAACAACTCCCTCCGGGTGTGTTAGGGCCGATTAAGAATAAGCCGATTTTGGAAAATGGGAGTTTGTACTGTGGTTCGTCTGTGGAGAGTTGGAACTCATGGGGTTCATGGGTTGAGGTTACACCAGATGCAGGGAAAACGTGGAAAAAGTATGGTCCGATATACATTAAAGGTAAATCACTAGGAGTAATTCAACCAGTTCCGTACCGGACTGCGAATGGTACGTTACGCGTTCTCCTACGGTCTTTCAGTGGGTTAGAGAAGATTTACATGTCAGAGTCGTTTGATGATGGAATTAATTGGAGTTATGCAAGACCTACGGAACTTCCGAATCCAAATTCAGGGATTGATGGTGTTAAACTGAATGATGGCCGACTGTTGCTTGCTTACAATACGATATCAAGAGGTGTGCTCAAATTAGCTGTTTCTAAAGATGATGGTGATTCCTGGAATGACTTGGTGACACTGGAGGAGGATTTGGGAATGGAATTCTCTAATCCTGCTGTTATACAAAGTAATGATGGACTTGTGCACATTACTTATACATACAACAGGACCCAAATTAAGCATGTTGTAATACGGCCTTTAGAAGCCTAATACGTGTTCTGCTGCATTGCTTTTCTCTTCTTTTTTTTCTCAATGTTGTTAGTGTTTGAAATTTGAGTTTTGTACCAATGGAAATGTATCTTGTTTTCTGGGATATCTTTCTGCTTTATCTCGTGGCTTCTCTGCTCTTGATCAGCAATCAGCATCATCTTGTACATTCTCTACTATATTGAATAAATCTTTTGTAATGCAAATCCTTGCTGTGAAATTCATTTTCTTTAGCTTTCCAACGCTTTGTTTGTAGTGAATAATCAATGCTTGATGTTTAAGATTTGCCAAAGAAATCATTCTCACTGTGCGTCTCTGAAGAACAAGTACTACTATTGCTGATTTCAGTAAGTTAAAATCCCACTTACTACACTCTTAGACAAAGATCATGTTTTAGTAGGAGCTCCGGATGTGAGGATATAGTTGCAGACATATAAGGACGGATGCTGCACTCTCCAATTATGGCTGATGGCGAGCCTATGTTCCAATGTGGTATCCTTTGTTATTTAAGGTTTGTAATGATGAGTTGCTGTTGTATCATAACCGGATGTGCAAAACTGGAGTGGGTGCATGAAGACGTCCTTTGATATAGGTACAACTTGGACGGAACCGAACAGCTTCAGCTTTTTTATTACCAGTTCACGGAAAAATGAGTTGATCGGAAAACATATTTCGTTTTTGAGGATACCGTTTGGCGTTTGCCCTCCCCTGCACAACACTCTTACACCGTTTGCCCTCATCACCTTGAACCTCTGAGCCCTCATTCATCCTACAAGTAACGTGAATTTCAATACCGTCAGTTACTTTAGAGATTGCAGCCATTTACTTCTCCTTTTCTATTTTGTATCCAGTTATTCTAGTATCGTCAGTCGATTTTGTAGTTAAAAATTTGCTCTCACGAATATAAAAACGGCTCAAATTGTCGAAACAGTAATTTATCTTATGGGTATTATACATGCATGCTCCATGTATTTTTCTTTTTTCTTTATCTCATTCCACGGACATGATGCCTAACTAAACTGCAATAGTCACGAATACTAGAATAATCTGGTTCTGGCGAACGAATAATCCCTGTCCCTATGCAACAAGTACGGAGTAATATTTTTCCAGAAAGAAGTCGAAATGGTGATTCTTTTTTGTTCTTGTAGGCTGTAGCATTCTCTCTTCAAAATCTTAATTAGCTTTCGTCAATCTGACAATACACATCCACGACCCACTGCAAGATAGGGGATAGCCAAAAGAACTGCACAGAGAGTGGGCACACCCTCATGTGAGAGCGGGCTTATGTCTTTTTGGGTGGTCCGCGTAGAACTATATATAACAAGAGATAACCTACCCGAAAATCTCTACTTCTCTGCGTATTGTTTTCCCTTTCTCCCTTATGGTGATATATACTTCGAGGATTAAATTAATCTCGTTTAATACTTAGTTCTTCTTGTGCCTTCTTCACAATATAGGAGTACCATTGTTTAGTTGTGCGAACGCTCCGTAGGTTTTAATGCAAGAGATGGCTGGCCATAATCCTTTTAATCGTCTTCCCCGAGAAATATCGTGGAATATATTTTCTAGGTTACCAGCTGAGTTGGTGTTAGATTGCAAAACAGTATGTAGATCTTGGAGAACAATATTACCGTCTTTTCATCATGCGAATACAAATTACTTTGCTCATCAACATCTTCAGCGACAACAAGGTCATGATCCTCATGCACCAGCACAACAGCAGCAGCAAAAGCCGTTTGAACATTTTAATTATGGTTCTGATTCTGGGAGGATGAACTTTGTTGGCTTTGATAACGATCAAGGTCTTTGGTATTTAAAGTACCGCGACAATAGGCCTAACTACCGCGAGTTAAAAATCAAATTTCCAGCAGATATATGTAGGATAGTGGGTTCAGATAATGGATTGATTTGCTTAGCAGTCAAGACCAAATACAATGGCATCCCTATATTTGGTAAATCGGAAGCAGACCGTCCCAATGAACCTTTATATATCTGCAACCCAATTACTAAGGAATTCGTAACTCTTCCAGGGAAATTGATCGACAAGGAAAAAAGCGTTGATGGTGTTCACATTGTGCATGGATTTGGTTACCACCCTTTCACCACTGAGTATAAGGTTGTAAGAATTTGTTATGTAGGTGACCCGCAAATCCTCTCCAAAGGACAGGTAGAGGTATATACGCTTGGGAGTGGCAGAGGGTGGAGAAGCGCGGGAGAAATCGACGATTGCTTAAGGCCGCAATATATCAGAGGCCGTGATGTAATTGAAGAGCCTTTTATTAAAAGTAAGACGTACGTGAGAAGGAATAAAAGCTCAAGCTCACATGAGCAAATTCCAATATGTTACTTGAATCCCTATAATGTTTTAGGATCAGATCACGAAACTGTTATTTCAGAGATTCCTAAGAACATAGAAAATGATTCAAGAGTAGTAGAGGATTGTGATACAGCTCAAGTAGAGAAGCTGCAAGAAAATTTGGAAGATGTCCCTGAAGTAGATACGTGTGAAGATTCTAATGAAGAATCTGAATATGAGACAGACAATGAGGTCTTGGATGTCGCAAAGGTAAAGTCAGTCGGTGGAAACCAATGTCTAAAGAAGAAAACGTGGACAAACTTACAAAGTTTAGTTCTTTGCTTTGTCTTCCTCGTGGAGGTAAAGAAACCGAGGTTAAGAAAATCCTTGGAGGGGTTGTAGATTCTTTCCATTCCTCGAAACAAATCAAGGATTTGGGTCCTAGCTCCCAGGATTTGGGTAAAGGGAAAAGAACCCCTATACCCAAGAAGAAGTTATAGGAATTGATGTGTGTTTCGGCTAGTCTTTGTGCTGTTGAGCAGTTTTTCTGTTTTCTTTGCAGCTTGTTGGGATCGGCTTTTGCCTTCTGTTGTTGCGCTTAGGCGTCTCTCATCTTGTATTTCTCTTTTTCTTTTTCAATAAAATTTTAACCTTTTAAGAATAAAAAAAAAATATATCAGAGGCCCTCCAGGTGTTTGTGTTAATGGGGCTCTTCATTGGCTCTGTGAAAAATCCGCGCGTATTGTCGTCTTTGATTTGGAAGATGAGGAGTTCCATTTGTTCAGTACACCAAACAAGCAGCTTCATGAATATGAAGCCAGAAGAATCTTTGTTATGAGACGTTGTTTGTGTATTGAATACTTTAGATTCGGCTCCATAGAAATGTGGTTTTTAATGAAGAATAAAGAGGAGGGTAATAGTAGTAATTCCCGCATGAACGAACAGTATTATGAGTCCTGGAGTTGGAATAGACAGTTCACAGTAGGATTAGAAGGGGATTATTCAGGATATGGTCGCTCTTGGTTACGTGGTATTACTAAAAGATATTCAATATTTTCCATTACAAAGATGGGTGAACTTTTATTAACAGATGGTCGACGAGAAGTTGTTTGTTGCTCTAGTTACGGGTCTAATCCTTCACATTTTTCCATTTCAAAATATGAGAATTTGAAGTTCGATGACGAGTGGAGTGATTGGAACGCACCACTATCACACATCTACAGATTTGTTTCTTTGGAAGCATTAGGGGAAACAAATGTAATGAAATTTGTAGCAGAAGAAAGACGTACAAAGACACTTCAAGAATCATGGATGGTCTGAGAGGAGACAAAGAAATTGCCTAAACCTCTTTTGGGTCTGAGATAGACTGAGAAAATACTTAAATCTAATGATTAAGTAGGGCGGGACTGAGGTTAGAATTATTAAATCTGGAGTTTTTATTAAAATAGGTGCAATATTTTGCTTATTAGTATTTAACTTGTTAGGTAAGAAAATTATTAGGTAAGAAAATTATTTATCAAAATTTATCTTGATAAACAACAAAATCAGAAATATAATATAATCCAACCTTGTTGAATGCTAATTTGTCGTTGTTGTCGATGTTAATATACCGGCTTCATCTCTATCTTCACATGCAAATCCTTGCTGTGATTTTTTATTTTATTTTTCAAATTTCAACGCTTCGTTTTTAGTGTATAATCAATGCTTCATGTTAAAGATTGATCATAGAATATTTTCTCACTGTGAAGATCCTTTGAAGGACAACTAATACTACAACACTTGAATTATTTTGCTGTTTTTTGAAATGAAAATTGTATTGCTAGAGGAGTTCACATTTGGTGTAAATTCTGTTCCTTTCAAGAGTTGTCATGCTTCTACAATTGTTAAGGTTGAGAAAGATCAATTTCTAGTTGCATACTTTGGTGGAAGTGCTGAAGGAGCGCCAGATGTGAGGATTTGGTTGCAGAGATACAAAGATGGATGCTGGAATTTGCCGATTGTAGCTGACGAAGAGCCTGATGTTCCGATGTGGAATCCTGTGTTATTTAAGGTTTCTGATGACGAGTTGCTCTTGTTTTATAAAGTTGGCCCGGATGTTCAAAATTGGAGTGGATGTATGAAGAGGTCTCATGATGGAGGTACAACTTGGACGGAACGCGAACAACTCCCGCCAGGAGTATTGGGGCCGATTAAGAATAAGCCAATTTTGCTGCAAAATGGGAATTTGTACTGCGGGTCGTCGGTGGAGAGTTGGAACTCATGGGGTTCATGGGTCGAGGTTACGGCGGATGCAGGAAAAACATGGAAAAAGTATGGACCAATATGCATTCAAGATGAACCATTAGGAGTAATTCAACCAGTTCCTTACCATACTGCGAAAGGTACTTTACGTGTTCTACTTCGGTCATTCACTGGGTTAGAGAAGATTTACATGTCTGAGTCGCAAGATGATGGAATTAGCTGGAGTTACGCAAAACCCACGGATCTTCCAAACCCGAATTCAGGATTCGATGGTGTTAAACTGAGTGATGGTCGATTGTTACTAGCTTACAATACGATATCAAGAGGTGTTCTCAAAGTAGCTGTCTCTAAAGATGACGGTGATTCCTGGAATGATTTGGTGACATTGGAGGAGGATTTGGGTATGGAATTCTCTTATCCTGCTGTCATACAAAGTACTGATGGGTTAGTGCACATTACATACACATACAATAGGACCCAAATTAAGCATGTCGTTATACAGCCTTTAGAAGCCTAATACATGTTCTACTGCATTGCTTTTATCATGTTCTTAGTTATTCAAACTTGAGTTCTTTATAGGTGATAATGTATTGTGTTTTCCCACCGTTCGGGCCCTCCGGTCGGTCGGCCCAATAATGTTGGCTGAGGATTTATTTTACTGGTGTAGTAGGAAGGAGAAGGTATTGACAAAAATACTAAACAACACCATCTTTTTTTTTTTTCTATGCTAGAAAACATCCAACTATAAACATCACCAACTATTTATGTAATGCTCCCACTTTCAAATTGGTGGTTAGTTTCTATTAGGTGGTGTTTGTTTCAATCTTTTTCACGGTCACTCGGTCTAATATTTTCCTGGAATGATTTGGTGACTCTGGAGGAGTATTTGAGTATGGAATTCTCTTATTCTGCTGTCATACAAACACATTACATACACATGATAGGACCCATGCTGTTTCTTATAATCGTCAGCTAGGCCTATTACATATTCTGATGCATTACTATTCTCATGTTCTTAGTCTTTCAAATTTGAGTTTTGAAATAGGTGACAACGTACCGTGTTTTCTAGTCAATATTTCCTGCTTTGTTATACCTCCTTTATATCATCTTTCAGCTAGGCCTAATACCTGCTCTTCTGCTAAGGAACTCATATTTTAGAACATCAAATAATTTAGTTGGTCATCAAACTAGTGATTATTTGGATTTTCATCCATTTTATCACAGCAAAGCGGAGCCAGAAATCAAGAAGTGGGTGGGCACTAGCTTAAATTAGGTATGTTTGAGGGGTGCAAAAGGGTTAAAATGACCAAAAATTGGATAAACTAGCTTAAATTAGGCTTGGGAGCTCACATTTGAGGGGGGCAAGTGCACACCTACCTCTCCACGTGGCTCCGCCCCTGACAGCAATAACTAATTTCCTGGATAACTCTTAACTATTACAAAGTTGAAAGACTCAAAAAGTGCTGAAACCAAATTTGAAGACTTAAACAATATTATAGACTCATGAAACCTTTGTTATCATCCAGCAAGCAAGATAACTTTTTTATAGAGCACTTGTTGCTGCTGCCCGATTCATGGCTTCTCTACATTCATCTTCATGGGGTCGACGGCAGTATCTGTCGTTTCCTCCTCGCGTGAAAACTGACAATGTGCCTTTGCAACATGCAGTTGTTCTAGTTTCTTCTGATCCAAGGAGGACGAGTCGACGTTGTATCCGGTTACTTTAATATCTTCTAGTTCAACATCAACTTCAAACATCACCTCACAATTTCTTGGATCAAAAACAAAATACTTCTCCTGGACATAGATTTTAGCTTTAATTTCGTTCCATAGTTTTTCAGCCAGAGTTGTATCTAACGATACAACACTATCTATACGGCCGAAATCAAGATGTGCAATCACACCATTGCGGAGAAGGAGTTGAAGACATCCACTTTTGTTTACCGCAAGGCCTTCAGATACATCTCCGTTCTCTTTTGTTACTCTTATGAAATCTCCAAGCTTGATTGAATTCTTAATCCTCAATTGCGGTAACACAAATCCAAACGCTTTCGATATTACGTTAGCTGCAGGTTTAAGAAAAATATCATCAATGCAAGCATGGAGAAGGTTTTGGTGTTTACCTCTTGATGATACAGATAACTTGGGAATAACGTATTTGGTGTTAACCAGAGCCCTTGTATCTTCTCCATTAAAACTTGATCTGTTATTACGGCATCTGATAGTACTACTTCCATTAAATCTTCTGTTATTATTCATAATAGTTATTACCGCAGCAGCCATTTCTTTAGGGTTGGCATATAGAGCGAAAGGGTTTGTTATATATATATATATATGAAGCCTTACCCCTCCATCACTCCACAATTGTGATTAGTTTCACTATCGATCAGTAGGTCTTTGGATGGACGGTTTGGATGAAAAAATAGAAGATGCTAATGTGGGGTGTAGTCGGTGGGAAAGAGTTTGGGTTTGGCCAAACTCTATCTTGACTAAACTCTTGTTCCTAAAGTTTAGGAAATCTTAAGAACCAAGTTAGGAAAACTTGTTTCCAAAGTAAAGTTTTTTAAGGGCCAAGTTTGTTTCTCCCTATAAAGGATTGGAATTAGAGGTGTAGAGATAATCCAACTGTTGATGGTGGTTTTTAGCTTAGGGTTAAAATCGTAAAACCCTAGTCAGACAGTGACGTCATAGAGCTTGAGTAATAATGTCTCCACTAAACGCATTTATTGAACCTTTTAATATGTCTGCGAGAAAATTACCAGGGTACCTTTTTTTTAATGCTAACTAGGGTTTCAATAGGCCAAACACTAATTCCTACACCACATGTGCCAATGGCATGCCGTGCCAGCCACACCTCCACGCCAAGGCATGCCAACCATGTCAGCCGCACCATCGTGCCAATGGCAAACCATGCCCGACCACATCTTCGCGCCAAGGCATGCCAACCATGCCCGCCCGCACCATTTCAGGTGCCAATGGCAAACCATGCCCGTGCGCCAAGGCATGCCAACCATGCCGGTAGCACCATTGCCATGGAAAACCATGCCGATACACATCTCCAGCGCCAAGGCATACCAACCATGCCCGACCACTGCCGCCGCGCTAAAGGCATGCCAACCATACCGGCCTCACCAATGTGTCAATGTCAAACCATGCCCGCCACATCTCTCGCGCAAGGCATGCCAACAGCACCAGGTGCCAATGGCAAACCATGCTAGCCACCGCCGCGCGCCCGGCATGCCAACCATGCAGTCCACCAGCATGCCAATGGCAAACCATGCCGACCTTCCCTATTGTGGCTACCAAAACGAAGTCGTGCGGCGATCAACGACCACCCCTTCCATCCTAGATGCAAATCCTAGCCGTCCGGGTGCGCCAAACAACGCATGGTAACCTTTGGCCCAAAACCCTAGTTTGGCCACACCAAGCAGCGCCAAGGCATGCCATGCCACACGTGCCAATGGCATGCCAACCACCTTGCCGCGCCATACCATGCCCGACCTTCCCTATTGCGGCTACCAAAAGGAAGGCGTCACGACAATCAACGACCACCCTTCCATCCTAGATGCAAATCCTAGCCTTCCCGAGGTCACCAAAAAATGCATGGTAACCTTTGGCCCAAAATCCCTAGTTTTGGCCACGCCAAAGCAGCGCCAAGGCATCCCATGCCACATGTGCCAATGGCATGCCTACCACCTTGCCGTGCTCCACCATCGGCCTTCCCTATGCGGATACCAAAACAAAGGTGTGTGACGATCAAAGGCCACCCTTCCATCCCTAATAGTCCAAGGTTGCCAAACAACACATGGTAACCTTAAAATTCTTCATGCGTTTTACTTTAGGGCTGTTTTCACCTCCTGGACCGAGCTCAAAACCTAAATATTCTATCGTGTGGAGATAGGAAATTCTTTTAAAATACGAGAATGGAGGGGCGGACCATCAAAATCCGAGTCCGTATGAGAATTCTAGATCTATTCTAGTAAACGACGCTAATTAGGGTTTCAGCATGCCAAACCCTAATTTAGACAAAAGCTGCAAGCGTTTCCCTTCCAAGCGGCACACTTCCAGTGTCTCCACTCCACGTTAAAGCCATGCCGGCCATGCTTTCACGCCGCTGGATACCATACTAAGGTGTCTGCGACGATCAATGGCCACACTTCCACCTGAGATATAGATCTTAGCCGTCCAAGGTAGCCAGCGAACGCGCGTTAACCTTTGACCCAACGCCAAGAACTAATTTTGGCTGCTCCCAAACTATGCCAAAACCCTAGTTTTTTCCGCGCCTAAACTACGCCAAAATCCTACTTTGGTCATGCCAAAATCCTAGCACAGTCACTCCAAAATCCTATCCACAGCCACGCCAAAATACTATCCTGGTGTTTGTAGGTGAAAATGGTTTCTGCTGATTTCGGTAATTGCGGGTGTGCGGGTGAGAAACAATTTAAACCCTAAACAATGTCTTTTGCAAAGTACTTTAGATTCGAGAGATCAATCGTACAAGTCTGCCTAAACCAAGAAAATGGCCGTTCCGGACTTGCTTCGGTCCAAAGTGGAGGAGAATGGGTTGGTTTTGGGAGGGAAGCAAGGAAAGTGGTGAGACCGAGAATAGTTGATTACGGAAGAGTAGTTGGGTTACTACGACTTGTTATCGAGAAAAGTGAGAGCTAACAAGGTGAGCTAGCAAGTAAGTATTTATGAGTGTTGTATCTCCCATATGAAATTGTTGTTCAATGGAAATAGGTAAGACCTATTTATATAAGTCGGAGTAAAAACGTACCCTGGTCTCATTAAGGAGTGGGAAGTAAATGGGAGGAGGTAGTAACCATATGCATGGAATTGATGTCCCATAAAGTGGTTAATGCATGAAGCGGTTTTAGGGAAGCTGATTAACGTTATGGAATTGATGTCCCATAAATTTTTTTAACGCATGTGCTTTATGTCCCAATGAGCGTTTCACACATAACTTCCCATATTTACTAACCTCCTCACCCTTATGACACTTCCTTATGACGGGCGTAGTGTACGCCCCACTTTTTGTAAACCGCCGAACCAATACCCAAAGAGAATCCCCCCGGTTGTGTTGATGTATCGAATATTTTTGGAAAACTTGTAGCATGTTTTTGTGGCTTGGCAACTCAAGCTCGGGAAACTTTCTAGCCTAGTGACCTTCGAAGGTCGAGATTTTGCATTTTGAGAGGAGGGGCAACCATTGATTGTTTCACGCCTTCGTTTTGGTAGCCGGGTAGTGAGGGCCAACGTGGTGGGGAGGCTAGGTTGGCATGTTGTTGGCATGGCATGGTTTGGCATGGCAAAACGTATGTTTTCGGGCCAAGGTTACCATGTGTCGTCAGGTAACCCTGGATGGCTAGGATTTTCTCCTAAGTTGAAGAACGGCAGATTGATCGTTGCACGCCTTCGTTTTTGGTGGTCGCGTAGGTAAGGCCAACAGGGTGGCGCGGCTAGGGTGTGTTTAGGCTTGGTATGTGGGGCCAAGGGTTTGCCTTAGGCGTGGCTAGCTTTAGCTAGGTGCGATTTTGGCTTTTCCTGTGGGGCCACGGGTTTGCAATGGGCGTATGGTGTGGCTAGGGCCAAGGCAAGGGTGTTTGTCTTGGATTGACTTGACTAGCATGGGTAGGGCCAAGGGTTTTCCATGGTCGTTTGGCATGGATAGGGCCAAGGCAATGGCGTTGGCTTGGAAAGACGTGACTAGCATGGCTAGGGCCAAGGCAAAGTGCGTTATGCATGGCGCGACTAGCCTGGATAGGTTTGGTTTGGCTTGGCATGTGGGCGCCAAGGGTTTGCCATGGGCACATGGCGTGGCTAGGGCAAACGCAAGGGAGTTTGGCTTGGCATGGTGTGACTAGCATAGTTAGGGCCAAGGCAGAGTGCGTTTGGGATGACGCGGCTAGCTTGGATAGGTTTGTTTTGGCTTATAATGTGGGGCCAAGGGTTTTCCATGGGCGCATTGCGTGGCTACGGCCAAGGAAATAGTGTTTGGCTTGACATGGTGTGACTAGCATAGCTAGGGCCAAGGCGAGTGTGTTTGGCGATGTGCGGCTAGCTTGGGGTAGGTGCGGTTTTTGCTTGGCATGTGGGTCCAAGGGGTTTCCATAGGCGCATGGCGTGACTAGCTTGGTCTAGGTATGGTTTTGGATTGGCTTATGGGGCCAAGGGATTTCCATATGCGCATGGCGTGGCTAAATTGGGCTAGGTGCGTGACCAAGCTAGGGTTTTGGATCAAAGTTCGTTTGGTAACATTATACGGCCAGGATTTTCTCTTGGGATTGAAGGGCAACCGTTGATTGTTGCCTTCCTTCGTTTTGATAGTCGCGAAGTGAAGGCCAGTATGTTGGCGCGGCATGTGGACATGGCGAGGTGCGTTCGGCATTGTGCAGTAGGTGTGGCTGGGATTATTTGCCATTGGAACGAAGGTGCGGATAGCATGGATGGCATGCTTTGGCGCAGCTGATGTGGCTGGCATGATTTTCCATTGGCATAGAGGTGCGGCTAGCATGGTTTAGCGTGATCGGTGTGGGTGGCATGATTTTCCATTAGCACGAGAGGTGCGGCTAGCATGGTTGGCATGATTTGGCGCGGTCGGTGTGGCTGACATGATTTTCCATTGGAATAGAGGTGTGGCTAGCATGGTTGGCATGCTTTGGCGCAGTTGGTGTGGCTGGCATGATTTTCCATTGGCACACGTGGGAATTAGGGTTGTCTTATCGTAACCTAATTTAAAAAAGATACCCGGTAATTATGTAGAGACACCTTAAAGGTTTCAGTAAATGTTCCTAGTAAATGCTTGTTACTTTAAATGTTGTGACATCATTGTATGTTAGGGTTTAGTGTTTCACGATGTTAACCCTAAGCTAAAAACTACCATCAACATTAAGTCCCTTGATTAGCTCGGAACGGGTTCCTTGTTGCGAGGTAAGCATATGATGGTGATAGACATGGACGGAATGCGAGGTGTAAATCATTGCAAAGATGGTCGGGGAGAATCCGAGTAACCTTTTTGAGTGGTAAAGAGAGTTTTGGCTTCCGTGTTGGCGGCCATCGTAAGTTGTCTTGGGAATACATACGGTGGAGTGGTGAGATGAAAGTTACGGCTTGGTCTGGTCGTACATCTCAAGGAAAAGGGGTCTCGGTCTTGAAAGGCGACGCAAGTGGAAAGCTTGGCTCGAGGGGCGAAAGGGTGGTGTGTTCTTGGTAAGGCAAATGCGCATGGACGCTAGGGTCATGACAGTGGAGAAGGCGGCTTGGCATAGTGTGGCCTTGACAATACAAGATGTACACGGATGGCTAGGCGTGGTGGGGCCGCGGCAATGGAGTGATGGATTGGCCTGGCGTGACTATGACAAAGGGCGCGACTTGGTGGGGTGAGCATGGCGGACGGCTTGAGAGCGGAGGGCATGGCGGACGGTTTGGAGAAGGCAAGTATGGTGGACGGTTTGGAGAGGCAAGCATGGCATCATCAATGGAAGCACGGGAAGGGGGAAACGGGTTTTGGCAAGGCTACGACATGGTCCCTTTGGTAAGGCGTTGTCATGGAAAGCGATTGTCACAGAGTAACAAGGCTTGCTCTTGTGGGGCCGATTTCCTTTCTTCATGCATGGATTTAACATGGAATTCTTTCTTATTCAAAATATTTTTTGAGAGGTAGGTAGCATCCGATCCTTTCATCTGGTAGTTTTGCGCAAATCCAGTGCGATTGGGTGTCTTTAGGGCTCGGATTTGGAGCAAGCGGAGGTTCTAGCATGAACTTGGAGACGAAGGGGACCCATTAGCAGCCAGGGAATAGAACGGGTGTGCGATGCTCTGCAAAGCACTTCCTAAGGATAGCGCTGGTAAGGAAACTCTTTGGAAGGGAAGCGCTTGCAAGGAAACGCTTGCCGATTTTAGGGTTTGACACACCGAAACCTAATTAGCGCCATATACTAGAATCGTTGTAGAATCCGCATACGGACTCGGATTTTGATGGTCCACTTTTTATCGGACATGAAACAGAATTCTCTATCTCCCCTTACGCGGAAATATTTAGGTTTGATCCTCTTAGGAGGTGAAACGGCAGGCAATGTCGGGGAAGAAGTCATGAGGGATGTTTGCGGGTCCGGTGGCACATTCGCGTGCCAGTCACTATTCCCGTTCATGGAGCAGAAGGAATATTCATTCTATTGAAACGCTTAAAACTACGTCCGCATGAAAGATGTATCAACCCTCTTGTTCTCATTTATGTTAAATGCGGATCTGTGTTTTAGTCTCTGATATCTCTCCGATGGATTCCAAAATTTAATAAAACTCCGATGTATACTTAGGACGGATGGATGAAATATATGCTCGGAAAGCGATCCGTTAGGGATAATCTTGAGTTTTTGGTTGCGATCGTCAGTCCATCGCCGATCTTAGGTTGTTCGGTGGACCTTAGATCGTGATGATAATGTGTTGTGTATGCTTGCATGGTGAAACATATTGGTGCCCCTGGATAAAATAGGGAGACGTTCCATTGCGATCTTGTTTGCTATCAAGTCTCCTGGGACTTTTTCCAAGTTACATCCTTGAACCATCTTCGAATCTTGGACTATCGTACGAATGGGATGCGGTGAGAAGTCCCCGTTATGGTTGGTTTGATATGATGGAATGAATGAATATGTGAATGTAACCTTAAGGCGTGCTTTTGGAGTCTTCGGTGCACATGTACGGTTTCATATTGAGAAATTCCCGCGGCTCGTAAAAGCTTGACGGTGATGATGTTGAAATCGAATAACCTAGTTGAGGGGAGTCTCAGCATCTCATGCTGGTAGTCCCATGCGTAACTCTACTTTAATTAAATACGCCTTGAATCCCCGTCCATGGGATTTGATATAAGCCTGCGTATTCTTGGATGTGATATTGGGATGCTCGAGAAATTACATGATAAAATATTACGGATAGTGCGAGGCTTGGGATCCTTCGCGGCCTCGTAAAGTGTTGAATGCGTATTCTAAATAGAGAGGTGATGATGTTCTTGCGCTACACCCTTGAAGAGTAAATGACCTTGTTGTGGGTATGGCTTTTGGTTGGTGAGTCTTCGAGCTTTGACAATGAAGGGATTAATTGCATACCTTGAGTCCCCAAGTATGGTTTACATGTTTCCATCTTGTATGGTCGGTGGGTTGACCATGATAAATACGTCACCGTCGTGCGTTCATCTTTGGTGATTTTGTTACTTCTTCCACATGGAACTTAGAACATGGAGGATTATAGGTTACCTTTGTAGTGATTCTTTGTTATGGTGAAGATAAATGGGGTATCAAAAAATGAGTGGCAACATCACTTGGTAGCGTATGTAATCGAAGAGACTATATTTTTCGTGATAGCAGTAGGTTGGTTGGAATTGTATGGGAATCCATGAAAGTAAAGGATGGTACGGATGGGTAAGCGAGCAACTTTGTCAGTGATCACGAGTTTTGTCAGGGGTGGATCATAGGGAGGCCATGACTATGAAGATTGGGTGGATGCGATCATGATCCTTGACATGGGAGAGCGTGGTGGCACGACCCATTGTAGGAAGGGGTGGTGTTAAAGCGATCGTTGAAGCGGGCCCATACGGAGAACGTTGAAGCGGAGCCACTTCGAGGAAAGAACGTTGAAACGACGCATTGCCCAACTCTCGAGCCTTGAAGGTTACTATGTTGAAGCCGGAGGCTACGTCACGTTCTGTCAAAATCGACATCCCTCAAGTGTATAGAGGTTAGGAGTCCCTTGTTTCATTTATCGATTGTGCTTTCCCGAGAAAGAGGTTGGGGTTTGGGAACGACTTCCCTAGATGGAAACTGCTTTCACGATGCGGTGCGGTAGAGGATGAAAATATGTCTTGACGTTATGCCTTGGAGAAACATAGAATCTCACATGCTTGTTTCTTCATGGATTATCGACTTTGTGGGCCAAGTTCCCATCGTGCGAGTCTAACGGGAAGAGGGTCTGCGCGAACTCGTGAGGTTGCTAATTTCCTTTGCTTTCAATTTTGGAAAAGTCATTCTGATCTTCGTGTGATGAAATTAAATCGTTTATCCCCTTATCTTGGGCGTTCAATAGCAACGTGAGCCTCTTGATCTGTTGAAGTGTCTTTTGTCATTAAATCAACGGTGGTAAGGAGAGTCGACTTCTTTTCGGCTCTTCCGGTATCTTTCCACGATGGCGGAGTAGCGTTTACATTGACCCAGTTGGAGTTGCCATGCTTGAAGAACCCTTTGGGTAGCGGAAGCGACTACAGGATTACAGTGATCGTAAGTGTATCATGCGGGGATGGTACGGTTTTGATCACGAAGTGATGGAGCCATGGCGCTGTTTATAAGAGGTTAGGATGGCGCTTCTTTGGCCGATGTGGATCGGGAAAGATGGTCTTTGGAAGGGCGCCAAGATGTTAGTGATGGAATGGTGCAAGGCGTTAAGCATGAGTGTGGTATTTTGGCTGGCGTGCGCATGCGGCATGTGCGTACGGTAGCCAGCACAGGAAGCACGTACGGGAAAACGCATCCGGTAAGAGGCGTGCGAAAGTAGCGCATCAGGAAGCGCATATGGGAACGTCGGTAGCATCCGACAAAAAGCGCGTCCCAGTAAGCACGTCTAGCATGCGTGTCTGAAGCGAATACGGTAGCGTTGGATCGGCTTAGAATGGGCGGCAGCGTGTGGGCCTTTTTAGGGATTACTTATGTTGGTTTGGATTTTGGTACATCGTGGACCGTTGGATGGGCATAGCGTGGACCGTTGGCTCGGCCGATCTTTGGCGGATTGGCACGACGGCTTGGCGTGGCGTATTTGTTCTTGCGGGCCCGGTTGCCTCTTCCCATACGTAGCCCAAATAGGAAATCCTTTCCTTATTCAAATTCAAAAAGTGTTATGCTTATGAAATGTGTTGGCTTCCTTTTTATATCATATCTTTGTTATCACGTCACAATTGTTAGCGGTAAGCCCCGCGTGATGGTGATAAAGTGGGCAAGCATATCCCGACTATGTACTCCGGTATTTCTCTTTTAATTTGTTTTCTTGTTTTCTTGTGTTGGTGCAAACCATATCCATAAGTATGCCTTCCATAAGTCTGTAGAAATATTTTTCTTACGGTGTAAACCCTAGCCATAGGTATGCCTTTCATAAACTTGTGGAAATACTTCATTATAAATAATTCTTCGAATGTCACCGTAGTAACGTCTGCTAATAGTGACGGGTAATCATTGTTGTGCAAAGTAGGCACGGGTAGGTGACTCTTTTTTGAAAGGCAAACTAAACGCTTTGGTTTATGGTTTTTGATTTCTGGATTTCTTGGGTTTCTAGATAAATGTTACCTTGACGGTTTTGGGTTATTAATTTTGGAATGAATTGTTTAGGAATTGATTATTTTGGTTATGATTGAAAGTGACACGGACATCCCGGAAAAACTTTAGAAGCTGTGTGTTGGTAGATGACATGGGGTAAACTATGTATCTTGTCTTGAAAACTTGAAATAGCAAACCATGTATCTTTTCTAGGTAAGGCTTACTTGGTTTTTAGGTCTCCTGATGAAAACTGAACCTTTCGGGTGTAATATCGAGTTTTATGGGAAACACCATGGAAGTCCACGATCGTTCTTGAGCCGTCGATAACCAAGTCGTTGATCCTTGGGAGGATCGTCTGCTTCTATCCTCTAGGAAGTCCCCGTCATCCCTTGTCGTGTCATGACTGATAATCGGCCGTTGGGTAATTGAGTCGAGTTGATCATCT
The DNA here is from genome assembly GCA_023529315.1 of Papaver bracteatum. Taxonomy (NCBI): domain Eukaryota; kingdom Viridiplantae; phylum Streptophyta; class Magnoliopsida; order Ranunculales; family Papaveraceae; genus Papaver; species Papaver bracteatum. Next base: position 1,007 of record JAJJWX010002647.1, on the reverse strand, counting down.
TCCTCTGCACCATATTGATGTGCAGGTGAAAGAGCGAGATCAATGGTCAAAATTTGACATTGTAACCGAAGATCGAAACTCCCGCTATAGTATCGCCAATTGTTTGTAGGTGAAAATGGTTTCTCTTTGATTTCGGTAATTACGGGTGTGCAGGTGAGAAACAATTTAAACCTAAATAATGTAGTGCAATGGGTACTTTAGATTAGAATCAATGCTGTACAAGTCCGGCCTAAACCAAGAAATGGTCATTCCGGACTTGCTTCGGTCACAAAGTGGAGGGGAATGGGTTTGTTTTGGGGAGGAAGCAAGGAAAGTGGTTAGACGGAATAGTAGATTACGGAAAAGTAGTAGAGGTTACTACGACTTGTTATCGAGAAAAGTGAGAGAGCTAACAAGGTGAGCTAGCAAGTAAGTATTTACTGAGTGTTGTATGTCCGTATGAACTTGTTGTTCAATGGAAATAGGTAAGACCTATTTATACAAGGCGGAGTAAAAAAGTACCTGTTCTCATTAAAGAGTGGGGAAGTAAATGGGAGGAGATGGTAGCAAGTATGCATGGAATTGATGTCCCATAAAGTGGTTACTTGAAACTGGTTTTCATAAAACTTTTAATGTCATGGAATTGATGTCCCATAAAGTTGTTAATGCATGTGCTTTATGTCCCATGAACGTTTCACATATAACTTCCCATATTTACTAACCTCACCCATATGGCACTTCCTTATGACGGGCGTAGTGTAAACCGCCTTGTTTGTAAACCTCAAACCAATACCAAAGAGGATCCCCTAGTTTGTGTTGATGTCTCGAATGTTTTTGGAAAACATGTAGCATGTTGTTGTGGATTGGCAAGTCAAGCTCGGGAAACTTGTTAGCTTGGTGACCTTCAACGGTGAGATTTTGCATCTTGAGAGGAGGGGGAAACCGTTGATCGTTACTGCGTTTTTTGGTAGCCGCTTAGTGAGGGCCAACGTGGTAGCAAGGCTAGGTTAGCACGCCGTTGGCATGGT